>NC_069405.1:71348695-71631195 GCF_026875155.1 Cherax quadricarinatus
AGGTGATGGGGGGTAGAGGTGGGGTTAATGTGGGTGTATACAGGTGGGGTGAGGGGAGCATGTGGTGGTGGGTGTGTGCAAGTGGGGGTGCATATGGGTGTGTACAGGTGGGGGTGAGGGGTGCATGTGAGTGTGCGCAGGTGGGGGTGAGGGGTGCATGTGAGTGTGCGCAGGTGGGGGTGATGGGTGCATGTGGGTGTGTGCAGGTGGGGGTGATGGGTGCATGTGGGTGTGTGCAGGTGGGGGTGAGGGGAGCATGTGGGTGTGTGCAGGTGGGGGTGAGGGGTACATGTGGGTTTGTACAGGTGAGGGTGAGGGGTGCAGGTGGGGGTAAGCATGTGTGTGTATGGAAGATGTATTATCCATGCATGTTTTATCCCATTCTAATAGCTCTTCCCAGACTATTTCTTTTTTTTACAACAGCTGTTCCCACTGCCGCAAAATCTGGTTCTAGATTCTTAACTGCAACACTTGTTAGTAAATTGTGCCTGAAGCTAAAAAATTCTCCTGTATCTTATAAAAATTCTGCATAATGTTCAACGTCAGTCATGCTATTTTTATATGTATATCTTCCCATCATAATTTGTTTGGCAAGCTTCATTTTTGAAAAAACAAATTGAGCCTCTACTAATTTTTGCTATAATTCTGCAAAAAATAATCTTTCATCACAAAAATACCAAGATACATTTAATTTGAGATCTTAAATCTAATTGATGCTAGGATCATTTTTCCCCATGTTAAGCAATATTTTGGTAGGTCATGAAATTTTATCAAGGTTAGTTAGGTTCCACAGTTTTGACACGCGAGTGTAAAATGGAAGCCTGTAATTGTTTTACATGATGGTAGGATTGCTAGTGTCTTTTTTTGTCTCATAAACATGCAGGATAAAAGGTAAATTTTGCTACTTCTACTTACACTTATTTCCTATCTCTATGAAGAAGTGGAAAAGAATTCTTCCCCCATAAGCTATGCGTGTCGTAAGAGGCAACTAAAATGCCAGAAGCAAGGGGCTAGTAACCCCTTTTACTCTATGAATTACTGAACTTTAAAAAAACTTCTGTTTTTATTTTTAGGTCACCCTGCCTCGGAGGGATGCAGCTGGCTCATTAAAAAAACAAAAAAATAAAAATAAAAATAACTATAATCAAATTATGTGCTCAACCCATTTTGGTACGATTAAACAAGCTTGTACAGCCTAACCTTATTTGTTCACATATTCATATCTATAAACCCATAATCATTTTATTTCCTAATTTCACTGACTACATACATTTATATTCTATAATCAAATGGCTAAAAACAGTTCATGCAAAAAATTTTTTGCCAAATAAGCTAAACCAGTATATTTTGCCTCGATGGGAGATGACCAGTGTTAAAAAAAAAAAAAATTATATATATATATATATATATATTATATATATATATATATATATATTATATATATACATATATACATATTATACATATATATATACATACATATATATATACATACATATATATATACATACATATATATATACATACATATATATATACATACATATATATATACATACATATATATATACATACATATATATATACATACATACATACATACATAGTTTCTTTTACATGTAGAACACACAAAACAGGCCAAGTGTCTATTGGCAACATGTAACTAACACTCACAAACATCCCCCCTCATATTCATCCACACGCACACACACACAGACACATACATGTACTTGCACACACTCATATGTACACACACACGTACATGTGTCAATACGTGCATGTGCACACTTAAGATATAGTATTGTAATTATTCTGTTTTGTATATTTGCAGTTTTTGTTTTATAATCTTCAAATACTGTACCATTATAAAATTAGTATCAAATCTTGAAAGTGAAATAACAATCTATGAAAAATCACCCAGTCTTGTCTTTTGTCACAAGTCAAATAATGATGGATGAACACTAGTTTCTGATTATAAAAACAGGAAATAAGAGCTGAGGACCATGCATGACTATTCTTGATATAGAGGAAATAGGCCCAGGCTAATACGATTGGAGAGAGAGTTTTAAAAATTGCATATGGAGAGCCTAACGACCCAGTTAGGCAATTAACCATGACCCAGCACACACCAAGATAAACCAGGTCACAGATAGATTTACTCATTTTATGATGCAATGAGTAATTTTGAGCTCTACTTAAATTTCTGGGTCTTTCAGGTAACAGGTAAAATTGTGAGCCCACTGAAAAGTTATTAAGTCTCAAAATGGCTCACTACATCACAATTTGTTTACAGCTCCAACCTGCCACCACACAATGAATGATGCCTGCTATTGGTGCACCTCTAAGCAATGTAAACAAAACATGGGAATATAATTGTATTTTGATCATACTGCAGTCATGCATTTCAAATTTGTAGACAAAATTTTGCTTTTGTGTGCATGTAAAATAAGAGAAGTCGGTAATTTTAATCTTTACAGAAATCCTTTTAAAAACTGGTAGCAACACAAACTTGGATCCTTACAAATAATTTGAGAGTATCAGATCATGGAAAATGTTCACCTAGTGATGCACCAGAGCTGAATTATGCCACACAAGCAGACAACCTCTGGTGTCACTTTAGTATGGCTCCTTCTGTGTGTGATGTGGCCATTTCAAAGCCTGGGAGAACAATATTTCCTAGAGCTCATACTAGCTGACTGTGACACACATGAAGGATGCGGGGATAAGAGGGCTGCAACTAGCACTATACTATAGCATCTGAAGTATTTAAATGTTTAAAATACAGAAAATTGAACATTAACATGCAAAGGATCTGGGGCACGATATTTTATTTAATCTGAAGTGCTGTGACAAAATCTGAAAGTTTAACAAAATTCACATTAAAAATAAAATAAGAATGAACTGCTTTTAGAGTAAAATTACATTACTGGTATGTAGTTTAATGAAAAATAAACCAAGTTACTACTATAGAAAAGCAAAATATCTTTTTACTGCATATCCTGAAGAATATTAACAAATAATATAACTCACAAATTTTAGGAATCTGAAAAGGCAGCAATCTATCTTAAGATAAGTTTTTGTTTTTGCCACATGAAAGAACTCACAAAGTCTTCAGTAAAACTACTTTGCAAAAGTGTAAAGTGAGAAAATTACCTTTACTGAAACCCAGCTGAAGTTCTTTACTGTGGAATATTTTTTGTCGTACCACATAAGCTTTGCGTCAGACAGGAAGGAGAGCAAGCATGAGATCAATGATTGGAATTGATGGAGAGAGGGGAGAAGGATCAGGAGTTGGAGTGGCGGTGGAGGGTGGGGAGCGGGGTGAACATGGGGATGGTGGAGGAGGTGGGGGAGGAGAATTTCTGGATGAGAGGGACTCGGAGGAGGAGGATTTGGAAGAGGAGCGAGAGGCCGGGTCATGGGGTCACGTGCTTCAGCTGAGATTATGAAGGTCACTTAAGAATTCCTTTGGCGTCAAGATGTGAGTTGACCCTGCAAGATGGTAAAAAAGCAAGTAAATTACATACACAGTGTATAGGTATAGGTGTAATACATTTGATGTTTAATTCCACAAACACACAAGTATGGAGAGTTGGAAAAAATTCTGGTGTAATACAGCTCCTAGAACACTGTATTTAAAAACATAAAAGCTGCAAATATTATAATCCAAAATACAAATAGTAATGTCAAAATTTAAATAGATAATAAAATGTGTAGCAGTGAAAGTTAAGGACATCTTATGGATCTTCATCAGATAATCATTTAAGCCTGCAATAAGCAATTCAAGAATAGCACAGCACAAAGAAGTACATATTGGTAAGCCTAAAATATCTGCTAATGCTCAGCAGTTTTCCCACACAGTAAAGGCTTAAATATGTCAGTACAACAGTGCACGCAATCATTCACAGCCATCATTGTGTACTCCACAAACAATGTCACAAAAATGACTTGGCAATCATTCATTTCCTCTTAGCAAGCTGTTTTCCTTTATTCTTGCTCACTGCTACGTCTAATATATTTTCCGTATGTGTGCTGCACCATGTATTTTTCCTCACATTCACCTTTATCAGCCCAACTTCCTGGTAAACCTCTTCTTTGCTTGCCTTCTAACTCCTTGTATACACTTTTTCCCAACTTGCATTATACTTTTATTCTACTTGACCATACCACAATAGTCCACACTACTGAATCTTTAATCACATACTTTTGCACTCAACGTCTTTCCAAAATCTCCTTTTTACCATGTCTGCTCTCTTAATACCACAACTGCTCTTCAGATTCTCTTTCTACTGTTCTAGCTTAGTTCTTTATACTGTTATCAAGCAACTTACACCTGAACATTACAAGGTAACCACTACTTTTACTTGCAGCCTTTCAGTGTATCTTTCTTTTCCTATTTTTCTTTGCCCTTTCTTAATGCTACATTGCAAAGATAATTATATATTTTAACTATGAACAAACCCCCACACCATTTCATGTCCAGAGTACTTAAAATTTCCCTATCATAATTAAAATTTCCCTATCATAACAGGCCATATCAGCATTTCTTACCAAGGATGACCTCCCAGTTCTTGCCAGACTTGGTAACTTCATAAGCAGCACGCATCTCAGAATATGTGATGCCACCAACAACAAAAATTATGAGGCGGGGCATATTCTTGATGGCTGTTGCACTCTTGTCTTTATGCCAGTTGTACCGCACACTGGTGACAAAAAACACAATTTGTTGATTATTCCAACTGGTATTTGTTTCTGCTTCTTAAATCACATATGCATGTGTAAGGTAAATAGTAAAGGCATTGGGCTACGTGAAGTATAAGGAGTTAGAGGAAAGTAACAGTAAAGTCGGCAAACAAGTGTAGTACTGTGCATGTATACATGTAGGGTTTTGAAATAGGTCTTTCCATTCCTTGCTCAACCTCTGCACAGCTCCTAAGAGCTTACCAATTTCTTCATTCCTTATTTGCTGCACAATATTCACACTACACAGTGACAGATATATTTCCACATCCTCCATCCTGACCATGTTGCAACATTTTTAAACCAGTCTTCACACTCAAAATATTCAGCCCAACTACTTTCTGATGAAAACACTTTTTTATAATAATCAACAAGTTTAATTATTTCTAGACACCAAAACACACCTGCAACTTAATTTCTCTGATATTTCTGAAATCTGCTTCATGGCCTCTATTTACTTGTGGTCTAGAGGTGGATTTTGCCAGTCCACGTAAGTGCTTGAGTGCCAGTGTCAGTCTTCCTGCCAGTAGTCCATGATTTCTCCCTCACCCTTCTTACGAATGTATTCCCTGTGTGCCTATTTGCCTGCTACAAGCAAATCTCCATGTGGTTGACAAGGGTTTAGCAAGCACATTCAAGCAGGCTTGAAAGCAACACTCCAAGACAGCCAGGACAAGCTAAGGTAGCCTGCAGTTACAGCTGTCCTGATCCCCAGCATGTCTACGTAAATGTTCTAAAGTGTTCTTGCCGTACCAGTGTTTTCCTGTGTAGAGAAAGCAAAGCCATCAAGCCAGCCCAGGTAGTCCAAGCCAGTTCTGCCAAGGAAGCCAGTTTGAAATCTACTTTTAGTGTGTCTGCATTGTTTTGCATTGCCAGTAAAACACTGGTAAAAGCAAATCTTTACCTAGTGGCTTAGTTAAGAACAATTTAATGAGCAATGCATTACCTGGTAACTTCTTTGGCTACCAGAGATGGCTTTTCAAGTGGGACATGCCAGAGGTTCATCTATAAACATAGTAAGTTTCTGCTGATATGTTTGTGCACAGAGTGAAAATTCATCTGTCATTCCAAGACACATGTGCTAGAAGTGTTAAGTGCTGTAGGTTTGGAGTAACTATTTGCACGAGTATTGTGGGGGATTCCACTGACCCTTGACAGTGTGCAAGCATCAGTACCAATGTAGGCTTAATATGGCCGAGGCCTGGTGGGTGACCTTGAGAGTGGGACTGCAAGACCTGCATGCCACTTACACCCATATTGCCTGTCTAGTGAGGTGAATGTCCCTTCCTCGACCCTCCTATTCACCAGAATCCTTTAATTCATCGCCATTATTGTCATATGCAACAAGGGTGGGTTTAGCTGATCCAGGCTAAACAGCTCAAATCTTCCTACTCCAAGCAGTGTGAAACTGCTATGACAGCTACAAGTATAGGAGATAGGAGATGGTGTTGACGTCAATGATGGTGAAGGCAGATTTGAAACATATTTTAGTAAACAGGCTCAGAAAAAGAAACGTGGTTTCCAAAGAAAGCTTGCAGCTAGCAATAGAGGGGGGGAACACCCTCCCAAAGGTATCAGGCTAGATTTCCATAACAACATTGATCAAGAGGCCAAGTTTAAATGTTTTTCGAAGTTAGTGTAGACAACCCAGAGAAAACAGTCAAGCTTCTCCACAATGAGGATAACTACGTCTTTGTGACTAATGATCCAGCATTTGTAGACAAACTTCTCACTCATGAATATGCCACCATCAAGCTTCGAGCTGCCCCACCAAGGGCACCTAAAGTGCTTGTCATATACAACATCAATAAGCACTTGGATCCTAAATATCTGACGTCAGAGCAAGTTTCAAGCCCTCGTTGACTTCCCAACAATCTGATATTAGCCAAGTGGATTGGCCAGGGGACTCTGCCATGCCATATTCACTCCTGTGCAGTGCTCAACAGGTGCTATAACACAGCACTGTACATACCTCTTCAACATCAATGTTGTAAGTGTTAACGTTGGGGCCACACTGCCAGGAAATGCCCAGCTAAGTCACACTGGTGTGCAGTGTGTGCTAATGCTCATCCTTCTGAAAGGTGTTATGATATGATCAAACAGCAACAGACTGTTGCTAAACAATGTATCAATTGTAAGACCTCAGGAGTCACAGCAACTCATCTTGACTGCAGTGTGAAGGCTGCCTACATCGCAGCCAACCGCAGGGCTAGCACCTCACCCTGCACCCCCCATGATGACGCCCTAGTTCTACCAGATACCTCAAGCCTGAATACTGGCTCATGCCTGCCCTCAGACAATGGGGTTGAGCACTTCACCTGGGGAGCACATCAACAGAGGTCCATCATGTCTGCTGTCAATACCAGCCTAGCTCAGTCAGCTGTCAGTCAGCCACCAAACTCAGCTGACCGGGGCTTCACATCTCCAGACGTTTCAAGTCTTGCTCCTGTGGTATATAACCTGAAGTCACGCATAGGGGTATTGGAGAGAACAATTTCTTCTGAAACATAACTTAAGCAGCACAAGGAAATATGTGTACAGTGTACCAATAATAAGGCTGTCATTAATTCTGAAAGCGAGTGTAAGGCTGATGAACAAGGTAGTGGTGGAGTCCTAATTATGGTAATAACGAATCCAATAGCTGTGTCAATAACTATAGTGAGCATCATTGATGTTTGTGTTCCTGCACTACTGTAAGTGTTAACCTTTCTCTGTTCTGTATTTTATGTCCTTTTATTTTTTATTCATATTTCATTGAAAAAAATCACTCTTAGTGTAATTTTAACTTCTTTATAAAGTAAATTATTCCCTTTGCTCTGAGTAATTGTTTGCCTAAGTTGAAATTAAAAGTTAAAGTGTTTCATCAGTTCATTCTTAATATTTTCTTTACTGTTCTAAGCTGTATTTCCTTGTGTGTGAGATTTTTATTGAATTATTGACTCATTCTGCAATGACCCTTGTGCTGTGATTGGTCTTTCTTTCATAAATTTTTTATAGTGTTTTGTGCTGCAGTTCCTGATTAGTAGTTGTCACTTGCAATAGTACTAAAGTATAATTCAGTGCAATATTCTGTGATCCAGTTTTACATTTACTTGTGTTCTCAGTGCATAATACTTTAACCCTTTCAGGGTCCAGAGGCCAAATTTCAAAGTGTGCACCAGGGTCCAAGAATTTTCAAAAAATAATTTTGTTATTTTTTCTTATGAAATGGTAGAAAATCTTTTCTGAAGGTAATAAAACAAAAAGTATGAAATTTGATGGAAAATTTACGAAATTATGCTCTCCCGAATTTTGATGTGCCGGCGATATTTACACATCGGCGATTTTGCCAACTTTGACTCCCATTTTAGGTCAATTACAGTATTCTAGTCAACCAAATTCTTAGCTATTTCACTAGTATTACTTCTATTCTATCGATTAAGCACAAGAAATCACCAATTCAACTGTTTCAACTACAAAATAAAGTGACCGGAAATTGGTAATTTGGCCAATTTAATGCAAAGTTCAAAATATTCCATTTTCAAAATAGGGTCCAAAATAAACAATACAGGCATTCCTGGCACTAAACTAACATTTCCTCTGTTCATTAGTTACGTTTTCTGGCTTTACAAATGAATTCCATTTTGATTTTTTATTCACATAGTGAATTTTTATTCAAACCAAAAAATATAAGATTTACTGTTATGCAATACTGTAATAATTGTATAAATATCACCACTGGAGGTGATGTCCTGGTAGTCAGTAAATGTGGGGCTGATAGTGCTGTCCTGGGAGACAGCAATGGTGAAGCTGGACTTGCTGTCCTGGGAGACAGTAATGGTGAAGCTGGAGGTGCTGTCCTGGGAGACAGTAATGGTGAAGCTGGAGGTGCTGTCCTGGGAGACAGTAATGGTGAAGCTGGAGGTGCTGTCCTGGGAGACAGTAATGGTGAAGCTGGAGGTGCTGTCCTGGGAGACAGTAATGGTGAAGCTGGAGATTTTTCCAGGTAGTCGGGAATTATACGCAGGAAGGAATACATATAAATGACCTCATAGGGGACAGGAGCCGTAGTGGGGAAACAAGTGTAGTCGAAGATAAGATAAAACCAATATTGCAAACTAGAAATACCACAGGAAATAGCAAACAAGAGGACTCCACTAGCTATAGTGAGGATATATTACCAAAAATAACTGGTGGGAGCTCCATTGTTGGTGCTTGGGAGGATAGGAATAAGACAGGGAAACATGCACCAACAGGGAATAGTCACAGAAACCCAAGGCAAACAGAAACCAAGCCTGTGCACATACTATGCACTTGGTATCTGCAGACATGGGAAATCTGGAAAAACAGACGGGACGTGCAACTATGACCACCCTAGAAAATGCCATGCCCATATGACAACAGGAAAATGCAAACTCCCTTCCTGTAAGCTTTTTCACCCTGAAATGTGTACCTCTTCAGTACAGGAAAGACTGTGCAGTAACTTAAATTGCCAGGCACACCATCTAAAGGGTACAAAAAGATACAAAACATCCAGACCATGGGAAAACCTGGGTAGCCACAGCCACTCAAGAGGGAGAGGTTTTTTAGTGCAGGAAGGAAAAAAACTGGCAGGAAATGGCAGAAATCGTACACCAAATCCAGTCATTCCTGGAGTGGAACCACAGTCGATGGCCTCCACTCCGAACCAACAGATACAGATACTAATGCCGGAAAAAAAATCCCCCCCCAGTACCAACAATACCACCAGTCCGATGACATTCTTCTTTGCAAATATACAGGGTCTAAAGCCAGCAACAAACAACAAAATACCTTTCATCCGTGGACTGCTTGCAGAAGCAAAGGCAATGTTCGCGGCTTTCACTGAGACCCACATAAAGGATCACTTGGACAATGAAATATGGATCCAGGTTACAACTATACAGATGTGACAGAGTAAACAGGCAAAGGGGGGGGGGGGGGGGGGTTGGGCTGTACATTGCAGAGTCACTTGTTTGCACAGAACTGCTAAATGCCTCAAATGATGTAGTGGAAGTTTTAGCAGTAAAGGTCGAGAACCAAAACCTAGTCATTGTGGTAGTCTACAAGCCTCCGGATGCAACATCCAGCAATTCCAGGAACAGCTGTTAAAAATTGACCACTGTCTGGAAAATCTTCCAGCTCCTGCACCCAACATCTTGCTCCTGGGGGATTTCAACTTAAGGCACCTAAAATGGAGGGATATAGCAAATAATATTGTTGCAGTAATAACACCAGGAGGCAGCTCTGATGAAAACTCACACTCACACAAGCTTTAAATCTCTGCAAAATTCAATTTAAACCAGCAAATAATAGAGCCTACTAGACTGGAGAATACACTAGACCTCATCTTCACTAACAATGATGATCTGATAAGAAATGTCACCATATCAAAAACAAAAATACTCAGATCACAACATAATAGAGGTTCAGACATGTATGCGTGGAGCCCCAGACCGACATAATGAGACTAGTCATGAGGGAGCATTCACCAATTCAACTTCAATAACAAAAACATAAAGTGGGACCAAGTAAACCAAGTCCTAACCGATATTTAAACTGGGAAGATATACTAAGCAACACAGACCCCAATGTATGCCTAGAACAGATTAACTTGGTGGCACTCGATGTATGCACAAGGCTTATTCCTCTTAAGAAAAAGGAGGAGTAGATGTAAAATAGAAAGAGACAGGCGCTCCCTTTACAGGCGACGGAAAAGAATAACAGAGCGGCTCAAAGAGGTCAATATATCTGAAATGCGTAGGGAGACACTGGTCAGAGAAATAGCAAGCATCGAACTCAAGCTAAAGGAATTTTATAGGAGTCAGGAATCTCGGGAAGAACTAAAAGCCATAAATGAAATCGAAAGAAACCCAAAGTATTTCTTCTCCTAGGCCAAATCAAAGTCGAGAACAACATCCAGTATTGGGCCCCTACTTAAACAAGATGGGTCCTACACAGATGACAGCAAGGAAATGAGTGAGCTACTCAAGTCCCAATATGACTCAGTTTTTAGCAAGCCGCTAACCAGACTGAGAGTCGAAGATCAAAATTAATTTTTTATGAGAGAGCCACAAAATTTGGTTAACACAAGCCTATCAGATGTTATCCTGATGCCAAATGACTTCGAACAGGCGATAAATAACATGCCCATGCACGCTGCCCCAGGGCCAGACTCATGGAACTCTGTGTTCATCAAGAACTGCAAGAAGCCCCTATCACGAGCCTTTTCCATCCTATGGAGAAGGAGCATGGACACGGGGGTCATCCCACAGTTACTAAAAACAACAGACATAGCCCCACTTCACAAAGGGGGCAGTAAACCAACAGCAAAGAACTACAGACCGATAGCACTAACATCCCATATCATAAAAATCTTTGAAAGGGTCCTAAGAAGCAAGATCACCACCCATCTAGAAACCCATCAGTTACACAACCCAGGGCAACATGGGTTTAGAACAGGTCGCTCCTGTCTGTCTCAACTATTGGATCACTATGTCAAGGTCCTAAATGCACTAGAAGACAAAAAGAATGCAGATGTAATATATACAGACTTTGCAAAAGCCTTCGACAAGTGTGACCATGGCGTAATAGCGCACAAAATGCGTGCTAAAGGGATAACAGGAAAAGTCAGTCGCTGGATCTATAATTTCCTCACTAACAGAACACAGAGAGTAGTCGTCAACAGAGTAAAGTCCGAGGCAGCTACGGTGAAAAGCTCTGTTCCACAAGGCACAGTACTCGCTCCCATCTTGTTCCTCATCCTCATATCCGACATAGACAAGGATGTCAGCCACAGCACCGTGTCTTCCTTTGCAGATGACACCCGAATCTGCATGACAGTGTCTTCCATTGCAGACACTGCAAGGCTCCAGGCGGACATCAACCGAATCTTTCAGTGGGCTGCAGAAAACAATATGAAGTTCAACGATGAGAAATTTCAATTACTCAGATATGGTAAACACGAGGAAATTAAATCTTCATCTGAGTACAAAACAAATTCTGGCCACAAAATAGAGCGAAACACCAACGTCAAAGACCTGGGAGTGATCATGTCGGAGGATCTCACCTTCAAGGACCATAACATTGTATCAATCGCATCTGCTAGAAAAATGACAGGATGGATAATGAGAACCTTCAAAACTAGGGAGGCCAAGCCCATGATGACACTCTTCAGGTCACTTGTTCTATCTAGGCTGGAATATTGCTGCACACTAACAGCACCTTTCAAGGCAGGTGAAATTGCTGACCTAGAAAATGTTCAGAGAACCTTCACGGCGCGCATAACGGAGATAAGACACCTCAATTATTGGGAGCGCTTGAGGTTCCTGAACCTGTATTCCCTGGAACGCAGGCGGGAGAGATACATGATTATATACACCTGGAAAATCCTAGAGGGACTAGTACCGAACTTGCAAACGAAAATCACTCACTACGAAAGCAAAGACTTGGCAGACGATGCAACATCCCCCCAATGAAAAGCAGGGGTGTCACTAGCACGTTAAGAGACCATACAATAAGTGTCAGGGGCCCGAGACTGTTCAACTGCCTCCCAGCATACATAAGGGAGATTACCAACAGACCCTGGCAGTCTTCAAGCTGGCACTGGACAAGCACCTAAAGTCGGTTCTTGACCACCCGGGCTGTGGCCCATACGTTGGTTTGCGTGCAGCCAGCAGCAACAGCCTGGTTGATCAGGCTCTGATCCACCAGGAGGCCTGGTCACAGACCGGGCCGCAGGGGCGTTGACCCCCGGAACTCTCTCCAGGTAAACTCCAGGTAAACATTTGTGAATGTATATTAGACCCACAAGCTGTCATGTATTAGACTTGTGAGGTCATTTGTTTACTCTTGAATATCGGCAAAAATTTAACATTTCTGCTACTTTGAGCTCAGTTTCAAGCCATTTCCAGGATTAAAACCAATCAAAATCATCTCCATTTCTGTGGTATATCTTCCATTCTATCAAATGAGACCAAGAAATTGCAAATACAACTATAAAAAACATATGAAAAAACACTGCAAAGTCGCTGTTTTAATCGAAAATTACAGTCTCAGTTTTTTCTCTCAATATGCACTGTGTGCTGCAGGATTTGTTTTATGTGGTGCGCACATACCACATAGATATATTCTCTCATATCTAGGCCCAAATTTACTGCTCACAGCTTATCAGAGTGAGCTGAGCTCATGGCATAGATCTACGGTTTAGACCCTGAATGTAAAGCCGTAGATCTACAGCACAGACCCTGAAAGGGTTAATAATTGAGTGCCAATAATTTTCTATTAGAGAATTGCTTTCCCAGTCTATTTTAATTTTGCACAAGATTTATTGATTGTATTTTATTATTTCTGACTGATTTATCATTTATTATTGAATTTATTTATTGACTTGAGAGTAAAGACAATTCACCGAGCCATTAATTCAAATTAAAATTCCCCTTGAATATCAAAGTATTGCCTTATCTTGTCAAGTAAATTTCAGCGAGTTTTCCTTGCTCTGCAGTGTGTCTTGCACATTCTCATTACTTATGCAGATTAGTTAAGCATTTTCTCCCATTTAAGCAATATTGTGTAGTATATTCTCTCTGTTATTTTTGCCTTTTTAAATTCTCGTGTCCATTCCTTGCAGTCATGTCTCAAGTACTTTCGAGAGATATCATAGTGAATTCTGCCAGTCCAAGCAATAATGACTCAGAACAAAATTTAATTAATCCCGTGCTGAATAACAGCAAGACTCAGGCCTCGAGACTTCGGAACTTGACTCGTGACCCTTATGATGCTATGCCTCTGTTCAATGGGGATCCAGCCAACCTGGAAGCTTGGTTTACTGCCGTTCATGTTAGGGCGAATGCCTAGGTGGATGGCCTCCCATGCAAGAATTGTATCATTAGTATTAGGCAGTGAAGTCTAGCTAGTTCACCAGCTGCTTTGAATGTGTCTAATCTGATCAAGATGACTGACTTTGAAGGCCTCACTACGTGGGTAGAGTATGAGCAATTAATACGTAACTATCTTACCCCAGTGAGAGTGACTGACCCATACACTGTCCTTAGGGAACTAGTGTACACAGTACCTAGGCCAGGATAAACGATCCCTTGTGTAGACTGCCAAATTAGCAGCTTTTGGATCTATTAAGCAGTTAATGCTGCCTGCTTCCACGTATAACTCCAGTCCTCTAATTGCCAAAATGGAACCACTTGCAGCCCTTATCCACATGCGTGACTTGTGTCCGGAGGGAACCTTCCCCTACTATAGGCCTACATCATCTGCTATGTCCCATCCAGCACTGCCTCTTGTTTGTGCTACAGCAAAAACTCCCGTTAGAAATCATTCAAGGCCCTCGTCCACAGTTTTAACAAGTCCATCAGCAAACTTGTTGCAACTGTGGTTACCGTGGCCATGTTGCTGTTAATTGTCCTGATAGTTACCCTAAGAGGTGTCGTAATGATGATGAGTACCAGTCTGATCTGCCGTACTGTACATATAATAGAATCCATGGACATGACACATCTGAATGCAATGCTCTCTACAACCTTCAGTACTCTAAATCTTTCCCTGGTCATTCCAATAGCAGAACCAGGAGAGGAAACAGAGGTCGTGGTTCTCAGACTAACCAGAACCCGGCTCATTCTTCCAATTCAGGGGAATTCGAGCGCCCCAGTCAAACCGTCCCATGGTGACGGTAGGTGATAATGAGTACACCATCCCCGTTAGTAATTCTTTCGATACCTTAAGCACTCTTGAGAACGATAACCTTGATGTTGCTTCACATATCTCTGACGAAGATGATTTTGGAGATGAAGTGGAACAAACCTTCTCTGATGAAGACCCTCCTTTTAGTTTGCACATTACTTCCAATGTAAAGATAGGCCCTTTAGTACAAGCATCTGTTCTTCATGTGCCCGTTCAGGTGTTCATGGACTCTGGTGCACAAGTCAATATTATCAGGTCTAGTTTGTTTAAGGATAAGTGGTTACGACATGTCCTCCTCATAGAGCCAACTACTGTAACCTCCCTTAGTGGAGTAGCTGGTTCTCACCTGCTTGTCCGAGGTCAGACTTCCCTCACCTTTTCTCTCCAAGGTCGAGATTTCACTGCTCCCTTCCTCATTGTTGACCAGATTAGTTTCCTTGGTGATCTACTGGGATTTGCCTCAGTGAGAGACTTACGCATTGTACTCAACCCTTACTGATGGCATGCCCAAATTGATGACTTGATCGTACCATTTTGGGATTATCAGCTTGGATCCGAGATCTGCCATACTGCCACAGAGTAAGAAGTTCAACTTAAGTCCTTAAAAGCCAGCGCATTTTCCAGTAGCGTACCCAAGCAATCAGGCACTAGTAATTGTCACTTTTGTCTGTGTTCCATCTACAACTTCAGGCGTGCAAGATAGTGCCCAGTTGCCTCAGGTGTCCGAGGACCCTCAGACTACCTTGAGTGCTCAGCCTATTCCTGCAATGTATGCTAGTTTGAGTAGCAGTTCCTCTACAGGGGACACCTTGTTGGAAAACAACTACTTGCAACTAGTCATGCCATCCCTTGTTGATGTCACAGGCCACGACAGAAATGTCTTTCTGTAGATGTACAGAAAGACGTTTCTGTCGTGGCTAGTGCCCTCACTAGTGTCTGTTGTTGTTCCTTGTGTTCCAGATGGTGATAACGTCCTAGTTAACAGCGATTCCTGCAAAGTAAAGGGTTTATTTGTTGAGCCATCATTACATGTTGTAAGAGATAGTAAGATCCACTTCTTCCTGGCTAACACTTCTGGTCACAGTGTTCGACTTAGATCAAATACCAATATTGTAGACCTTGTGCATTACCCTTACCCTGTGCGTGCAGAGAAAGATTTGACACCTGACCAGTGGGTTGGTGCTACCTCAGCAGGGGAGAGCACATCTACTCCGTCAGACCATTCTACCCCATCAATTGAGGAGAAAGACTTAGCTCCTACTAACTTCCCAGACGAGGTCAGGCGCTTGTTGAGTCTGTTGAACAATTATCGTAATGCCATTGCCTTACCAAGTGAAAAGATGGGTTTAACGAACTTATTTTCCCATCATATCCCACTTGAACCTGGTACCCGACCCATTTATATACCTGTGTACAGAATGCCTCATTCACAAGTTGCTGTCGCAGAAGAGTTGATCAATCAGATGCTTGATGGAGTTATTGCACCTAGTAATTTACCCTGGAATGTGCCTTTGCTCCTAATAACCAAGAAGGATGGTATCTGGTGCCTAGAGATTGATTTTAGGAAGTTAAATGCGAAAACAATTCCAGATTGCTTCCCGCTTCCTGTACTTGGTGACCTTTTATGCACCATCGGAGGTAATAAAGTTTTTTCGACCCTAGACTTGTTACAAGGGTTCTGGCAAGTCCCTTTCCACGAGGACAGCCAAGAGCTTACTGCATTTTCCACTCCTACTGGTCATTATCGCTTCCTCCGTATGGCATTCGGATTACGATCCTTACCTATTACATTCTTGAGGCTAATGACCAATATCTTCAGAGGCCTCATAGGCAACACACTTACAGTGTACCTAGATGATGTAATCGTCACGTCCGAGGACATGGACAAGCATTTGGAGCTGAGTATGCTTGAAGAAGCTAATTTAAAGATCAAACTGTCAAAGTGCCAATTTTTCAGATCTGAAATCAAGTTTCCTGGTCATGTAGTCACTCCTAGAGGGGTTACGACTGACCCAAGTTACTGCTGTGTCTAATTTTCCATCTCCCAAAACTGCTGATGCTGTAAGATCCTTTGTGGGCTTAGCAGCTCTTCTAACTGAGTTGCTTAAGAAAGATGCTCCTTTCGTTTGGACCTTCCATTAAGAAAGAGCATTCCAAACACTAAAAAAAAGTTAACTTCTGTTCCAATCTGGAAATTCCCAGATTTTTCTAAACCCTTCTCTCTGACAACTGATGCTAGTTCAATTGGCATAGGTGCCATACTAGCTCAGAAGACTGATACAAGTACAACACAGTTGCATCTGCCAGCCGAGTCCTTACAAAGGCTGAATGTAATTATACAGTAACTGAGTAAGAAGCTTTAGCAATCGTGTGGACTTTGAAGCACTTCCGAGACATCATATATCAGTATCCTGTCCATGTTTTGATAGATCATGCCGCACTGATTCCCTTGTTCCAGAACAAACAACTCACTGGAAGATTAGCCAGGTGGTCCTTGACCATCCAAGAGTTCAACCCCACGTTTGAACCATTGCCAGGCAAGTTGCAGACACTCCATCTTGACATGTTAGTATAGTGACTGCAGAGCCTCCATTTAGTGCCAAAGAGGTAAAGAATGCTCAAAGAACAGATCCCGTGTGGTCTGGTGTGATCTGATTCCTGCTCCAGGAAGACCTTATTCTGACTGTGAAGCCACCAGCACCAATCAGTGACTTTGTTATGAGCCAAGAATTACTGAATCGAACAACCGAGTTGGGTACTCCAAGCAGAAGGGTATACCAATTAGTAATTCCACAGTCACTTGTGAATGTAGCCCTACAGCTAGTTCACGATGCACCAGGTGTTGCACACCCTGGTATGGATCGTTCTGTGAAACAAGCCAGAATGAAATATTTTTGGCCACGTATGGAAAATGACATCTCTGAGTATGTCAAGAGATGTAGTGTTTGTATACAGCATAAAGGCACTATTAATGGCCCTAATCCTATCCAGGCATATCCCACCACTAGTGAACCATGGGAAAGAGTTGCTGTAGACTTTATTAACTAATTTTCAGTGCTCTCTTCAGGGCAACAAACATCTGTGTTATGGTAGATCATTTCACCAGATATTGTGAATTAGATCCTATTGGAGATAAGACTGCCGAGACTGTAGCTAAAGCTTTCAAAAAGCGTATAATCTGTAGACATATCACCCCCAAGTCCCTAGTAACAGATAACGAAGGTGAATTCTGTAATGAGATTCTTGAAAATTTGTGTAATTTGTACAAGATCTCTAAGTCAACCATTGTTCCAAATCATCCTGCAAGTAATGGTTTAGTGGAACAAACCAAAAAGAAAGTACTTGATGTCTTGAGAGCCACTATCAACTCCAATAGTGAAACTTGGGATGAGGTCATACCTGATGTTCAGTGTGCTATAAATTCTGCTTATAATGCTTCAATAGGCGACACCCCACATTACATGCTGTATGGTGAAGATAAGCGTTTGCCTTATGAGTTGTTAGATTTTGTGCTGAAACCCAATTATAACCCTGATGACTTTGTAGCAACTCGTACCAGTCTAGCTCAAAGTGTTTTCAGAAGAATCTGAGAAACGCTTCATAAATCAACAGCAGAATTTACAAGAGTAACTAATACTCGTGCTAAGCCGACCAAGATTAAAGGAGGTTCGAGAGTAATGCTGACTAACTTCAATAAAACATCTGAAATGCCTAAGCTCGATCAAAAGTTTATTGGTCCTTATTGAGTAGTTGAACATACCAATGGCAATAAGTATAAGGTTAGAAAAACTAGTACGGGTCAGTATAAAGAATCACATTTAGATCGTATGAAGTTAGTATGCGATGTTGATGATGATATTCCTACCCAGACTAATGTGACAGACCCTGACAATCCTCCTGACTCTGTGTCCTCTACCTCTAACACTCAGTCAGACGATCAACCTGAATGTAGTTATTCCCTGCATACACGACAAGTACAGTGGATCCCCGGTTCGCGAAGTCATCGGTATCCGATAAATCCGGTATCCGAAGCATTATATCGCAAAAAATTTGCCTCGGTTCCTGTTACAAAACCCGGTATGCGATACAATTTGTAAGAGACATGTGTGGCCTGAACTGCCCCGTGTGTGCCAGTGTTTACAAGCCAGCCAGTGTGCGCGCATCTAAGGATACATTTGGTACATTCCATATTAACCATATTATCACTGTTTTTGGTGTTTGTTTCTGCAAAATAAGTCACCATGGGCCCCAAGAAAGCTTCTAGTGCCAACCCATCGAGACCAAGGGTGCTAATGACTATTGAAATGAAGAATGAGATAATTGCAAAGCATGAAAGTGGAGTGCGTGTGTCGGACCTGCCCAAGTTGTATAGTAAATCCCAGTCAACCATCTCTACTATAGTGAGCAGGAAAACAGCAATCAAGGAAGCTGTTCTTGTAAAAGGCGCAACCGTGATTACAAAACAGCGATTCTCCTTCTAAACATTAAAAACTTCGACACTCTCCCCTCCTCCCATCCCATCAATCATCACCAGATCTTCATTAAAGGTAAGTGTCAATTATTCTATTGTGATTATTCTATTGTTATTGTAATTATTCTATTGCATTAAACTTAATATTTCATGTGGTAAAAGTTTTTTTTTTTCATACTTTTGGGTGTCTTGCACGGATTAATTTGATTTCCATTATTTCTTATGGGGAAAATTGATTCGCTCTCCGATAATTTTGCTTAACGATGAGCTCTCAAGAACGGATTAATAACATGAACCAGGGGTCCACTGTATTGAGAAACCCTCAAGTATCTTTTGTAAATATTAATTCAGACCTCCCTCAATCACAGCATGTGTTAGCCATTGCAAAAGAATTTGATCCACCCAGAGATGATAACCATTCTGCATATGTAAATTTTACCCTAGCAGAGTTGGGCTTAAATGTACATAGCCTGTATAATTAGATGATTAAGTTAAAAGAAATTGTCAACTGTGTGTTTTGATATTAGCTGATCAGTATCCAAAATTTTTTGGGTGTGTTCACGTTCCCTCCAAATTCTGAGATTTATCAGTAATGACTTGTGCGTGCCATGTCTGCCTTTTCTGTAAAGTAAATTTGTAAATATATATTCTTCCTCAGAATACGTAGAGTATATGAATACAGATCAATCGATCATTTCCATTTTTTATTGTACCGTGATTTATTATAATTCGTAATGTATTACGCTACCATCCATTACAATAATGTCCATTCAATCGAGTATATCCCATTACCATTTCTGTGATTAGTTCTAAGTTATGTATATAAGTGTTTGCTACTGTAGAGAATCAGCCCAGAGCCATCTGCCTGTTCAGCCTGTATAGTATTGTATGCCGAGACAAATATGTAACATGACTGAGCTGTCAGTATTGCTATTGAATTAGTATGTATGTACATATATGTTTGTGTAGCATATCATAGTTTGTACCATATAAATATATATTTAGGCTCCTTGTATCTAGGCTCAGTGGCTAGCGCGTGATGTCACGCAGTGCCGCATGTGAGCATCGGTCACCCTGCCTCTTCCTCAGTTCCAGTACAGGCATAGGCGAGACAGGTAGGCTGGGCTATACTCCCCTCACGACTCTGCCAATACAAGTGATATCTACCAAGTGTGTTTATCTTTAACCATCATATCTCCAAGGAACGTGTGTGTGTGTGTGTGTGTGTGTGTGTGTGTGTGTGTGTGTGTGTGTGTGTGTGTGTGTGTGTGTGTTGTGTGTGTGTGTGGTGTGTGTGTGTGGGTTGTGTGTGGTGGTGTGTGTGTGGTTGTGTGTGGTGGTGTGTGTGGTGTGTGTGTGTGGTGTGTGTGTGTGGTGTGTGTGTGGTGTGTGTGGTGTGTGTGTGTGGTTTGTGGTGTGGTGTGTGTGGTGTGTGTGGTGTGTGTGTGTGGTGGTGTGTGTGTGGTGTGTGTGTGTGTGTGTGTGTGTGTGGTGTATGTGTGGTGTGTGTGTGGTTGTATGTGTGATGTGTGTGTGTGTGTGTGTGTGTGTGTGTGGTGTGTGTGTGTGTGTGGTGTGTGTGTGGTGTGTGTGTGTGTGTGTGTGTGTGTGTGTGTGGTGTGTGTGTGTGTGGTGTGTGTGGTGTGTGTGTGTGTGGTGTGTGTGTGTGGTGTGTGTGTGTGTGTGTGTGTGTGTGTGTGTGTGTGGGTGTGTTGTGTGTGGTTGTGTGTGTGTGGTGTGTGTGGTGTGGTGTGTTGTGTGTGGTGTGTGTGTGTTGGTGTGTGTGTGTGTGTGGTGTGTGTGTGTGTGGTGTGTTTTGTGTGGTGTGTGTGTGTGTGTGGTTGTGTGTGTGTGTGGGTGTGTGTGGTGTGTGGTGTGTGTGTGTGTGGTGTGTGTGTGTGTGTGGTGTGTGTGTGTGGTGTGTGTGTGTGTGTGTGTGTGTGTGGTGTGTGTGTGGTGGTGGTGTTGTGTGTGTGTGGTGTGTGTGGTGTGGTGTTGTGTGTGTGGTGTGTGTGTGTGTGTGTGTGTGTGGTGTGTGTGTGGTGGTGTGTGGTGTGTGTGTGTGGTGTGTTGGTGGTGTGTGTGGGGGTGTGTGTGGTGTTGTGGGGTGTGTGTGTGTGGTGTTGGTGTGTGGTGTGTGTGTGGTGTGTGTGTGGTGTGTGTGGTTTGGTGTGTGTGGGGGTGTGTGGGGTTTGTGTGTGTGGTGGTGTGTGGTGGTGTGTGTGGTGGTGTGTGTGTGGTGTGTGTGGGTGTGTGTGTGGTGTGTGTTGGTGTGTGTGGGTGGTGTGTGGGGGTGTGGGGTGTGGGTGTGGTGTGTGTGGTGTGTGTGGTGTGTGTGGTGTGTGTGTGGTGTGTGTGTGGTGTGTGTGTGGTGTGTGTGTGGTGTGTGTTGGTGTGTGGTGTGGTGTGTGTGTGGTGTGTTGTGGTGTGTGTGGGGTGTGTGTGTGGTGTGTGTGTTGTGGTGTGTGTGTGGTGTGTGTGTGTGGTGTGTGGTGTGGTGTGTGGTGTGTGGTGTGTGGTGTGGTGTGTGTGTGGTGTTTTGTGGTGTGTACTCACCTAATTGTGGTTGCAGGGGTCGAGACTCAGCTCCTGGCCCTGCCTCTTCACTGATCGCTACTGGATCCTCTCTCTCTCTGCTTCCTGAGCTTTGTCATACCTCTTCTTAAAACTATGTATGGTTCCTGCCTCCACTACTTCACTTGCTAGGCTATTCCACTTGCTGACAACTCTATGACTGAAGAAATACTTCCTAACGTCCCTGTGACTCGTCTGAGTCTTCAGCTTCCAGTTGTGACCCCTTGTCCCTGTGTTCCCTCTCTGGAACATCCTATCTCTGTCCACCTTGTCTATTCCCCGCAGTATCTTGTATGTCGTTATCATGTCTCCCCTGACCCTTCTGTCCTCCAGTGTCGTCAGTCCGATTTCCCTCAACCTTTCCTCGTACGACATTCCCTTGAGCTCTGGGACTAGCCTTGTTGCAAACCTTTGTACTTTCTCTAACTTCTTGACGTGCTTGACCAGGTGTGGGTTCCAGACTTGTGCTGCATACTCCAGTATGGGCCTAACATACACAGTGTACAGTGTCTTGAACGATTCCTTATTAAGGTATCGGAACGCTATTCTCAGGTTTGCCAGGCGCCCGTATGCTGCAGCAGTTATTTGGTTGATGTGTGCCTCCGGTGATGTGCTCGGTGTTATGGTCACCCCAAGGTCTTTCTCCCTGAGTGAGGTCTGTAGTCTTTGTCCACCTAGCCTATACTCTGTCTGCGGTCTTCTTTGCCCCTCCCCAATCTTCATGACTTTGCATTTGGCTGGATTGAATTCGAGAAGCCAGTTACTGGACCACATGTCCAGCCTGTCCAGGTCTCTTTGCAGTCCTGCCTCATCCTCGTCCGATTTAATTCTTCTCATCAACTTCACGTCATCTGTGAACAGGGACACTTTAGAGTCTATTCCTTCCATCATGTCGTTCACATATATCAAAAATAGCACTGGTCCTAGAACTGACCCCTGTGGGACCCCGCTTGTAACAGGCGCCCACTGTGATACCTCTTCACATACCATGACTCGTTGCTGCCTCCCTGTCAGGTATTCCCTTATCCATTGCAGTGCCCTCCCTTTTACATGCGCCTGATCCTCCAGCTTCTGCACTAATCTCTTGTGGGGAACTGTGTCAAAAGCCTTCCTGCAGTCTAGGAAAACGCAATCTACCCACCCCTCTCTCTCGTGTCTTACTTCTGTTACCTTGTCATAAAACTCCAGGAGGTTTGTGATACAGGATTTGCCTTCCATGAACCCATGCTGGTTTTTATTTATAATCTTTTTCCTTTCCAGGTGTTCGATCACTCTCCTCCTGATAATCTTCTCCATGACTTTGCACACAATACATGTCAGAGACACAGGTCTGTAGTTTAGTGCCTCGTTTCTGTTTCCTTTCTTAAATATGGGGACTACATTAGCTGTCTTCCATTTCTCAGGTAGTTGCCCAGTTTCAAGGGATGTGTTGAAGATTGTGGTTAGAGGCACGCACAGCATCTCTGCTCCTTCTCTAAGGACCCATGGGGAGATGTTGTCCGGTCCCATCGCCTTTGAGGTGTCAAGGTTACTCAAGAGCTTCTTCACCTCCTCCTCGGTTGTTCGTATGTCATCCAACACTTGTTGGTATATTCCCTCTTGATGTTCCCTTCTGTGCTGTCTTCCCACAGCCCTTCCTGTCTCTACTGTAAAAACTTCCTTAAATCTCCTGTTCAGCTCCTCACATACCTCCTGATCATTTCTTGTGAGTTCTCCACCTTCTGTCCTTAATCTGATCACCTGGTCTTTGACTGTTGTCTTCCTCCTGATGTGGCTATACAACAGTTTCGGGTCAGTCTTGATTCTCGATGCTATGTCATTTTCATACTGTTGCTGGGCCTCCCTCCTTACCTGTGCATACTCATTCCTGGCTCTGCGACTGATCTCCCTATTTTCGTGTGTTCTCTGCCTTCTGTACTTTTTCCATTCTTTATTACACTTTGTTTTTGCCTCCTTACACCGTCGGGTAAACCAAGGGCTCGTTCTGGTCTTCCCGTTGTTACTGTTCCCCTTGGAAATAAACTTTTCCACTGCCTCCTTGCATTTTGTTGTTACATATTCCATTATTTCATTTACTGGCTTTCCTGCCAGTTCTCTGTCCCACTGGACCTCCCGCAGGAAGTTCTTCAACCCTATGTAGTCCCCTCTTTTATAGTCAGGCTTTTCCCATTCAACTCCTGTTATTCTCTCCACTTGCAGCTCTACTATGTATTCAAAGCACAGAACCACGTGGTCGCTAGCTCCTAGGGGACTCTCATACTTGATGTCCTCAATGTCTGAGCTGCCCAGGGTGAATACAAGGTCCAATCTTGCTGGTTCATCCTCCCCTCTCACTCTGGTAGTGTCCTTAACATGTTGGTGCATGAGGTTTTCCAGCACCACGTCCAACATCCTGGCTCTCCATGTTTCGGGACCCCCATGTGGCTCCAGGTTTTCCCAGTCGATCTCCCTGTGGTTGAAATCCCCCATAACCAGCAACTTTGCTCTGCTGGAATGAGCTCTTCTTGCCACCTCAGCAAGTGTGTCCACCATTGCTCTGTTGCTCTCTTCATATTCCTCTCTTGGCAATGACCACTTTGTGTTCCCCAGACTGAAGTGTACCTGCTATGTAGTCTCTCTCTCCCGTCTCATCTATGCCTTCCATTTTCTCAAATTTCCATCTGTCACTGAGTCAAGAAATCGTAATGACACGATTGCAAACAAACCATACCCCCGGCCGGGATTGAACCCGCGGCCATAGAGTCTCAAAACTCCAGCCCGTCACGTTAGCCACTAGACCAGCTAGCCACAATAAGATTCATCCAACTATGCCTATGCTAACCTTCCTATGGTGAAGAAATATACCTAGCTGGATGAATCTTATTGTGGCTAGCTGGTCTAGTGGCTAACGCGACTGGCTGGAGTTTTGAGACTCTATGGCCACGGGTTCAATCCCGGCCGGGGGTATGATTTCCATCTGTTTTTTACGAGCAGAGCAACCCCCCCCCCGCCCCTTCTATCTTTCCTCATGATCTGGTATCCTGGTGGGAAGATTGCATCTGTTATTGTGTGTGTGTGTGTGTGAGACAGATAGGGAGAGAGAGAGGAGAGAGAGAGAGAGAGAGAGAGAGAGAGAGAGAGAGAGAGAGAGACAGTGAGAGAGAGAAACAGACAGACAATGTGTTCCATACTCGAGTCATCCTGGGGATAAATGATCTCAGATGAAGTGATGTTCTGGAGAGGGTACAGCCAAAGTGAAGTTGCTGCTTTCTGATTCTATACCACAAGATGGGCAGAAAGCAGCAACTTCACTCTGGCTGTACCCTTCTCCAGAATATCACTTCATCTGAGATCATTTATCCCCAGGATGACTCGAGGATGGAACATATTCGTACAGCATTATGATGTCAACAAGATAAAGTCAGTTGATCAAATGAAAATACTGGCCCACAGATGGCTCCAACTTCATCCTGTTCCCTACTTGTATGTCTCATGACAATAAAAATGCTTTCAAATGAGCTGATGTAGGTAACAGCTCTTAGCTTGTCACTAAAGTTAAGAATAGCTTGTCAATAAAGCTAGGGATCCTGAACCTAACCTTGTCAAACCCTGTGTAAAAAAAAAAAGAGAGAGAGAGAGAGAGAGAGAGAGAGAGAGAGAGAGAGAGAGAGAGAGAGAGAGAGAGAGAGAGAGAGAGAGACAGAGAGAGAGAGAGACAGACAGACAGACAGACAGACAGACAGACAGGCAGACACACACACACACACAATTAATATCTGCAGCAATAACTCACTACAGTTGTAAATTTACTTACTAACTTACATGATTCATTACCTTTGTACCTTGTTCAGCTATCAAAACTTTGGGGCCCAGTCCCTGAACCCATTATGCACCTCTGTAATCTGTAAATATCTTTGTAACTTGTCATGATTGTGACCAGACCTACCTGGAGTTTATTACCTTTGTAACTTGCTCAGCAATCAAAACTTTGGGGCCCAGTTCCTGGACTAGTTATGTACCTCTGTAATCTTTTGACTACCACCCACAGGATGGGTATGGGGTGCATAATAAAGATATTAACCCTTTGACTGTTTCGGTCATATATGTACGTCATGCGCACCACTGTTTCCGACGTATTTACATACGTAAATTCTAGCGGCTTCAAATCAAGCGGGAGAAAGCTGGTAGGCCCACATGTGAGAGAATGGGTATGTGTGACCAGTGTGCACCACATATAAAAATCCTGCAGCACACAGTGCGTAATGAGAAAAAAAAAACGGACCGTTTTTTTTTGGATTAAAACGCCAACTTTGAGGTGCATTTTCGTATAGTATTTATCATTGTATTCTAATTTTCATGGTCTCAGAGATGATTTTGATTACTTTCCCGATGAAAACAACCTTGAAATTGATCTCAAAGAAGCGGAAATGTTCGATTTTTACCAATGTTCAGGAGTAAGCAAACCACACCACATGTCCAATACACTTCAACTGGGGAGTTTAATATTCTTTCACTAGTGCACTGATATTATTTATACCATTTTTACAATAATGCAGTAGTCTGCAAACAGTAAATTTTGTATTTTTTCTTTTTTGTATGAATAAAAAATCAAAATAGATAGCAATAGTAATATAAGAGGGGCCTAGAAATGTGACTAATGAACAGAGGATATGTTATTTTAGTGCCAAGAATGTGTACATTGTTTATTCTGGACACTATTTTGAAATTGGCATCTTTTTTAATTTGCATGAAATTGGCCAAATTGCCAATTTCTGACTACTTTATTGGGTAGTTCAAATTGGCAAATGAGCAGTTTCTTGTACTCAACTGATAGAAAAAATGGAGTTCTAAAGAAATAGCTATGAGTTTGGTAAACTGGAACAACGGAATTGGCCAAAAACAGGGCTCAAAGTCAGCAAAATCGCCAATGCGTATATGTCGCCGAGATTAACTTGGTGGGAGCGTAATTCCGCGAGTTTTCGACCAAATTTTGCACTTTTGGTGTCATTACCATCGGGAAAAGATTCTCTATCATTTCATAAGAAAAACTAATTTTTTTTTTTCAAAAAATTTATCGACATAGAATGACAGTTTCAGAAAGGGGCCTGCAACAGTCAAAGGGTTAAACTACACTCCTTAACAAACCCATCTCTTTCTACATACACTCCCACTTCCTCCATACTCTTTCTTTCTTTCTTCCATCTCGCATCTTTTATTTATTTTGCTCAACATTTGATTTTTCTTGCATTTTCTTGAAATATTTTTTTTCCACCCTTCCAAACTCCCCCACCAACCTTTGCAGCTTCGTTACCATATCTTCCAACAGCAGTTGGTAATTCTTGTATCACTGTCTGCAAGGTACTGTAGAACTTGTAGAAAACATGACTTATATACCATTACAATATTTTGTAGTTTTGTTATTATATCAAGAATTTTACACATACCTGTCTAAAATTCTTGACATCATAATAAAAATACAAAATACTGTAATGGTATATAAATCATGTTTTCTACAAGTTATGCAGTACCTTGCAGACAATGATACAAGAATTACCAACTGCTGTAATACTGTATAACATTTGTGTAACATCACCATGGTTGCTTAACATATTTATAGATGGGGTTGTAAAAAAAAAGTAAATGCAAGGGTGTTGGGGAGAGGGGTAGTATTAAATTATGGGGAATCAAATACAAAATGGGAGTTGACACAGTTTTTGCTAATACTGTAACACTGTGCTTTAAGGGATTCTAAAGAAAAGTTGCAAATGTTAATGAACAAGTTTGGGTGTGTTAAGGTAGAAAGTTGACAGTGAACATAGATAACGATTTATATGAAGAAAAATTGGATATCACATTGGAGGGAGAGAGTACAGAAGAAGTGAATGTGTTCAGATTTTTGGGAGTTGACTTGTCAGCAGATGGATTATGAAGGATGAGGTTAACCATAGAATTGATGAAGGAAAAAAGGCAAGTGATGTATTGGGGTATCTGTGAAGACAAAAAATGTTATCCATGGAGGCCAAGAAGGGAATGTACAAGAGTATAGTGGTACCAACACTCTTATATGGGTGTGAAGCATGGGTTGCATATGCTGCAGTGAGGAGGCAGCTGGAGGTAGTGGAGATGTCCTGTCTAAGGGCAATGTGTGGTGCAAATACTGTCCAGGGAATTTGTAGTGTGGAAATTAGGAGGAGGTGTGGAGTTACTAAAAGTATTAGTCAGAGAGCTGAAGAGGGGCTGTTGAGGTGGTTTGGTCATTTATAGAGAATGGAGCAAAGTAGAATAACTTGGAGAGCGTATAAATCTGCAGGGAAAGGAAGGCGGGGTAGGGGTCATTCTTGAAAAGGTTGGAGGGAGGGGGTAAAGAAAGTTTTGTGGGCGAGGGGCTTGGACTTCCAGCAAGGATGCGTGAATGTGTTAGATAGGAGTAAATGGAGACAAATGGTTTTTGGGACCTGACAAGTTGGAGTGTGAACAGGATAATATTTTGTGAAGGGATTCAGGGAAACCTGTTAGCCAGACTTGAGTCCTGGAAATGGGAAGTACAGGTGGCCCTCCAAATTTGCGAGTTCCACTTCTGCGAGCTTCGAACATTCACGAATGCCCAGCTGCCCAATCATATTTATGCTTCCTGCTGCATCCCTACTACCCTCCCTCTTACCCCCTCAACTGGAAGCCTGTCTGCCACTCACTCAGTCATTGTCCAGATATGTGTCACTCGACACCATTGGTGACTGCCTCTCAATAGTGCATGAGTGTCAAGGATTTGCACCCTTAGACAGTGAAGGGATGTTGAAGGGCTTTGTGGCCAGTGTGTGTGTGTGTTTGTGTGTGTGTGTGTGTGTGTGTGTGATTTTGTTGGATTTGGTCCTCAGGATGAGGTTAACAAAGCCATGAGGCTAGTTGGTGGTGAAGGGTTTGAGGACATGCAGGAGGGTGAGGTGAGAGAACTGGTTGAAGAACACGCACTAGGCCTAAGTGATGAAGAGTTGTTTGAGATGGTGTAGGCAGAAGGATGAAGAAGACTGTGTTGCTGAGGCCGGTGAACCTCAAGCCCTGACCCTTGAAAAACTAGGGCAAGCAATGAGAATGACAGCACAGCTCAAACAATTTTTTTACGACACAGACCCATCGATGTTGAGGGCTTTGAAGGTAATGAACGACATTGATAGGAGCACAATTCCCTAAAAAACTGTTTGTAGATATGAAGAGGAAACAGTCTCAGTTGCCCATTACAATGTTCTTCACAAGGAAGCCTGCCACTACTCCCGCTGCTAACTCTGACTCTAGCGATGTCAATGATCCACCGCCTATTATTGGCAGTGACGCTGGCAGTGAAGAGTTAGAATCCACACACTAGACTCATCATGCCATGCAGTTACACCCCATATAATCACCTCCATTCAACTGTCATCAGTAACTGCATGGCTAACTATCATCACCATCATTGTCATCATCATCACAAGTCGTCAGAGTTCGTCTGCCCAACCTTACGAGTGGTGAGTGTTATGTTTGTTCATTATTTGTTATTAAACCATAACATGTATGTATATACAATACATGTATGTATTTTACAATGTTTTCATGTGTTTTATGATTGTTCATGGTTCAATATGTTAAGCAAGCAGTATTCTTAGGCTAAGGAAGTGCTATTATTATATTTCCCTACACTATATTTGTGCACCAAACATTCGCGAATTTTCAACATTTGCAATGTTCTTGATCCTCTAACCCTTACGAATGTGGAGGGCCACCTATACAATGCAAGCACTGTAAAGGAGGGGTTTGGGTTTGGAATATTGGCAGTTTGGAGGGATATCTAAACTGTTATATCTGAGCACCTCTGCAAAGACAGTGATTATGTATGAGTGATGATGAAAGTTTTTTCTTTGTTTTGGGGTTTTTCTTTCTTTTTGGGTAACCCTGCCTTGGTGGGAAACGGTTGATGTGTTAAAAAAATATAAAAAGAAACAATTTTCTTCCTGCTAATTTAAGCACTGG
The DNA here is from genome assembly GCF_026875155.1 of Cherax quadricarinatus. Classification (NCBI taxonomy): domain Eukaryota; kingdom Metazoa; phylum Arthropoda; class Malacostraca; order Decapoda; family Parastacidae; genus Cherax; species Cherax quadricarinatus. The sequence continues at coordinate 71,378,151 of NC_069405.1, forward strand.
GCTAAATTGGGATGTCCTGACTATGGGTCAGGCAGGTGACCTTGGCTGCCAATACGATGTTTTTCAGAGCATAATTCTAGCTGCCCAGACAACTTTTGTTCCGAGTAGGGAAATTAGATCTAACAAGAATGATCCCAAATGGATGAACAATAGATTAAAACATCTCATTGGTCAAAAGAGAAGGCATATAGAGGCATATCAAAAGAGGGGATGGGCAGTTACGAAATCAATATACGTACAGTGGAACCACTACAGTGGACCCCCGGTTAACGATTTTAATCCGTGCAAGAGGGGTAATTGTTATGCGAAATAATCGTTATGTGAATGAATTTTCCCCATAAGAAATAATGGAAATAAAATTAATCCGTGCAAGACACCCAAAAGTATGAAAAAAAAAATTTTACCACATGAAATATACATTTTCCCACACACAAAGAGAAGGATACATGCACAATAGTAGAGTAGTACATGCACAGTATATATTGTGCATGTACTAGTCTACTAAATGAAGAATAAATGACACTTACCTTTATTGAAGATGCAGCAATGACTGATGAGACACTGTGTCCTGGGAGTGCCTTTTCCTCCTGAGTACTGTAGGTCCTGTTTGGCATTTTCTTCCAGAACAGGCCTTATCACACTGTGTATGCCACTACGATTCTTAAATCTCTCAAACCAACCTTTGCTGGCTTTAAATTCACCAATATGAGCACTAGTTCCAGGCATTTTTCCCTGTTCACCTGGGTGTTAGTCGACTTGTGTGGGTTGCATCCTGGGAGATAAGATTAAGGACCCCAATGGAAATAAGTTAGACAGTCTTCGATGACACTGACTTTTTTGGGTTATCCTGGGTGGCAAATCCTCTGGGGTTAATTGTTTCTTGGTATTCTCAATAAGCCACACCAACAACGGTGCTACAGCAGCAGCAGCAGCTGACAGTGCAGCAGCAGCAGCAGCTGTACCACCAATAGTAGCGATGGTTGATTGGGGTTTATTATACAACCTGGCCAGCTCGGAGACATGCACTCCACTTTCATACTTATCAATGATCTTTTTTCTTCATCTCTATTGTAATTCTCACCCTTATTGCTGTAGGGTTGGCACTAGAAGCTTTCTTGGGGCCCATGGTCACTTATTTTCCAGAAAAAGCACCGAAAACACTGTAATAATACGAAATATTCCGATTGTATGCTTGGATGTTACCGCGGAGGCTGGCTGGTAAACAATGCCACCGGCGGAACATGTGAGCGCGTCTCGGAAGAAAATCGGTAAGCGGGTTTTTAAGCGGTATGTGAGGCAAAATTTTTGCAATTAAAGTAAGCGGTATGCGAAATAATCGCTATGTGATGCCATCGTTATGCGGGGGTCCACTGTACTTGCGAGTTTAATCCGTTCCATGACCTTGCTCGCAACTGGATTTGCTTGTTTGCAGAGTCAATTTTAATCATTTAAATTAATTGAAATGCAATTAATCCGTTCCAGTGGAATTCTGTACTTCAATAATTTCACTAATATCAACTCTACGGCTTATTTATCTATCTCACTTTATCTAATATGACATAAAAAATATAAACATAGAAACCTGATATATACTCTAAAATTAGTAAAATATGTCATTCATGTAGTGGTATGGGCAGTGTCGGCGGTGGACGAGAGTTTGTCTGGACACCGGGCAAAATACTTCATGAATAATTTTGCTAATATCATCTATACAGCTTATTTATATATCACAGTTCATTTAATATGACATAACAGACAATATAAATAACAGAAACATGATATATACTCAAGAATGAATAAAATATGTCATGTAACAAGTGGAGGCGGCCACAACCATTCCCTCTTTGTTGTGGTAAACACTGCCATCTAATGACGGCCTTTTGAAGCCATCTACTATTGTAATTATTATATGTAGTACATTATTATTATATATGTATTATTATTATACATATTATATTATTATTATTGGTAGGGTGTGCAAAAGAAGAAAATTAAAGGTGAATACAGGAAAGAGTAAGGTTATGAGGATAACAAAAAGATTAGGTGATGAAAGATTGAATATCAGATTGGAAGGAGAGAGTATGGAGGAGGTGAATGTATTCAGATATTTGGGAGTGGACGTGTCAGCGGATGGGTCTATGAAAGATGAGGTGAATCATAGAATTGATGAGGGAAAAAGAGTGAGTGGTGCACTTAGGAGTCTGTGGAGACAAAGAACTTTGTCCTTGGAGGCAAAGAGGGAAATGTATGAGAGTATAGTTTTACCAACGCTCTTATATGGGTGTGAAGCATGGGTGATGAATGTTGCAGCGAGGAGAAGGCTGGAGGCAGTGGAGATGTCATGTCTGAGGGCAATGTGTGGTGTGATTTAATGCAGAGAATTCGTAGTTTGGAAGTTAGGAGGAGGTGCGGGATTACCAAAACTGTTGTCCAGAGGGCTGAGGAAGGGTTGTTGAGGTGGTTCGGACATGTAAAGAGAATGGAGTGAAACAGAATGACTTCAAGAGTGTATCAGTTCTGTAGTGGAAGGAAGGTGGGGTAGGGGTCGGCCTAGGAAAGATTGGAGAGAGGGGGTAAAGGAGGTTTGTTGTGCGAGGGGCTTGGACTTCAGCAGGTATGCATGAGCGTGTTTGATAGGAGTGAATGGAGACAAATGGTTTTTAATACTTGACGTGCTGTTGGAGTGTGAGCAAAGTAACATTTATGAAGGGGTTCAGGGAAACCGGCAGGCCGGACTTGAGTCCTGGAGATGGGAAGTACAGTGCCTGCATTCTGAAGGAGGGGTGTTAATGTTGCAGTTTAAAAACTGTAGTGTAAAGCACCCTTCTGGCAAGACAGTGATGGAGTGAATGATGGTGAAAGTTTTTCTTTTTTGGGCCACCCTGCCTTGGTGGGAATCGGCCAGTGTGATAATAATAATAATAAAAATTATTATTATTTTTTTTTTTCCAACAAGTCGGCCGTCTCCCACCGAGGCAGGGTGACCCAAAAAAGAAAGAAAATCCCCAAAAAGAAAATACTTTCATCATTCAACACTTTCACCACACTCGCACATTATCACTGTTTTTGCAGAGGTGCTCAGAATACAACAGTTTAGAAGCATACACATATAAAGATACACAACATATCCCTCCAAACTGCCAATATCCTAAACCCCTCCTTTAAAGTGCAGGCATTGTACTTCCCATTTCCATGACTCAATTCCGACTATATGAAAATAACCGGTTTCCCTGAATCCCTTCACTAAATATTACCCTGCTCACACTCCAACAGATCGTCAGGTCCCAAGTACCATTCATCTCCATTCACTCCTAACACGCTCACGCACGCTTGCTGGAAGTTCAAGCCCCTTGCCCACAAAACTTCCTTTACCCCCTCTCTCCAACCCTTTCGAGGACAACCCCTACCTCGCCTTCCTTCCCCTATAGATTTATATGCTTTCCATGTCATTCTACTTTGATCCATTCTCTCTAAATGACCAAACCACCTCAACAACCCCTCTTCAGCCCTCTGACTAATACTTTTATTAACTCCACACCTTTTCCTAATTTCCACACTCCGAATTTTCTGCATAATATTTACACCACACATTGCCCTTAAACAGGACATCTCCACTGCCTCCAACCATCCCTCGCTGCTGCATTTACCACTCAAGCTTCACACCCATATAAGAGTGTTAGTACTACTATACTTTCATACATTCCCTTCTTTGCCTCCATAGATATAGTTTTTTGACTCCACATATACCTCAATGCACCAATCACCTTTTTTCCCTCATCAATTCTATGATTAACCTCATCCTTCATAAATCCATCCGCCGACACGTCAACTCCCAAGTATCTGAAAACATTCACTTCCTCCATACTCCTCCTCCCCAATTTGATATCCAATTTTTCTTTATCTAAATCATTTGATACCCTCATCACCTTACTCTTTTCTATATTCACTTTCAACTTTCTACCTTTACACACATTCCCAAACTCATCCACTAAGCTTTGCAATTTTTCTTTAGAATCTCCCATAAGCACAGTATCATCAGCAAAAAGTAACTGTGTCAATTCCCATTTTGAATTTGATTCCCCAAAATTTAATCCCACCCCTCTCCAGAACACCCTAGCATTTACTTCCTTTACAACCCCATCTATAAATATATTAAACAACCATGGTGACATTACACATCCCTGTCTAAGACCTACTTTTACTGGGAAGTAGTCTCCCTCTCTTCTACACACCCTAACCTGAGCCTCACTATCCTCATAAAAACTCTTTACAGCATTTAATAACTTATCACATATTCCATATACTTGCAACATCTGCCACATTGCTCCTCTATCCACTATCACATGCCTTTTCTAAATCCATAAAAGCAATAAAAACTTCCCTACCTTTATCTAAATACTGTTCACATATATGCTACAATGTAAACACTTGATCTACACATCCCCTACCCACTCTGAAACCTCCTTGCTCATCCGCAATCCTACATTCTGTCTTACCTCTAATTCTTTCAATTATAACCCTACCGTACACTTTTCCTGGTATACTCAGTAAACTTATTCCTCTATAATTTTTACAGTCTCTTTTGTCCCCTTTCCCTTTATATAAAGAGACTATACATGCTCTCCGCCAATCCCTAGGTACCTTCCCCTCTTTCATACATTTATTAAACAAAAGTACCAACCACTCCAACACTATATCCCCCCCTGCTTTTAACATTTCTGTCATGATCCCATCAGTTCCAGCTGCTTTACCCCCTTTCATTCTACGTAATGCCTCACATACCTCCCTCACACTTACATTCTGCTCTTCTTCACTCCTAAAAGATGGTATACCTCCCTGACCAGTGCATGAAATTACTGCCTCTTGACCAGTGCATGAAATTACTGCCTCTCTTTCTTCCTTAACATTTAAAAGTTCCTCAAAATATTCTCGCCATCTACCTAATACCTCCCTCTCCCCATCTACTAACTCCCCTACTCTGTTTTTAACTGACAAATCCATACTTTCCCTAGGGTTTCTTAACTTGTTTAACTCACTCCAAAATTTTTTCTTATTTTCATTAAAATTTCTTGACAGTGCCTCTCCCACTCTATCATCTGCTCTCCTTTTGCACTCTCTCACCACTCTCTTTACCTTTCTTTTACTCTCCATATACTCTGCTCTTCTTATAACACTTCTGCTTTGTAAAAACCTCTCATAAGCTACCTTTATCTCTTTTATCACACTCTTTACTATTATTATTATTACTATTATTATTTATTATTATTGTATTATATTATTATTATTATTATTATTATTATTATTATTGTATTATACTTTTATTATTATTATTATATGTATTGTTATTATTCATATTATTATTATCCATATTATTATTATTATGATTATTATTATTGTTATTATTATTATATAAATTTTTTTTTTTTTATTATTATCACACCGGCCGATTCCCACCAAGGCAGGGTGGCCCGAAAAAGAAAAACTTTCACCATCATTCACTCCATCACTGTCTTGCCAGAAGGGTGCTTTACACTACAGTTTTTAAACTGCAACATTAACACCCCTCCTTCAGAGTGCAGGCACTGTACTTCCCATCTCCAGGACTCAAGTCCGGCCTGCCGGTTTCCCTGAATCCCTTCATAAATGTTACTTTGCTCACACTCCAACAGCACGTCAAGTATTAAAAACCATTTGTCTCCATTCACTCCTATCAAACACGCTCACGCATGCCTGCTGGAAGTCCAAGCCCCTCGCACACAAAACCTCCTTTACCCCCTCCCTCCAACCCTTCTAGGCCGACCCTACCCCGCCTTCCTTCCACTACAGACTGATACACTCTTGAAGTCATTCTGTTTCGCTCCATTCTCTCTACATGTCCGAACCACCTCAACAACCCTTCCTCAGCCCTCTGGACAACAGTTTTGGTAATCCCGCACCTCCTCCTAACTTCCAAACTACGAATTCTCTGCATTATATTCACACCACACATTGCCCTCAGACATGACATCTCCACTGCCTCCAGCCTTCTCCTCGCTGCAACATTCATCACCCACGCTTCACACCCATATAAGAGCGTTGGTAAAACTATACTCTCATACATTCCCCTCTTTGCCTCCAAGGACAAAGTTCTTTGTCTCCACAGACTCCTAAGTGCACCACTCACTCTTTTTCCCTCATCAATTCTATGATTCACCTCATCTTTCATAGACCCATCCGCTGACACGTCCACTCCCAAATATCTGAATACGTTCACCTCCTCCATACTCTCTCCCTCCAATCTGATATTCAATCTTTCATCACCTAATCTTTTTGTTATCCTCATAACCTTACTCTTTCCTGTATTCACCTTTAATTTTCTTCTTTTGCACACCCTACCAAATTCATCCACCAATCTCTGCAACTTCTCTTCAGAATCTCCCAAGAGCACAGTGTCATCAGCAAAGAGCAGCTGTGACAACTCCCACTTTGTGTGTGATTCTTTATCTTTTAACTCCACGCCTCTTGCCAAGACCCTCGCATTTACTTCTCTTACAACCCCATCTATAAATATATTAAACAACCACGGTGACATCACACATCCTTGTCTAAGGCCTACTTTTACTGGGAAAAAATTCCCCTCTTTCCTACATACTCTAACTTGAGCCTCACTATCCTCGTAAAAACTCTTCACTGCTTTCAGTAACCTACCTCCTACACCATACACTTGCAACATCTGCCACATTGCCCCCCTATCCACCCTGTCATACGCCTTTTCCAAATCCATAAATGCCACAAAGACCTCTTTAGCCTTATCTAAATACTGTTCACTTATATGTTTCACTGTAAACACCTGGTCCACACACCCCCTACCTTTCCTAAAGCCTCCTTGTTCATCTGCTATCCTATTCTCCGTCTTACTCTTAATTCTTTCAATTATAACTCTACCATACACTTTACCAGGTACACTCAACAGACTTATCCCCCTATAATTTTTGCACTCTCTTTTATCCCCTTTGCCTTTATACAAAGGAACTATGCATGCTCTCTGCCAATCCCTAGGTACCTTACCCTCTTCCATACATTTATTAAATAATTGCACCAACCACTCCAAAACTATATCCCCACCTGCTTTTAACATTTCTATCTTTATCCCATCAATCCAGCTGCCTTACCCCTTTCATTTTACCTACTGCCTCACGAACTTCCCCCACACTCACAACTGACTCTTCCTCACTCCTACAAGATGTTATTCCTCCTTGCCCTATACACGAAATCACAGCTTCCCTATCTTCATCAACATTTAACAATTCCTCAAAATATTCCTTCCATCTTCCCAATACCTCTAACTCTCCATTTAATAACTCTCCTCTCCTATTTTTAACTGACAAATCCATTTGTTCTCTAGGCTTTCTTAACTTGTTAATCTCACTCCAAAACTTTTTCTTATTTTCAACAAAATTTGTTGATAACATCTCACCCACTCTCTCATTTGCTCTCTTTTTACATTGCATTACATTACATTACATTATATAAATTAGTATTTGTAATTTTTATTCACACAAAAAATGTAAGATTTACTGTTATTCCTTATTGCAATAATTGTACAATGAAGAAGCCATTAATAACTTCACAACAGCAGTAACAAACATTGACTGGCACACTGAGCTAGAAATCTATACAGATATTGACGAATGTTTTAATAATTTTCTAAAAAAGACCCAATACCTCTATAACAAGCACCGCCCTAAAAAAACTAAACAGATGACAGGTAAGAGACTGAACAGTCCCTGGCTAACACCCAGCATTCTCAAATCCATAAATACAAAACACCGATATGAAAAACAGTACAGAATGGGTCACATAACCAGAGACCAAACAAAACGCTACTCGTCAATCCTAACCAGCCTGATAAGAAGGGCAAAAAAATTGTATTATGAGAACAGATTATCCAACTTACGAGGTGATATAAAAAAGACCTGGAAAACCCTATCGGAAATTCTGGGAACAAAAAAGATATCATGAAATAGCGAAATAAAATTAGCAAAATCAGATGAACCCCAACTCCCACCAACAGAAACAGCAAACAGACTCAATGATTTCTTCTCCACTATAGGACAAAACCTTGCCAATAAAATCCCAAGCTCAGATACCCCACCAAATGACTACCTCACTGGCAACTACCCGAACACACTGTTCCTAGCTCCAACTAACCCATACGAAGTCTCCCTTATTATCAACACACTAAAAAACAAGGCAGGAGATTTAAATACCTTACCACCCTTTATATACAAAAAAGTGTCACAAGTGCTATCACCAATCACTGCAACACTCTTTAACAAATAGATTGAATCCTCCACCTTCCCTACAGTTCTCAAAATAGCAAGGGTCACCCCGATCCATAAAGGAGGAGATCAAACAGAGTTGAATAACTATAGGCCAATATCCAATTTACACCCTCTCTCAAAAATCTTCGAAAAATTAATTCATAAACGAATCTACTCCTACCTCATCTCCCAAAACATACTCAACCCCTGCCAATTTGGATTCAGGCCTAATAAAAATACTAATGATGCTATTATACACATGCTAGAACATATATACACTGCAATAGAGAAAAAAGAAGTCCCATTGGGGATCTTCATTGACTTACGTAAAGCTTTTGATACAGTTGACCATGACTTGCTCCACGTAAAATTCACACTATGGTATAAGAGGGCACTCCCTCAACTACCTCAAGTCATACCTCAGCAACAGAAGCCAATATGTGTACGCAAATGGGGCAAGCTCTTCCGCACAACCAATTACAGTTGGTGTCCCACAGGGAAGTGTCCTTGGCCCTCTTCTCTTTCTCCTATACATAAATGACCTACCAAATGCTTCGCAATTACTCAAACCCACACTATTTGCAGATGACACTACATACGTCTTCTCTCACCCGAGCCCAGTCACGCTAGCCAATACTGTAAATACCGAATTACAGAAAATATCTACCTGGATGAGGACTAACAAACTTACACTAAACATTGACAAAACCTACTTCATTCAGTTTGGTAACAGAGCTACAGATGTCCCTCTTAACATAATGATAAACGGATCACCTATCACAAAGCTAACAGAGGGAAAATTCTTAGGAATCCACCTCGATAATAGACTCAAATTTCATACACATATACAACAAATTTCTAAGAAAATTTCCAAGACTGTAGGCATACTATCGAAGATACGGTACTATGTTCCACAGTCAGCCCTCCTGGCCCTATATCACTCTCTTATTTACCCCTATCTCACCTATGGAATTTGTGCATGGGGCTCAACAACAATTAACCATCTCAGACCACTAATTACCCAACAAAAGGCTGCAGTTAGAATGATAACAAATTCTCACTACAGGCAGCACACTCCACCAATATTCAAAACACTCAATCTACTCACCATACAAAACATCCATACTTATTATTGCACCTATTACATACATAGAACACTTAACTCTGATATTAACCCTCCCCTCAAACATCTCCTTGCCAACCTCAACAGAACACATGACCATAACACAAGGCACAGATCACTCTTTGATGTTCCTCGTGTCCATCTCACGCTATGCAAAAACTCAATGCACATAAAAGGCCCTAAAATCTGGAATTCATTACCTGTAAATATAAAAGAAACACTACCTGTTTATAAATTCAAGTCTCTTCTCAAAGATCACTTACTCACCCAAAACCAAATAAATACTAAATAACTGAACCTTATAAATTGTATATCTTAAATGTTTCTCACAATTATATCACATAAATGTTAAACCTAAAACCCAATCTAACAGAATACTCCATTCGACTGAATGTACAGCAATGCATGCAACCATATGACCTGTCTTTGTAATACTCATTTGTGCTTTATAGTTATCTGTTTACAATAATGTCTTATCACTGATTTCATCATTGCTTAGTTAATCTTAAGTTAATTTTAAGCCTGCCCGTAATGTTATGCATATAAGTGGCTTTGGTATGCTGCTCTTACCTGTATTTTTTTGTACCTCTGTATGTATGCTCAAATTACTAAATAAATAAATAAATAAATGTCAACCCATTCATAACTGCATATTGGAATGGACAGTGACGTCATTTCTTTACTCTGAAACAGCCAAGCAATGGACCATTTCTCCTAGGTTGAGCTCAATTTCAAGGCACTTTTTGTCATGAAAGCAATCAAAATCATATCTATTTCTGTAATATATCTTCCATTCTATCAAATGAGACCAAAAAAACGTTAATACAACCATTAAAAACCATTTGAAATTACCGCTAAGGGGTGGCTAATTGCTGAGAAGTGAACTCCATTATTTATGCTTAGATTTTTTTCATTATTATTACTATTATTATTATTATATAAATAATTTGTAATTTTTATTCACACAAAAAATATAATATTTACTGTGATGTCATTTGTTTACACTGAAACAGCCAAGCAATGGACCATTTCTCCTAGGTTGAGCTCTATTTCAAGGTACTTTTCGTCGTGAAAGCAATCAAAATCATATCTACTTCTGTAATATATCTTCCATTCTATCAAATGAGACCAAAAAAACGAGAATACAACCATAAAAACCAGTCAAAATTACCACTAAGGGGTGGCTAATTGCTCAGAAGTGAACTCCATTATTTATGCTTAGATTTTTTCATTTTTGGTGTACGCTAAGAAGCATCTTTCCATCATACATTGCCCAAGTTGCAATAAGATAGTCCAACAAACAAATGAGATACAATTCCCGAGATCAAGAGCAAGAGCCCCTCACTAGTGTCAAGGAACCTGCCTTGAGGCCTGCTCGCTTGTGGAAGTTTTGCTCACATATGGAAGCAAAAAATCGACCAATCGATTGCTCGTATTTGGAAAAACTCGCACGTGGACACGCTCCCAAGTAGAGGTTCCACTGTATTCAATTAGAGAGAGAAATCAAGAAAGGAATAAGAAAAACAAAAAGAGATTATGAGGATAAGGTCGCAAGGGATTCAAAACTAACCCAAAAGGGTTCTTTCAGGTATACAGAAGTAAGATTAGGGACAAGATAAGCCCACTTAAGAGTAACTCTGGTCAGATCACTGACAGTGATAAGGATGTGTGTGAAATTCTCAGTACCTACTTCCTCTCAGTTTTCACCCAGGAAAATACTAGCGATATTCCTGAAATAATAGATTATGTAGAACAGGACGAAAATAAACTAAGCACGATTGTGGTAGCTAGTGACATGGTCCTCAGACAGAGAAACTAAAACTTAACAAATCCCCAGGCCCTGATGAACTGTTTGCAAGGGTGTTAAAGGAATGTAAAGAGGAACTTAGCATACCTTTGGCTAATCTTTTTAACATATCACTAAAAACTGGCATAGTGCCTGATAAGTGGAAAATGGCAAATGTAAAACCTATTTACAAGGCAGGTGACAGGTCCTTGGCTTCGAACTATAGACCAATAAGCCTTACCTCCATAGTGGGAAAATTTATGGAATCAATAATTGCCGAAGCAATTCGTAGCCATCTTGATAGGCACAGATTGATTAATGAATCTCAACACGGTTTTACGAATTTACTAACTTTTTTTCACTAAGGTGTTTGAGGAGGTAGATCATGGTAATGAATATTATATTGTGTATATGGACTTCAGTAAGGCTTTCAATAGAGTTCCACATCAGAGGCTACTGAGGAAACTTAAGGAACACAGAATAGGAGGAGAAATTTTTTCCTGGGTAGAGGCATGGCTGACAAATAGGCAGCAGAGAGTTTGCATAAATGGGGAGAAATCAGAATGGGGGCACATCACAAGCGGTGTTCCACAGGGGTCAGTGTAGGGCCTGTTGTTGTTCACAACTTACGTAAACGACATAGATGAGGGAATAAATAGCGACATAAGCAAATTTGCTGATGACACCAAAATAGGCCATCCAATTTGATTTGGATAGACTGATGCAATGGTCGGAGAAGTGGCAGATGCAGTTTAATATAGACAAATGCAAAGTTCTAAATGTTGGACAGGAAAATAACCATGCAACATAAACTAAATACAGTGGACCCTCGACTAACGCTATTAATCCGTTCCTGAGAGCTCATCGTTAGTCAAAATAATCGTTAGTCAAGTTAATTTTCCCCATAAGAAATAATGGAAATCAAATTAATCCGTGCAAGACACCCAAAAGTATTGAAAAAAAAATTTTTAGCACATGAAATATTAATTTTAATACACACAAACTGAAGAAGACATGCACAGTTACATGACACTTACCTTTATTGAAGATCTGGTGATGATTGATGGGATGGGAAGAGGGGAGTGTGTTGATGGTCTTAGTGTTTAGAAGGGGAATCCCCTTCCATTAGGACTTGAGGTGGCAAGTCCTTTTTCGGGGTTACTTCCCTTCTTCTTTTAATGCCACTAGGACCAGCTTGAGAGTCACTGGACCTCTGTCGCACAACATATCTGCCCATAGAGGCCTGTACCTCCCGTTCCTTTATGACATTCCTAAAGTGTTTCACAACATTGTCAGTGTCACCATTAAACACTTGTTCAGGTTTCAGTCCTTCACTGTCTATGTACTCCTTGAATTCCTGCACATATTTTTCAGCTGCTTTTTGGTCCAAACTGGCAGCCTCACCATGCCTTATCACACTATGTATGCCACTACGATTCTTAAATCTCTCAAACCAACCTTTGCTGGCCTTAAATTCACTCACATCACCACTAGTTGCTGGCATTTTTCTAATTAAATCATCATGCAACTTCCTAGCCTTTTCACATATGATCGCTTGAGAGATGCTATCTCCTGCTATCTGTTTTTCGTTTATCCACACCAATAACAGTCTCTCAACATCTTCTATCACTTGCGATCTCAGTTTTGAAAACATAGTTGCACCTTTGGCAAGAACAGCTTCCTTGATTGCCATTTTCTTGGCCACAATAGTAGCGATGGTTGATTGGGGTTTTGTGTACAACCTGGCCAGCTCGGAGACACGCACTCCACTTTCATACTTAGCAATGATCTCTTTCTTCATATCCATAGTAATTCTCACCCTTTTTGCTGTAGGGATGGCACTAGAAGCTTTCTTGGGGCCCATGGTGACTTATTTTGCAGTTGCAATCACTAAAAAGGCTGTGATAATATGAAATGTTCCGATTGTATGCTTGGAAGCGACCGCTGTGGCTGGCTGGCTTGTAAACACTGGCCAGAAGTGGACGCGTCTCAGACGGAACAAATAGTGTTGGTCGAGTTTTTTAGCGATAATCGAGGCAAAATTTTTGCGATAAAATGTATCTCTAGTCAGATTTATCGTTAATCAATGCCATCACTGGTCGAGGGTCCACTGTAATGTAGATCTTAATACTACTGATTGGGAAAAGGATTTAGGAGTTATGGTTAGCAGCACTCTAAAACCAAGACAACAGTGCATTAGTGTTCGCAATAAAGTTAACAGACTTCTTGGCTTCATATCTAGAAGTATAAATAATAGAAGTCCTCAGGTTGTTCTTCAACTCTATATATCCTTGGTAAGGCCTCATTTAGACTATGCTGCTCAGTTCTGGTTACCGTATTACAGAATTGATATAAATGTTCTGGAAAACGTACAGAGGAGGATGACAAAGATGATCCCATGTATCAGAAATCTTCCCTATGAGGATAGACTGAGGGCCCTGAATCTGCACTCACTCGAAAGGCGTAGAATTAGGGAGGATATGATCGAGGCGAGTGGTGCGTTGAGGTATATGTGGAGTCAAAAAACGTTATCTATGGAGGCAAAGAAGGGAATGTATGAAAGTATAGTAGTACCAACACTCTTATATAGGTGTGAAGCTTGGGTTGTGAATGCAGCAGCGAGGAGGCGGTTGGAGGCAGTGGAGATATCCTGTCTAAGGGCAATGTGTGGTGTAAATATTATGCAGAAAATTCAGAGTGTGGAAATTAGGAGAAGGTGTGGAGTTTATAAAAGTATTAGTCAGAGGGCTGAAGAGGGGTTGTTGAGGTGGTTTGGCCATTTAGAGAGAATGGATCAAAGAATGACATGGAGAGCATTTAAATCTGTAGGAGAAAGAAGGCGGGGTAGGGGTCGTCCTCGAAAAGGTTGGAAGGAAGGGGTAAGGGAGTTTTGTGGGCGAGGGGCTTGGACTTCCAGCAGGCATGCATGAGCGTGTTCGATAGGAGTGAATGGAGACGAATGGTATTTGGGACCTGATGATCTGTTGAAGTGTGAGCAGGGTAATATTTAGTGAAGGGATTCAGGGAAACTGGTTATTTTAATATAGCCGGACTTGTATCCTGGAAATGGGAAGTACAATGCCTGTACTCTAAAGGACGGGTTCGGGATATTAGCAGTTTGGAGGGATATGTTGTGTATCTCTATACGTATATGCTTCTAAACTGTTGTGTCCTGAGCACCTCTGCAAAAACAGTGATTGTGTGTGAGTGAGGTGAAAGTGTTGAATGATGATGAAAGTATTTTCTTTTTGGGGATTTTCTTTCTTTTTGGGTCACCCTACCTCGGTGGGAGACGGCCGACTTGTTGAAGAAAAAAAAAAAAAGATCGAGGTGTTGTAGGTAGTAGGTTGGTAGACAGCAACCACCCAGGGAGGTACTACCGTCCTGCCAAGTGAGTGTAAAACGGAATCCTGTAATTGTTTTACATGATGGTAGGATTGCTGGAGTCTTTTTTCTGTCTCATAAACATGCAAGATTTCAGGTACGTCTTGCTACTTCTACTTACACTTGGGTCACACTACACATACATGTACAAGCATATATATATACACACCCCTATGGGTTTTCTTCTATTTTCTTTCTAGTTCTTGTTCTTGTTTATTTCCTCTTATCTCCATGGGGAAGTGGAACAGAATTCTTCCTCCGTAAGCCATGTGTGTTGTAAGAGGCGACTAAAATGCCGGGAGCCAGGCCTAGTAACCCCTTCTCCTTTATAAATTACTAAATTTAAAAAGAGAAACTTTCGTTTTTCTTTTTGGGCCACCCTGCCTTGGTGGGATACGGCCAGTTTGTTAAAAAAAAAAAAAAAAAATGATCGAGGTGTATAAATGGAAAACAGGAATAAATACAAGAGATGTAAATAGCGTGCTGAAAATTTCCAGCCAAGACAGGACTCGCCGCAATGGTTTCAAGTTGGAAAAATTCGGATTCAGGAAGGATATAGGAAAGCACTGGTTTGGTAATAGAGTCATGGATGAGTGGAACAAACTCCCGAGAACAGTTATTGAGGCTAAAACGTTGTGTAGTTTTAAAAATAGGTTAGATAAATACATGAGTGGGTGTGGGTGGGTGAGAGTTGGACCTGACTAGCTTGGATGCAGTGCTCCTCCCTTAAGTGACGCGTCTGACCTCACTAAGTCAAGGCATTGGCTTAAGACTGTGGGAGAATTGGACCTGCCTCGCATAGGCCAGTAGGCCTGTTGCAGTATTCCTTCTTTCTTATGTTCTTTCCTACCATACTGAACAAATGTACCTGCCATTCTAACATTTTTATTCCCAGTTATTTTCAACAAGCCAGCATTAATCTCGTCCACACCTGATGCCTTGCCCATTGTTAATTTTCCTACTTCACTCATTCTTATAGAGCTTACTCTTCCTTAGAAATGACAGAAAATACTGAAAACCAGAAATACAAAATTTTTCTTTCTTCTTTCAACAAAGTGGCCATATCCCACCAAAGAAGGGTAGCCCAAAAAGAAAAAGAAGTTTCTCTTTTTAACTTTAGTAGTGTATACAGGAGAAGGGGTTACAACCCCTTGCTCCCAGCACGTCAGTCACCTCTTACGACACGCGTGGCTTATGGAGGAAGAATTCTATTCCACTCACTCATGGAGATAAGAAGGAATAAACAAGAACAAGAACTAGTAAGGAAATAGAAGAAAACCCAAAGGGGTGTGTACACACAAAATTGTAGTCTGAAAAAAAGTAGGAATGCGAGAACACTAAATAGGCTTTGGCACTAACTTGTGATTCTTCTCATCTAGCCTAGCTAGCCGGAAGACTAGCAGACAGAGGATCCAGCCTCCATCCCTATTTGTGCAGAATGCCATTCACTGATTTAGTGTTACAAAAAAAAAAATAATAATAATTATGCATTAACTTGTACAAAGTAGCACATACTGATGTGTGCTGTATATTTATATCAAGAAAAGAGCAACTGTCCATCCTATACTAGTAAAACTCTACAATATTTTTTTTTTTCATCAAAATGAATTAGATTTCTTAAAAAAATCAATAATAATAATTCTTAGTGTTATCTACCTTGATGGTGCTGTTCTGGGCATGGCAGCAGATCGGCCAGCAAGGAACGGAAAGTGTTTTTCTTCAAGTTTATTTTCAATAATGTCTTCCATAATATCTTTCATAACAGGAGTCCATCGTGACATCTGGTAAGTCTGTTCTGTGATACGTTCCTTACGTGCCACTTGATAAGGCTTGCGACTTCGGTTTGCACCCTGGAATATTAAAATTCAACAATCAAGATAAAACATTAATTTTTTTTTTTTTCAACAAGTCGGCCGTCTCCCACCAAGGCATATTATTAATACATTATATATTAATGTATATTAATACATTATTAATTAATTTAGTAATAAAATACAAAAAAAATATTGTCAGCAGAGAATTACCAAAAGAAGACATTATGTAATAGTGATTTTGCACACTTACTGCATAAACCCAATCTCTCATATCTAGACCTAAATTTACTACTCACAGCTTATTTGAGTGAGCTGAGCTCATGGTGTAGAACTACGGGACTGACCCATGCTTCAAAGCCGTAGTACTACAGGATCTAACCCGAAAGGGTTAATAGAAATGGGGAATCAAACATAAAATGGGGGTTTACACACTTACTTTTTGCTGACGATACTGTGCTTTTGGGAGATTCTAAAGAGAAGTTGCAAAGGTTAGTGGACGAGCTTGGGAGTGTGTGTTCACTTTAAACTGTGTTCACTTTTTGATGATGAGGGTATCAAATAAGTTACATAAAAGAAAAATTTAATATTACATTGGAAGGAGGGTGTATGGAAGAAGTGAATGTGTTCAGATATTTGGGAGTATGTGTGTCAGCAGATGAGTTTATGAAGGATGAGGTGAACCATAGAACTGATGAAAATAAAAGGGTGGATGGAGCACTGAGGTATCTGTGGAGACTAAGAATGTTATCCATAGAGGCAAAGAAGGGTATGTATGAGAGTACAGTGGTACCAACACTCTTATATGGGTGTGAAGCATGGGTTGCAAATGCTGCAGCAAGGTGGCAGCTGGAGGCAGTAGGGATATCAGGTCTAGGGGCAATGTGTGGTGTAAATATTATGCAGAGAATTCGTAGTGTGGAAATTAGAAGGAAGTGTGGAGTTACTAAAATTATTATTCAGAGGCCTGAGGAGGGGTTGTTGAAGTTGTTTGGTCATTTAGAGAGGAAGGAGCAAAATAGGATGATTTGGAGGGTATAAAAGTCTGTAGTTGAGAGGAAGAGGGGTAGGGGTCATCTTAGAAAAGGATGGAGATGGGGTGTTAAAAGAGGTTTTGTGTGCAAAAGACTTGGACATACAACAGGCATGTGTGAGCGTATTAAATAAGAGTGAATGAAAACAAATGGTTTTTGGGAGTTGGCAAGTGTGTTAGTGTGTGAGCAAGATAATATTCCATGAAGGGATTCAGGAAAACCAGTTAGCCGGACTTTAGTCCTAGCGGTGGGAAGTACAATGCCTGCACTTCAAAGGAGGGGTTTGGGATATTGGCTGTTTGGAGTGATATCTAAATTGTCATATCTGAGTACCTCTGCAAAGACAGTGATTATGTTTAAATGATGGTGAAAGTCTCTCTCTTTTTTCTTCATTCGCAATGCCTCAGTGGGAGAGGGATGATGTGTTAAAAAAAATTACAATTGAGGCTATGGCTCACTGTGCTTTTCTGCAATTTTCAAGTAATAAAACACCTTAAACACAGCTATTATAATTGTGTACATAGTTTTAGACAATGAAAAAAAATTGAATAAATAAATTGGAGACAAGACTCGAGTCCTGGAGGAGGTAACTCCAGCGCCTGCACTCTGAAGGAGGGGTGGGAATATTTCAGTTTGATAGGGGTATCAGAGCTGTTATGTCAGCACGCCCCTGGTAAGACAGTGACGGATTAAATGATGGTTAGAGTATTTCTATTTCGGATCGTCCTACCTTGGTGGGAGACGGCCTGTGTTAAAAAAACTTCTACTACACACATTTACACTGATGTTATAAACAAGTGAACATTTTTCACCAGCGCCAACATTTCTTAAGTTGCCAAGCTTCATCTGATTTATTTTTTTTATTTTACTCAGAAAAATGAGCTCTTTAAAATGGTACTTTTTTTTTTTCCCCCAACAAGTCGGCCATCTCCCACCGAGGCAGGGTGACCCCAAAAAAAGAAAATCCCCAAAGAGAAAATACTTTCATCATCATTCAACACTTTCACCTCACTCACACATAATCACTGTTTTTGCAGAGGTGCCCAGAATACAAAAGTTTAGAAGTAAATACGTATAAAAATACACAATACATCCCTCCAAACTGCCAATATCCCAAACCCCTCCTTTAGAGTGCAGGCATTGTACTTCCCATTTCCAGGACACAAGTCCAGTTATATAAAATAACCAGTTTCCCTGAATCCCTTCACTAAATATTACTAAATATCCAGGCTACTCACATTCCAACAGCTCGTCAGGTCCCAAATACCATTTGTCTCCATTCACTATCTAAATCGCTCACGCACACTTGCTGGAAGTCCAAACTCCTCGCCCACAACACCTCCTTTACCCCCTCCCTCCAACCTTTTCGAGGACGACCCCTACCCCACCTTCCTTCCCCTACAGATTTAAATGTTCTCCAAGTCATTCTACTTTGATCCATTCTCTCTAAATAACCAAACCACCTCAACAACCCCTCTTAAGCCCTCTAATACTTTTATTAACCCCACACCTTCTCCTAATTTCCACACTCCGAATTTTCTACATAATATTTACACCATGCATTGCCCTTAGACAGGACATCTCCACTGCCTCCAACCGCCTCCTCGCTGCAGCATTTACAATCCAAGCTTCACACCCATATAAGAGTGTTAGTACTACTATACTTTCATACATTCCCTTCCTTGCCTCCATAGATAACATTTTTTGTCTCCACATATACCTCAATGCACCATTCACCTTTTCTCCTTCACCAATTCTATGATTAACCTCATCCTTCATAAATCCATCCGCCGACACGTCAACTCCCAAGTATCTGAAAACATTCACTTCTTCCATACTCCTCCCCAATTTGATATCCAATTTTTCTTTATTTAAATCATTTGATACTCTCATCACCTTACTCTTTTCTATGTTCACTTTCAACTTTCTACCTTTACACACACTCCCAAACTCATCCACTAACCTTTGCAATTTTTCTTTAGAATCTCCCATGAGCACAGTATCATCAGCAAAAAGCAACTGTGTCAATTCCCATTTTGTATTTTATTCCCCATAACTTAATCCCACCCCTCTCCCGAACACCCCAGCATTTACTTCTTTTACAACCCCATCTATAAATTTAATAAACCACCATGGTGACATTACACATCCCTGTCTAAGACCTACTTTTACCGGGAAGTATTCTCCCTCTCTTCTACACACCCTAACCTGAGCCTTACTATCCTCATAAAAACTCTTTACAGCATTTAGTAACTCACTACCTATTCCACATACTTGCAACATCTGACACATTGCTCCCCTATCTACTCTATCATACGCCTTTTCTAAATCCATAAATGCAATAAGAACTTCCCTACCTTTATCTAAATACTGGGAAGTCTGAATGTGCATGGATGTTGTGCAAATGGTAAGAAAGAGATGATTGTGGATGTTATGAATGAGAAGAAGCTCGATGTCCTGGCTTTAAGTGAAACAAAGCTGAAGGGGGTGGGAGAGTTTCAGTGGAGAGGAATAAATGGGATTAGGTCAGGGGTTTCAAATACAGTTAGAGCTAAAGGAGGAGTAGCAATAATGTTGAAGGATAAGATATGGCAGGAGAAGAGGGACTACAAATGTATTAATTCAAGGATTATGTGGAGTAAAATACAGGTTGGATGTGAAAAGTGGGTTATAGTAAGCGTATAGGCACCTGGAGAAGAGAGAAGTGTAGAGGAGAGAGAGGGATTTTGGGAAATGTTGAGTGAATGCGTGGGGAGTTTTGAACCAAGTGTGAGAGTACTTGTAGTTGGGGATTTCAATGCTAAAGTGGGTAAAAATGTTGTGGAGGGAGTAGTAGGTAAATTTGGGGTGCCAGGGGTAAATGAAAATGGGGAGCCTTTAATTGAGCTATGTGTAGAAAGAGATTTGGTAATAAGTAATACATATTTTATGAAAAAGAGGATAAATAAATATACAAGGTATGATGTAGCACGTAATGAAAGTAGTTTGTTAGATTATGTATTGGTGGATAAAAGGTTGATGGGTAGGCTCCAGGATGTACATGTTTATAGAGGGGCAACTGATAAATCGGATCATTATTTAGTCGTAGCTACAGTTAGAGTAAGAGGTAGATGGGACAAGAGGAAGGTGGCAACAACAAGTAGGAGGGAAGTGAAAGTGTATAAACTAAGGGAGGAGGAAGTTCGGGTGAGAGATAAGCAACTATTGGCAGAAAGGTGGGCTAGTGCAAAGATGAGTAGTGGGGTTGAAGAGGATTGGACGAGTTTTAAAAATGCAGTATTAGAATATGGGGCAGAAGTTTGTGGTTATAGGAGGGTGGGGGCAGGAGAAAAGAGGAGTGATTGGTGGAATGATGAAGTAAAGGGTGTGATAAAAGAGAAAAGTTAGCTTATGAGAGGTTTTTACAAAGCAGAAGTGTCATAAGATGAGCAGAGTATATGGAGAGTAAAAGAAAGGTGAAGAGAGTGGTGAGAGAGTGCAAAAGGAGAGCAGATGATAGAGTGGGAGAGGCACTGTCAAGAAATTTTAATGAAAACAAGAAAAAAAATTTGGAGTGAGTTAAACAAGTTAAGAAAGCCTAGGGAATGTATGGATTTGGCAGTTAAAAACAGAGTAGGGGAGTTAGTAGATGGGGAGAGGGAGGTATTAGGTAGATGGCGAGAATATTTTGAGGAACTTTTAAATGTTGAGGAAGAAAGGGAGGCGGTAATTTCATGCACTGGCCAGGGAGGTATACCATCTTTTAGGAGTGAAGAGCAGAATGTAAGTATGGGGGAGGTACACGAGGCATTTCGTAGAATGAAAGGGGGTAAAGCAGCTGCAACTGATGGGATCATGACAGAAATGTTAAAAGCAGGGGAGGGGGGAATTAGTGTTGGAGTGGTTGGTACTTTTGTTTAATAAATGTATGAAAGAGGGGAAGGTACCTAGGGATTGCAGGAGAGCATGTACAGTCCCTTTATATAAAGGGAAGGGGGACAAAAGAGATTGTAAAAATTATAGGGGAATAAGTTTACTAAGTATACCAGGAATAGTGTATGGTAGGGTTATTATTGAAAGAATTAGAGGTAAGACAGAATGTAGGATTGCAGATGAGCAAGGAGGTTTCAGAGTGGGTAGAGGATGTGTAGATCAAGTGTTTACATTGAAGCATATATGTGAACAGTATTTAGATAAAAGTAGGGAAGTTTTTATTGCATTTATGGATTTAGAAAAGGCATATGATAGAGTCGACAGGGGACCAATGTGGCAGATGTTGCAAGTATATGGAATAGGTGGCAAGTTACTAAATGCTGTAAAGAGTTTTTATGAGGATAGTGAGGCTCAGGTTAGGGTGTGTAGAAGAGAGGGAGTGAACATTAAAATGGTATAAAATACCGACAGATTGTTAGGTAAGACACATATGCAACAGTTGGGTATCTTTATTTCGAAACGTTTCGCCTACACAGTAGGCTTCTTCAGTCGAGTACTCGACTGAAGAAGCCTACTGTGTAGGCGAAACGTTTCGAAATAAAGATACCCAACTGTTGCATATGTGTCTTACCTAACAATCTGTCGGTATTTTATACCATTTTAATGTTCATTCTGTCAGACACTGCAACACAAGGGTATCTTGGTACAGACCATCAACTTCGACCTCTACTAGTGAGAACGGCTGGGTTTGAGAGGGACCTGCCCTCCCAAAGCAACCTACGTCTCACCTCCTGGCACTATATAAAGGCTCCATCCTGTCACTTCAACTTCATATTGTTTCAGACAACGGAACAATGCTCTTCTCCAGACTGAGGGACTGACCACCTCAAAACTTTAAGGGTGATGGACTGATTACATCGTCTTCAAGTATCTTCTGCTTCTATCAACTTTTCTGTACTCGACTGAAGAAGCCTACTGTGTAGGCGAAACGTTTCGAAATAAAGATACCCAACTGTTGCATATGTGTCTTACCTAACAACAGAAGAGAGGGAGACTACTTCCCGGTAAAAGTAGGTCTTAGACAGGGATGTGTAATGTCACCGTGGTTGTTTAATATATTTATAGATGGGGTTGTAAAAGGAGTAAATGCTAGGGTGTTCGGGAGGGGGGTGGGATTAAATTATGGGGAATCAAATACAAAATGGGAATTGACAGTTACTTTTTGCTGATGATACTGTGCTTATGGGAAAGGTTAGTGGATGAGTTTGGGTGTGTGTGTAAAGGTAGAAAGTTGAAAGTGAACATAGAAAAGAGTAGGGTGATGAGGGTATCAAATGATTTAGATAAAGAAAAATTGGATATCAAATTGGGGAGGAGGAGTATGGAAGAAGTGAATGTTTTCAGATACAGTGGACCCCCGCATAACGATCGCCTCCGAATGTGACCAATTATGTAAGTGTACTTATGTAAGTGCGTTTGTACGTGTATGTTTGGGGGTCTGAAATGGACTAATCTACTTCACAATATTCCTTATGGGAACAAATTCGGTCAGTACTGGCACCTGAACATATTTCTGGAGTGAAAAAATATCGTTAACCGGGGGTCCACTGTACTTGGGAGTTGGCATGTCAGCGGATGGATTTATGAAGGATGAGGTTAATCATAGAATTGATGAGGGAAAAAAGGCGAGTGGTGCGTTGAGGTATATGTGGAGTCAAAAAACGTTATCTATGGAGGCAAAGAAGAGAATGTATGAAAGTATAGTAGTACCAACACTCTTATATGGGTTTGAAGATTGGGTTGTGAATGCAGCAGCGAGGGGGCGGTTGGAGGCAGTGGAGATGTCCTGTCTAAGGGCAATGTGTGGTGTAAATATTATGAAGAAAATTCAGAGTGTGGAAATTAGGAGAAGGTGTGTAGTTAGTAAAAGTATTAGTCAGAGGGCTGAAGAGGGGTTGTTGAGGTGGTTTGGTCATTTAGAGAGAATGCATCAAAGTAGAATGACATGGAGAGCATTTAAATCTGTAGAAGAAGGAAGGCGGGGTAGGGGTCATCCTCGGAAAGGTTGGAAGGAAGGGGTAAGGGAGGTTTTGTGGGCGAGGGGCTTGGACTTCCAGCAGGCGTGCATGAGCGTGTTCGATAGGAGTGAATGGAGACGAATGCTATTTGGGACCTGACGATCTGTTGGAGTGTGAGCAGGGTAATATTTAGTGAAGGGATTCAGGGAAACCGGTTTTTATATAGCGAGACTTGTATCCTGGAAATGGGAAGTACAATGCCTGCACTCTAAAGGAGGGGTTTGGGATATTAGCAGTTTGAAGGGATATACTTGCAACATCTGCCACATTGCTCCTCTATCCACTATCACATGCCTTTTCTAAATCCATAAAAGCAATAAAAACTTCCCTACCTTTATCTAAATACTGTTCACATATATGCTACAATGTAAACACTTGATCTACACATCCCCTACCCACTCTGAAACCTCCTTGCTCATCCGCAATCCTACATTCTGTCTTACCTTTAATTCTTTCAATTATAACCCTACCGTACACTTTTCCTGGTATACTCAGTAAACTTATTCCTCTATAATTTTTACAATCTCTTTTGTCCCCCTTCCCTTTATATAAAGGGACTATACATGCTCTCTGCCAATCCCTAGGTACCTTCCCCTCTTTCATACATTTATTAAACAAAAATACCAACCACTCCAACACTATATCCCCCCCTTCCCTGCTTTTAACATTTCTGTCATGATCCAGTCAGTTCCAGCTGCTTTACCCCCTTTCATTCTACATAATGCCTCATGCACCTCCCCCACACTCGCATCCTGTTCTTCTTCACTCCTAAAAGATGGTATACCTCCCTGGCCAGTGCATGAAATTACCTCTTCCCTTTCTTCGTCAACATTTAAAAGTTCCTCAAAATATTCTTGCCATCAACCCAAAACCTCCATCTCCCCATCTACTAACTCCCCTACTCTATTTTTAACTGACAAATCCATTCATTCTCTAAGCTTTCTTAAATTGTTTAACTCCAAAAATTTTTCTTATTTTCATTAAAATTTCTTGACAGTGCCTCTCCCACTCTATCATCTGCTCTCCTTTTGCACTCTCTCACCACTCTCTTCACCTTTCTTTTACTCTCCATATACTCTGCTCTTCTTATAACACTTCTGCTTTGTTAAAACCTCACATAAACTGCCTTTTTCTCTTTTATCACACCCTTTACTTTATCATTCCACCAATCACTCCTCATTCCTCCTGCACCCACTCTCCTATAACCACAAACTTCTGCCCCACATTCTAATACTGCATTTTTAAAACTATTCCAACCCTCTTATCCCCCCCACTACTCATACTTGCACCAGCCCACCTTTCTGCCAATAGTTGCTTATATCTCACCCGAACTTCCTCCTCCCTTAGTTTAAACACTTTCACCTCCCTCTTGCTTGTTGCTGCCATTTTCCTCTTTTCCCATCTACCTCTTACTCTAACTGTAGCTACAACTAAATAATGATCCAATATATCAGTTGCCCCTCTATAAACGTGTACATCCTGGAGCCTACTCATCAACCTTTTATCCACCAATACATAATCTAACAAACTACTTTCGTTACGTGCTTTATCATACCTTGTATATTTATTTATCCTCTTTTTCATAAAATATGTATTACTTGTTACCAAACCTCTTTCTACACATAGCTCAATTAAAGGCTCCCCATTTTCATTTACCCCTGGCACCCCAAATTTACCTACTACTCCCTCCACAACATTTTTGCCCACTTTAGCATTGAAATCCCCAACCACCATTACTCTCACACTTGGTTCAAAACTCCCCACGCACTCACTCAACATTTCCCAAAATCTCTCTCTCTCTCTCTCCTTTACACTTCTCTCTTCTCCAGGTGCATATATGCTTACTATAACCCACTTTTCACATCCAACCTTTATTTTACTCCACTTAATCCTTGAATTAATACATTTGTAGTCCCTCTTTTCCTGCCATAACTTATCCTTCAACATTATTGCTACTCCTTCTTTAGCTCTAACTCTATTTGAAACCCCTGACCTAATCCCATTTATTCCTCTCCACTGAAACTCTCCCACCCCCTTCAGCTTTGTTTCACTTAATATATACCCTTACTGTAACTCACTTTTCACATCCAACCTTTATTTTACTCCACATAATCCTTGAATTAATACATTTATACTCTCTTATTTCCTGCCATAGCTTATCTTTCAACATTATTGCTAGTCATTCTTTAGCTCTAACTATTTGAAACTCTTGACCTAATCCCATTTACTTCTCTCCACTGAAACTCTCCCACCCCCTTCAGCTCTGTTTCACTTATAGTCAGGACATCCAGCTTCCTCTCATTCATAGCATCCACAATAATCTCTTTCTTATCATTTGCACAACATCCACGCACTTTGACAATGTTCTTCTTCTTTTTAGTAATCTTTACAGGAAAAGGGGTTACTAGCCCATTGTTCCCAGCATTTTAGTTGACTTTTACAACACGTATGTCTCATTGAGGAAAGATTCTTATTCCACTTCCCCATGGATATAAAGGGAAAAATAATAAGAACAAGAACTATTAAGATAAAATCAAAGAAAACTCAGATGAGTGTGTATAAATAAATGTGTACATGTATGTGTAATGTGACCTAAGTGTAAGTAGAAGTGGCAAGATATGTACCTGTAATATTGCCTATTTATGAGACAGACAAAAGACACCAGCAATCCTACCATCACGTAAAACAAATACAGGCTCTCGTTTTACACTTACTTGGCAGGACAGTAGTACCTCCCTGGGTGGTTGCTGTCTACCAACCTACTACCTATTTTTTTTTTTTTAACAAGTCGGCCGTCTCCCACCGAGGCAGGGTGACCCAAAAAGAAAGAAAATCCCCAAAAAGAAAATACTTTCATCATCATTCAACTCTTTCACCTCACTCACACAGTCACTGTTTTTGCAGAGGTGCTCAGAATACAACAGCTTATTTTTTATCTTTTTAAAATTATGCCACAGAGCACTTTTTTCCCAAGTCTGCCAGGATTAAGAAAATACCACAGAAGCATTAAAAATAACTTACATCAACAATAACATTTACACCCAAATGTGCCATATTGTTGATAGTGTCTTTCTTTGTGGCAGGGATCTGAGCATGTTGGAGAAGCTTTTCTAAATTTTCATTTGAAACTCCATTCTTTGCCAAAATGTATAGCAAAATGACACGCAGTTTGTCATCATTTTCTACAGCTTGATCCAGCAATATGGGAACAATGTTCTTCATATGATCTTTGATCTTCTCACCTGTTGATAAAAGCAAAATATTACTCTAAGTGCACATTGAAAAGAAAAGTCTCAGAACAAAACATTTAACACTGTAATTAGTTCATTAAAATTAATATCTTTAACAGTAATTAAAAACTAATTACAGGACAGACACACACATAAAGCATGGGTTTAACAATCATTACATAACTGAATTACATTTCAAGACATGGGTGACACGCATTCAAGAACAGTTTCATTACTTTGGTGTTTTTGATTATGAGGATGTCTGAAAATATAATGGTTCTATGTACAACAATGATAAATGAACCAATGTTACATCAGATTAGAGCAGTTTCTCAACAAGCATGCCAGGAGTGTTCCCATGTGGACTTGTGAATGGTGCAAACCTTAACCAACTACTAGGTGGTCAAGCAAATTTCCTTGACCAGAACTGTAATTCAAATAAAGAACCTCTAAAACATAATATTAACCATAAAAAATATAAAGCTTCCATTGCACATCAAAGAATTCATCATACCTTCAGCATCAGTGCCCATGGCCAAGTCCTGCTCAACTTTGCACAACTTGTCAGTGTATCCTTGGTATTTCTTCATACAGCTTTCAGCCAAATGTATATGAGTTGCATATTTAGAAAGTTCCTTCTGATACTGAGGCATTTTCTTGATCATCTGAGATAAATCTTTCATTGAGGCTTTGTCTGTGCCCATGTTGCGTTTGGTGGCCATGAACTCTAGAAAAGAAAACTTTATACATAAGAAAACAAGAATATAACAGAAAAGCTTCAGAAGAAACATGTTGAACAAAGTAGCATTTGAAAGAAATTTTTCAGTATAGAGAAAAACAGAGCCAGTATAAAGAATGACGGTGGAATAAGATACAATGATTTCTCTCGTTGACAAATTTAGGCTGCTCTTTCTTTTAGAGTTTCCATTCTGTTACACAAAAAATTGTAACATCATATTGACAACACAACCTCAGTGGAATGACCAACTGCACTGAAACTTGCCACACTACCTTACAAAGGACTGTACAGTGTAGCATCATTTATGGTGCCACCATACTTAACCCAGGAAGCACGTGAAAATTTGAGTCCGGGAACTTTTTGATGGCACCTCATATGCATATTTAATGTGGTAGTAGTGTGGTGTCTTAACATTAATTAAGAAATTAAATTCTAAAAAAACTAAAAGCACAGAAAATGTTTTGGCTGCTTATGACAGAATAGATAAGAAAGTTTCTTGGCACTTGTAAAAGGGAGAGCAAAAGGTCTTAATTTCAAATTATGAAAACAAAAACAAAATTGAAGAAGTGATACTTGAAACTACTCATTTGAGTATGGTAAAATGCCGTAAGTTTTTTTTTTTACACAAACAGTGGATGCACGATATTAACACACTGAAGCATAAAGTTTCTTTTCCCCCAGCCACACAGCCATATAAAACAAACATACACACACACACACACACACACACACACACACACACACACACACACACACACACAAAAAAAAAAAACACAAATGAACAAAAAACACACACACACACACACACACTCACAGTTTGTAGTATTAACAAAGTGATGTTTATGATGACAGATGTCTCTCTGGTTATGGCAATTGTATTTAGTTAGAGATAACTGTAATTCATCATATCTCTCACCCTTTGTCTTCTTCGTGATATTTTGGGAAACAACTGCAATATGTTGATGACGAAGTTCTAGCCACAGGTCATCATTTTCATCAAGGAGAACCTCCTTCTCGCTCTCCCCCTGGGTTGCTTCATACTTGTACACATCATTTTCAATGTCCAGAAGGTCATATGCCATTGCCTAAAGAAATGACTTATCAAATAATAACACAGTTAAATGTTGTCAGTCTATAGGCAGTATAGCTAAATAATATTTTGTATGGGAAGTAAAAATAAAACTTATTGATGTGTGTTCATTTCATACATTATTTCTTTCAACTGACTGATTAAAGAATTCATTAAAATAAAAATGTGACATAAAAACAAAACAGTAAGGTTTTTATTATGAAGAAGTTGTTGTTGTTAATTATATCATGCATAGTAACTTGCAATCATAAATGAATTCTGAATATGTAATAAAACTTCATGTGAAGCTTAAGTTCAATGTGATGGATAGTCACATAGAACAGAATTATTGATGCCAGTGTCTGTCACGAAGATCAACGCCATGAGTTCAGGTCACTCAGATGAGCTGGGAGTGATAAATTTTGACCTAGATATGAGATATGAGAGAATGGATCTGTGTGTGGCGAGTGTGAACAGTATCATACAATGAATGATGGGAAAAAGAACTCTGACCATGTGTTTGGTTTAAAATAGCAACTTTGAGGTGTTTTCTAGGATGTTTTTTATATTTTTCTGAGCCGTTTCTTGGTATCATTTGATAGGAGAAATACTAGTGAAATACAGATGATTTTTAGTTCATTGCAGTAATAGTAGTTGAAATTGGTCTCAAAGTAGTGGAAATACTATACGATTTTTCCTGATATTCCTGAGGACGAGTAAGGCCTCCCCTACACCCTCCTGGGTATATTTTATGGAATTTTACTAGGTCTTCAATATTTTTTTTGCATATTGTTGAATTCAAAATGGAAAGTAAGTGTAATATATGAGAGGCTTAGAGATGTGATTATTGCAGAGGAAATATTGTTTTTGTGCCTGGACTCTGCTTTTGAACTGGATTTTTTTTTATTTTGCATAAAATTGGCCAAATTGGCAAAATCACTGATGTGTAAAATGCACCCTGACCACTAACTTTTGCCTGTGTAATTACGAAAGTTTTCCATCAAATTTTGTATTTTTAGTGTCATTAGCTTCTGGAAAAGATTCTCTACCATTTCAGAAGATAAAACAATTTATAATTTTTTAAAATGTATACACTGTGAGCACAATTTTGGTGGTCTGGACATTGAAAGGGTTAAGTTGTCAATCAATCCACTAATACAGACCAATTTTTTCCCTTGGAGATATGTAATATCATAAGAGAAGCATGTTGATTCATTTAGAGAAAGTGAAGATACATATTAAGAAAATGAATGTATCAATGCTGTCCTTATCACTCTTGTCAAATAACTGCTCAGTGGTTACCCGAAACTTAATGATTAACCCTTTGACTGCTTCGGTCGTATATATATGTCTTACGATGTATATATACTCAAAATGTATGTATACTCAAAAATTCTAGCGGCTTCAAATCAAGCAGGAGAAAGCTGGTAGGCCCACATGTGAGAGAATGGGTCTATGTGGTCAGTGTGCACCATATAAAAAAATCCTGCAGCACGCAGTGCATGAGAAAAAAAAAACTACGACCATTTTTTTGGCTTAAAACGCCGACTTTGTGGTGTATTTTCGCATATTTTCATGAAGTATTCTAGTTTTCTTGGTCTCATTTGATAGAATGGAAAACATCTTATAGAAACAGAGGTGATTTTCATTGGTTTTACTATGAAAAGAACCTTGAAATGGAGCTCAAAGTAGGAGAAATGTTTGATTTTTGCCAATGTTCAAAAGTGAACAAATGATGTCACTGTCCAATAAATGTCCAACTAGCCATTCTAATATGCAGTCATGAATGGGTTGACATTATTTATATAATTACTACAATATTGTAGTAGTCTGCACAACAGTAAATCTTTTATTTTTTGTTTGAATATAAATTCAAAATAGAAAGCAAGAGTAATATCAGAGGGGCCTGGAGACATGACTGATGAACAAAGAAAATGTCATTTTAGAGCCAGGAATGTCTGCACTGTTCATTCTGGACCCTATTTTGAAATTGGCATATTTTTTAATTTGTGTGAAATTGGCCAAATTGCAAATTTCTGACCACATTATTGGGTAGTTGAAATTGGTAAATGGGTAGTTTCTTGTACTCAATCGATAGAACAAATAGAGTTCTAAAGAAATAGCTATGAGTTTTGTAGACTGGAACACTGGAATTAGCCGAAAATAGGGCTTAAAGTGGGCAAAATTGCCAATTCGTAAATATCGCCGAGGTCGCTAACTTCGCGAGAGTGTAATTCCGTGAGTTTTCCATCAAATTTCGTTCTTTTGGTGTCATTACCATCGGGAAAAGATTCTCTATCATTTCCTAATAATTTTTTTTTTTTTTCAAAAATTTTTCAACACCAGGAGACACCTCAGGATTTGGGGTTTCGACAATCAAGGGGTTAAAAAAGAGTAAATGAAACTTGCGTTAATTGTAATATGAAACGAGTTATAATTTATAATTTTTTCTCAACTAAGAGATGGTAAACCTTTTTACAGAAACAGTATGAAAAAAGTACAGGTCCGCCATCACAAATCCGGCAATCAGTTATTCGGTTCCTTCAGTTATTCGGCACTAATTTTGGCTGGCATAATTTCAAATTTCCAGGGTCGCCACACCAACCTGCTGGTACTGTTTGGTGGCGCTACTTGCTGCATAAGTCATTCCAATTTCTTTTTCTCCATTAATTGTTTTAACCTGCTTACTTTTAGCCCTAGCCATTGTTCCAATGAATAAAAGAAATGCTTCTCATTATGTAAAGTACCTACAAAGTACATTATTCATTAAAGATAAGGTGGCTTTGAAGCCACTGTCGGTTGCCATGAGCTCAGTCTCATGAAACAGGAGAATATGCTTTATTATTATGCTAATATCAACACTACAGCTTATTTGCCTATTACAATTGATCTAATAAGACATAAGAAACAATATAAATAACATAAAACATGTTAAATACTCCAGAATGAATAATATTTGGTCTAACACCGAGCAGTTCGACAGAGTTATGAAGAGGATATGGTAAACATATACCATTCTCCTATCCTTGTCTTGGTGACTTATATCAGAGAAAACAGAGTATAGGACAGGGCTAACTGATATACACTCATACTCCACCATAAACATGAAACAAAAAAGTTATTTTCTCTCTATAGATTATTACACATAGCAGCATGTGTGTAGAGAACCTAGGATAACCCCAAAAAAGTCAACGTGGCTTATTTTTAGTACCTGGCTTGGGTTAGCCATATATGATTTTTGGTAAATATTCGATTCTCAGCCAGGGTAGAAACATTAGGCGTGTTTCTTTACACCTGTTGTCTATGTTTACCCATCAGTAAATGGGTACCTGGGCGTTAGTCGACTAGTGTGGGTGTTATCCTGGGACAGTGACCTAATTTTCTTGAAATACTCAGCATAGCAAGTGCCTTTCTATACAGTAGTATGTCACTGATGTCAGCTAGGCCTGTATACCTTGTACATGTACGTGTAGTAAATAAAGATATCATTATTATTATTATTATTATTATATATTATTATTATTATTATTTTCTCAGTTGTTTGTTGGGTTATCTTATTCAAACTTGGGCAATGTATGATGGAAAGATACTTCTTCACGTACACCAAAAATGAAAGAAATCAGACCATAAATAGCGGAGTTCACTTCTCAGCCATTAGCGGCCACTTAGCAGTATATTTTTGTATGGTTATGGTTATATTCTCATTTTTTCAGTCTCATTTGATAGAATGAAAGATATATTACAGAAATAGATATGACTTTGATTGCTTTCATGACGAAAAGTACCTTGAAATTGCGCTCACAGTAGCGAAAATGTTCTATTCTTTAGCGAAGCTCAAGAGTAAACAAATGACGTCACCGTCCAATACCTGTCCGCCTGCCAGTCTAAATTCCAGTACGGAGTCAAGAATGAATTGACATTATTTATACAATTATTACAATAATGCAGCAGTCTGCATAACAGTAAATCTTCTATTTTTTTTGTGAATAAAAATTCCAAATGTAGCAGTGACTAATGAACAGAGAAAATGTTATTTTAGTACCAGGAATGTCTGCATTGTTTATTCTGGACCCTATTTTGAAATTGGCATCTGTTGAAATTTGTGTGAAATCGGCCAAATTGCCAATTTCTGACCACTTTATTGGGTAGTTGAAATAAGTGAATGGGCCGTTTCTTGTACTCAGTTGACAGACCAGAAGTAAATAAGTTTATTCAGGTATACACAAATACAGTTACATAGACTATCATACATAGTGCATGTATAGAGAACCTAGGATAACCCAGAAAAGTCAAAGTGACTTATTTCCAGTACCTGGCTTGGGCTTGCCATATATGATTTTTGGTAAATATTTTTTTTTCTCGGTTGTTTGTTGCACTATCTCATTGAAACTTGGGCAATGTATGATGGAAAGATGCTTCTTAACGTACAACAAAAATAAAAAAGACGGACGATAAATAAGGGAGTTAACTTCTCAGCCATTAGCTGCCTCTTTGCAGTATATTTTCGTGTGGTTTTTATGGGTGTATTCTCATTTATTGGAGTCATTTGATAGAATGAAAGATATATTACAGAAATAGACATGATTTTGATTGCTTTCATGACGAAAAGTACCTTGAAATTGAGCTCAAAGTAGCGGAAATGTTCGATTTTTGCCGATGTTCAATGAACTGTGTAAGTCAAGTTGGTTAATTTTATTAAGTGTATTCTAACTTAACCACTCTGTAATTCGGCAAACTCAGTAATCCGGCACACTACAGGTCCCAATGATGCCGGATTTGCGATGGAGGACCTGTATAACAAGCAGATGAGACAATAGAATATATTTTATAATTTCTCTATAAAATTTAAATTTTCAGGATAAAACAAACTGAGCATAGGCTGCATAGTGAACAATATTTAGAGATACTGTTTATTGATACGATGCATGCCCACTGTAAATAGTAATGTGGAGGTTCCAAGAAGTAATAGTGAACAAAGCAAAAGCAAAGGCTGCAATAGTGAAAACCACTGCTTCCCAGAGCACAGTACTAGACTCAATACCCTTTCTCATATCTGACAGACAAACCATAACACTCATCCTTTGTAGATGATACTAGAGCTTGCCTGAATAACAGCCTCCAACAGAAAGAAACCAAGTCTCCAAGATGTTAAAAACCAAATCTTCAATTTGGTCATAGAAAACTATGTGATGTTCAGTGAGGACAAATTACACTGACTAGTTTCAGCAAAAGGTTGAAGAAATATAAGCTGGAATAGAGTATAAAGCACACTCAAGCTACTCAATACAGGAACACTAAAGTGAAGAAATTAGTGATAATGTCAGATGATCACACAGTCAAGGCTCACAAGTCATTATCATGGTTGCAAGGCAAATGGTAGTCTGGATAACTAGAACCTTCTAAACAAGAGATGCCAAGCCAATGATGATATACTAAGTCACTTGTTCTCCCTAGAGTGAAATAGTTCTATAATAACTGTAGATCTGGAGATAAAAAGAAACTTCACTTCCCATATAAATTCAGTGAAGCAATTAAATTATAGGGAATGCTTAAATTCCCTTGAACTGTACTCCTTGGAATGTATGCAAGATGACACATAATTTACACCTGGAAAATTCTAGGGCTGATACCAAATCTGCACAAAGAAATCACTCCCTACAAAACCAAGAGGCGCTGCACACATTGCAAGATGAGAAAATTAAAGATGCAATGAGTACAATAGAGGATAACGCAGCAAGCATAAATGGATCAAGAAATCTGGTCTGCAACCAGCCCACAGAGTGATAACCCTTAAAACTGTTTACAGATAACCCCTCATACATAATGGGAAACTAATAACAGACCCCAAGCTGTCTTCAAGAGAGAACTTTACAAGTCAAGCAGTTATGCATACCCTGGATTCTGTGCAGCCAGCACCAACAGCCTGGTTAATCAGGCCATCAAAAAGGTGACCTGGTCTGTGGCCAGGCTATGGGGGCAAAAGCCCCTGAAATTGTCTTCAGATAACCTTAAGGTACATTTAGTGTCCATAATATGTCCCTGGGGAGCCTTTCTTGAGAACATGGGATCTACTTATGAAAAGTAAATGTGAAAGAGGTAGTTGCAAAGGAAAATTGAGGAACATTTCCAATTTTAAGTCTTAATGTGGCATCAACAAGTCTTGATGCCTGAAAAAATGTAAAAGTTATTCTAAAAAGGCTATAGAGATAAAAGATACAATAAGAAAACGTAAGATGAGTAGCAAAAATGGAAAGAGGGTGAAGAACTAGCTGACAAAGACAGTACCAAAGATGATGTAAAATATGTCAGTACAAAGATTAATACCTACAAAGAGTAAAACAGATTAACAAATGCCAGGTGTTACATGAAAGCAAGAAGGTGAAAGAAGGGAGAAGAAATGTGGAAGGAAAGCAGAAAAAGGATGAAGATTAAGACACTTATGCAACATATGGGAATCTTCATTCAGGAAACGTTTCGCCACACAGTGGCTTCAACAGTCCAATACAAAGTAGAAAGACGTAAGGAGAGGAGGAGTTTGAGGTAATCAGTTCCTCAGCCTGGAGTCGATGTGTTCAGTCCATCAATTTGTAGAATGTACAGCATAGGGCTGTAGACGTGGCTTATATACTGTAGTGAGGCGAGGCGAAACAGGGGGAGGTGGGGGTCATAGTGGTATCATCCACTAGTCGAAGTAGGTCTTCGTCCAAAGGTTGGACAAGTGTTGAAGAATTCTTTGTAACAAGATCCCATGATGCTGTTTACGCCTTTCTACTTTGTATTGGACTGATGAAGCCACTGTGTGGCGAAACGTTTCCTGAATAAAGATTCCCATATGTTGCATAAGTGTCTTAATCTTCAACTTGTTGGTTTTTCAAACCATTCATCACAACTGTCAGACACTGCAGCATCATGGGATCTTGTTACAAAGAATTCTTCAACACTTGTCCAACCTTTGGATGAAGACCTACTTCGACTAGTGGATGATACCACTATGACCCCACCCCCTCCTGCTTCGCCTCACCTCACTACAGTATATAAGCCACGTCTATGACCCTATGCTGTACATTCAACAAGATTGATGGACTGAACACATCGACTCCAGGCTGAGGGACTGATTACCTCAAACTCCTCCTCTCCTTACGCCTTTCTACTTTGCATTGGACTGATGAAGCCACTGTGTGGCAAAACGTTTCCTGAATAAAGATTCCCATATGTTGAATAAGTGTCTTAATCTTCAACTTGTCGGTTTTTCAAACCATTCATCACAGAATGCTGGGGATAGAAGGAAGCAGAAACATCAAGTGAAATATGCTTAAAGTGGGGAATAAATTTAAGATGGTCTGATGCCCTGACCAAGCCAATGATAAGAACTTACAACACTTCACTGAAGACATTAGTAATGAAACATCTCATTCAATCTGTCAGTATTAACATAATTGTACTTGGATAAATAAGGTACTAGACTACCTTGTGAGCATAAGCTTTATCATAGACAAACATGAAATGATGCCTCGCTAGCCAAGCAATTTTTTGAGACAAAATGATAAATAGTACAGGCACAAGAAGATTAAATGAACCACACATTCTTAAACTGCTGAAAGGCCTCTGATATGATGCCACACAGGCAACTAATTTCTGTACTGAAAGAACAGGTTGTGATCTTAATTAAGAATATTCTTCTGGATTAAACAAGAGAGCTTGATACACAGAGGCTTGAGA
Source organism: Cherax quadricarinatus (assembly GCF_026875155.1). Classification (NCBI taxonomy): domain Eukaryota; kingdom Metazoa; phylum Arthropoda; class Malacostraca; order Decapoda; family Parastacidae; genus Cherax; species Cherax quadricarinatus. The sequence continues at coordinate 71,414,339 of NC_069405.1, forward strand.
TTCATAGTGAGAGCAGAGACATTGACCTGGGGAACAGTAATACATGTCCTGCTCTTCCCCTCCACATTCATGAGATGAGATGCATGATTATGGTAAGGGTTTATTATTTTGTCTGATGACTGAAATTTTGAGGGGCTTCAGGTCAGGGTACAATTTTCTGACGAAATTTAGCTTTTACTTTTACAATGTCGACATGCTATTAGCCCAAGTCAACTTATCAATCACATCATATGCAGCCCAGTAGGCCCACGATAACTATTCCCATAAGTAATGACTATAAGAATGTGAGGTAAGCCATACTATTGTGATATAGTAAGATAGAATTCTGTGTTTCAAAGTGACAAGTTCTGCATTTCAAAGAGAAATCTAGTTGAAGTGTAAATAGTGATCAAGGCACAAAACCAGAAGCTGCAAATAGATCAAAATGCTTGGAATCAATGTCTAGTATGGCCAGGAAAGGTAGAGTTAAGTGTGAAAGTCCAATGAAAATATAAAAGCTACCAGTAATGTTAATAATGAAATAAAGGGAAATCAGGATGTAAAACTTGCTAAATATCAGAGAGAGATGCACAAAATTTCATTTTTCTAGGTGCAACTTTGATAAAAAATAAAAGCTATGGAAACAAGAAATATAACATTACAGTTTTCAGTATTAAATGAACTAAACACCAAGACAAGTCAAAGCAACCAGCATGACAATACCAGTCATCAAAGGAAGAAGCCTCCAAGTAAACTACAAATATCCTGAAGAATGAAAACATACAACATATACAAGGAGTGAATAAGAGGATTAATAATTATTATATTATGAGGTAGCTCAAGTGAAGGGTAGTTCTAATTCTTGGGACAAAGAGTACTTCACCAGCATCAAGGTATACCCCCTTGATAAGATGGTGCATAATAACCAACAGTACATGCAACCCACAGTCCATAACCCATAGCATATATGACCCCCAGTACATGTGACCCACACTACATGATCCATAGCCCATGTGACCCACAGTATATGCAAACCACAGTACATATGACCACTGGTATATACTTAATAAAATTTAAGTAGTGACACTAGTAAGCAGCTGCTTACCTGCAAGGTGAGCTCATGTAGCAGTGGAGAGTAGCAGTCAAATCCACGGTCCAAAATGAGAAGCTGAGACCGTGCTTTTTCTGGTCCTTCCCCCATGGAAGGCTCATCTGCTTTATAGCCATCAAGCTTCTGCTGCACCAGCTGAGCAAGCTCTACATTCCGTTCAAAGTCTCCACGGTGCCTGCCATTAGAAATAACCTGTTCATTAAATTTGTTTCAGAACTGTTTGATATAGTTATGGTATTTACTGAATTTTCTAAAAACGGCACAACAAAAAGCTATCTATAATTTTATAGATAGCTTTTTTATATACTATATACAGTATACAGTGGACCCCGGTATACGATATTAATCCGTTCCTGAGAGCTCATCGTATGCCAAAATTATCAGAAGGTGAATTAATTTTCCCCATAAGAAATAATGGAAATCAAATTAATCCGTGCAAGACACCCAAAAGTACTATGAAAAAAAAGTTTTACCAGGGCTCTGGTGGCCTGGTGGTTAACGCTCTCGCTTCACACGGCGAGGGCCTGGGTTCGATTCCCAGCCAGAGTAGAAACATTGGACGTGTTTCTTTCCACCTGTTGCCTATGTTCCCCATCAGTAAAATGGGTACCTGGGTGTTAGTCGACTGGTGTGGGTCGCATCCTGGGACACTGACCTAAGGAGGCCTGGTCACAGACCAGGCCGCGGAGGCGTTGACCCCCGGAACTCTCTCCAGGTAAACTCCAGGTAAACATGAAATATTAAGTTTAATGCACACAAACTGAAGAAGACATGCACAGTTAGTAGTACTCTACTAACAATAGAATACATGACGCTTACCTTTAATGAAGATCTGGTGATGATTGATGGGATGGGAGGAGGGGAGTGTGTGGAAGTTGTTAATGTTTAGAAGGGGAATCCCTTTCCATTAGGACTTGAGGTAGCAAGTCCTTTTCCGGGGCTACTTCCCTTCTTCTTTTAATGCCACTAGGACCAGCTTGAGAGTCACGGGACCTCTGTCGCACAACAAATCTGTCCATAGAGCTCTGTACCTCCCGTTCCTTTAAGATTTGTCTAAAATGGGCCACAACATTGTCATTGTAATAGTCACCAGCACAGCTTGCAATAGCTCTGTTAGGGTGATTTTCATCCATAAATGTTTGCAGTTCAACCCACTTTGCACACATTTCCTTAATTTTTGAAGTAGGCACAATGGATTCCACAACTGGCATAGGCTTCTCAGGGTTAGCCCCAAACCCTTCAAAATCTTTCTTAATTTCCATACTAATTCTCACCCTTTTTACCACAGGGTTGGCACTAGAAGCTTTCTTGGGGCCCATGGTGACTAATTTTTCAGAAACAAGCACCAAAAACACTGTGATAATATTGAATGTACCGAATGTATGCTTAGATGCGAGCACACTGGCACGCACGGGGCAGATCAGGCCACACGTGGACACGTCCTGGACGAATCGCGTGGCAGGTTTTTTAACGAGTGGCGAGGCAAAATTTTTGCGTTAAAATGTATCATATACCAGATTTAACGTATACCGATGCCATCGTATGCCGGGGGTCCACTGTATATAATGCTATATACAGGTATCACCATATTCACACTGTACAGTACCTTACATTCCAGGATATATAACTCTTGTTTATAGTGCAATTAAAACTATGTTACACATATTAAAGTAAGGAGATAAAAGAGGTATCTGATTATTTGCAAGTACAAATAATTAATAAGGTTAGTTTTTATATAGCCCAATAAAGCACATTACTGTGAGTAGTTTAATACCACACATCAGCATATTTGATATAAAAATGGGAGGATTTTTTTTTTACATGTACATAGCTGTATTTGACCCTAATGTGTGTAATAAAGCACTGAGGAAAAACTGCATCACTCAATTGCCAATTCACAAAAAATGTAAAGGAAAATCCAACATTTCCTGGCAAGTTTTTGAAAAAAATTTAAGCCAACAAAAACATATACACGATAATTCATGAAGAAAAACAGATAAACGAGATTTTTTTTTTTTTTACAAGTCAGCCGTCTCCCACCGAGGCAGGGTGATCCAAAAAGAAAGGAAAACCCAAAAAGAAAAAATATATACATGTATATAAAAAATATAAAAAGATATAATCACCTAAGTAACAGTACAGGTCCGCCATCACAAACCAGGCAATCAGACATCCAGTTCCATCAGTTATTCGGCACTAATTTCGGCTAGCATAATTTCAAATTTCCAGGGTCGCCACACCAACTTACTTGTATTGTTTGGTGGTGCTACTTGTTGCATAAGTCATTCCAATTTTTTTTTCTCCATTTATTGTTATAACCTGCTTACTTTTAGCCCTAGAGCCATGATTCCAACGAATAAAAGAAATGCTTCTCGTTGTGTAAAGCACCTACACAGTACATTATCCATTAACCCTTAAACGGTCCAAACGTATATATACGTTCACTCGTGTAGCGCCCCAAATTTTTTGAGAGAAAAAGACATTTTTTTTAAAAGGAAAAAAGAGCATATGGTACCCAGGCATCCCCAATTATTTTAATATGGCACACAGTGAGTGCGCACACCCATTCTCTCATGTCTAGGTGACTCAGGCTTATTGTGGCAATGTTGAATGAATGACAAGGAAAACGTATATATACGTTTGGGGCGCTACGCGTGAACGTATATATACGTTTGGACCGTTTAACCCTTTCAGGGTCCGTCCCGTAGATCTACGGCTTTACGTTCAGGGTCCAAACCGTAGATCTACGTCATGAGCTCAGCTCACTCTGATAAACTGTGAGTGGTACATTTGGGCCTAGATATGAGAGAATACATCTTTGTGGTATGTGTGCACCACATAAAACAGATCCTGGAGCACACTGTGTATAATGAGAGAAAAAAAACTGAAATCATGATTTTTCGATTAAAACAGCGACTTTGCAGTGTTTTTTCGTATGTTTTTTATAGTTGTACAGTGGACCCCCGCATAACGATCACCTCCGAATGCGACCAATTATGTAAGTGTATTTATGTAAGTGCGTTTGTACGTGTATGTTTGGGGGTCTGAAATGGACTAATCTACTTCACAATATTCCTTATGGGAACAAATTCGGTCAGTACTGGCACCTGAACATACTTCTGGAGTGAAAAAATATCGTTAACCGGGGGTCCACTGTATTTGTGATTTCTTGGTCTCATTTGATAGAATGGAAGACATATTACAGAAATAGAGATGATTTTGATTGCTTTTAGCACTGGAAATGGCTTGAAACCGAGCTCAAAGTAGCAGAAATGTTAAATTTTTGCCAATATTCAAGAGTAAACAAACGACCTCACACGTCTAATACACACCAGCTGGTGGGTCTAATATGCATTCACAAATATGGTGATGATATTTATACAATTATTGCAGTATTGCATAACAGTAAATCTTCTATTTTTTGGAGTGAATAAAAATTCATTATGTGAATAAAAAATCAAAATGGAATTTATTTGTAAAGCTTCAAAACATAACTAATGAACAGAGGAAATGTTAGTTTAGTTCCAGGAATACCTACATTGTTTATTCTGGACCCCATTTTGAAATTGGAATATTTTGAACTTTGTGTTAAATTGGCCAAATTAACAATTTCTGATCACTTTAATTTGTAGTTGAAACAGTTGACTTGGTGATTTCTTGTGCTCAATCGATAGAATAGAAGTAATACTAGTGAAATAGCTAAGAATTTGATTGACTGGAATAATGTAATTGGCCTAAAATGGGAGTCAAAGTCGGCAAAATCGCAGATTCGTAAATATCGCTGACACATCAAAATTCGCGAGAGCATAATTTCGTCAATTTTCCATCAAATTTCGTACTTTTTGCTTTATTACCTTCACAAAAAGATTCTCTACCATTTCATAAGAAAAAGTAACAAATTTTTTTTTTTTTGGAAATTCTTGGACACTGGGGCACCACTTCAGATTTAGGCCTTGGACCCTGAAGGGGTTAAGGGTGGTTTTGAAGCCACTGTCGATTGCTATGAGCTCAGTCTCGTGATGCAGGGGAATATGCTTTATTACTTTAATATCAACATTACAGCTTATTTGACTATCACAATTGATCTAATGTGACATCATAATAAATCTATTAACACAAAGCACCTATACAAAAAACAGTATAGAATGGGCCAAATAACCTGAGACTATTCTAAACATTACTCGTCAATCCTTACCAGCCTGATAAGAAGGTCAAAAAAGTTGTATTATGAGAACAGATTACATGACATAAAAGGTGATATGAAAAAGACCTGGAAAACCCTATCTGAAATTCTAGGAACTAAAATGATATCCTAAAACAAAACACTCAAATTAACAAATTCATATGAACCCCTACTCCCACCAACTGAAACAGCAAACAGACTCAATGTTTTCTTCTCCACCATAGGAAAGAATCTAGGGAGCAAAATCCCAAGCTCAAACACCCATCCATCAAACTACCTCATGGGTACCTACCTGAATACACTATTCCTAGCTCGAACCAACCCAACAGAAGTCTCGCTCATCATCAACACCCTTAAAAACAAGGCAGGAGATATAAATAACTTACCACCTTTTATGTACAAAAAAGCTTCTCAAGTACAGTGGACCCTCGACTAACGCTATTAATCCGTTCCTGAGAGCTCATCGTTAGTCAAAATAATCGTTAGTCAAGTTAATTTTCCCCATAAGAAATAATGGAAATCAAATTAATCCATGCAAGACACCCAAAAGTTTTGAAAAAAAAAAAATTTTAACACATGAAATATTAATTTTAATACACACAAACTGAAGAAGACATGCACAGTTACATGACACTTACCTTTATTGAAGATCTGGTGATGATTGATGGGATGGGAAGAGGGGAGTGTGTTGATGGTCTTAGTGTTTAGAAGGGGAATCCCCTTCCATTAGGACTTGAGGTGGCAAGTCCTTTTTCGGGGTTACTTCCCTTCTTTAATGCCACTAGGACCAGCTTGAGAATCACTGGACCTCTGTCACACAAACATATCTGCCCAATAGAGGCCTGTACCTCCCATTCCTTTATGACATTCCTAACGTGTTTCACAACATTGTCAGTGTCACCATTAAACACTTGTTCAGGTTTCAGTCCTTCACTGTCTATGTACTCCTTGAATTCCTGCACATATTTTTCAGCTGCTTTTTGGTCCAAACTGGCAGCCTCACCATGCCTTATCACACTATGTATGCCACTACGATTCTTAAATCTCTCAAACCAACCTTTGCTGGCCTTAAATTCACTCACATCACCACTAGTTGCTGGCATTTTTCTAATTAAATCGTCATGCAACTTCCTAGCCTTTTCACATATGATCGCTTGAGAGATGCATCTCCTGCTATCTGTTTTTTCGTTTATCCATACCAATAACAGTCTCTCAACATCTTCTATCACTTGCGATTTCAGTTTCGAAAACATAGTTGCACCTTTGGCAAGAACAACTTCCTTGATTGCCGTTTTCTTGGCCACAATAGTAGCGATGGTTGATTGGGGTTTTGTGTACAACCTGGCCAGCTCGGAGACATGCACTCCACTTTCATACTTAGCAATGATCTCTTTCTTGATATCCATAGTAATTCTCACCCTTTTTTCTGTAGGGTTGGCACTAGAAGCTTTCTTGGGGCCCATGGTGACTTATTTTGCAGGTGCAATCACTAAAAAGGCTGTGATAATATGAAATGTTCCGATTGTATGCTTGGAAGCGACCGCGGTGGCTGGCTGGCTTGTAAACACTGGCCAGAAGTGGACGCGTCTCAGATGGAAGGAATAGTGTTGGTCGAGTTTTTTAGCGCTATTATTATTATTATAATCAAAAAAGAAGCGCTAAGCCACAAGGGCTATACAGCGCTGCAGGGTAGGGAAGGAAGCAAGGGAATTGGATGGCAGAAGGGAGGGGGGATGATCAGCAGGTTACAGAAAACAGCGGGGCAGGGGATAGTACGGGGGTAGAGGGTAGCAAGAGATTGAAGTAGAAAGGGCTGAAAGTATCAGAATTTGTGAAGTCAGTCAGTCGTTGTCAAAAAGTCAATGAGAGAGTCCGGATGAAAGGTGGGTCCATCAGCGAGAAGGGAAGGTAAAGAGAGAGCAGCGGGGCGAAACGACGACAGAGGTAAATTCTGCGTGCTCGTTGATAAAGTGGGCAGTCCAACAGAATGTGGCTGACTGATAATGGAGCTTGGCAATTCTCACAGAGGAGCAAGACGCCTCTCCATGAGATATCCATGAGTAAGACGAGTATGGCCAATGCGAAGACGGGAGAGAGTAGTCTCCCAACCTCGGACACTGGTGATAAGAGGACGGCCAGTAACCTATACTCGGTTGAATAGACTGAAGTTTGTTGCCGAGCATAGTAGACCAACGTTGTTGCCAACGGGTGTGAAGGTGGGAAGATATTACAGCAAAATAGTCCATACATGGAATACCTCTATAAGAAACTGGTAGGTCATGTACTGCTGACCGCGCAGCAGTGTCTGCCTGTTCATTGCCCTGTACGTCAACATGACCAGGGACCCAACAAAAAACAATATCTTTTATGCTTGGTAAAGATGCGGCGTAGCCAAAGTTGGATACGGAGGACTAAGGGGTGAGGTGTATCAAATTTTTGTATAGCCTGTAAAGCACTAAGGGAGTCTGAGACAACCACAAATGATGACACAGGCATAGATGCAATACGGATAAGTGCTGTAAGGAATGCATATAATTCAGCAGTAAAATACTAGCCGAAGATAGTAAATGCCCTTGTACGACCCCTGTCCGGAAAACACTGCTGCGAATCCTACGCCGTCAAAAGACTTAGAGCCATCTGTGTACACAGCAATGGCATGAGAATGAGAGTGAAAGTGGTCAAGAACAAGAGAGCGGGAAGCGACCGTAGACAGTTGGGCTTTCGAGCAAGGGAGGGAGAAAGAACAGACTCGAAACAGCTGGAACTTCCCAGGGGGTAGGGAAAAGTGAGATGCTACAAGTACAATAGAAAGGTGGTAGTTGAAGTGAAGAAAAGAGGAATGAAGGCGAAGAGAGAGGGAGGACGGAGTAAGCAGGGCAGCGAACAAATAAAGAATGTCTACTAATATCAGTGACCTTCTATAAATGGAAGGATTGCGGAGATCATGAGAGCGTACATAGTAGCGCAGGGCAATGGGCATCACGGCGATCGGATAAGGATGGAACGTTCGCTTCTGCATAGAGGCTTTCAACAGGGGAAGAGCGAAAAGCACCAAGGCATAAACATAATCCTTGGTGATGAAGGGGGTTAAGGCTAGGAGAGTAGCAGGAGATGCCGCTGAATAGATTGGTCACCATAATCAAGTTTCGATAAAATAAGGGTGGAATGTGGGGTGAAGGAGGGTTCGACGAGTCAGCTCCCCACGAAAAAATGAGCAAGGGTTTTAAGAAGGTTCAGCCGGCTGTGACAAGTTGCCTTCAGAGAGGTAATGTGGGGTTTTCCCAGGATAAATCTATGATCAAAGAGGAGGCCCAGAAACTTGACTGTATCACGTTCAGGGATACGGGAGCCATAGAGGTACAAAGGATGATCGAGATGACAGAGCGTTAGTGAAAGTGATTTGGGGGGTTTTTTAGTGCTGGAAAATTTAAACCCATGTGTGGTGGCCCAATTGGAAACACGGTCGGACTGCATGTTGGAGAGAAACTGTAAGGAGGTGACAGTCAGCGCCTGCACAGGCAATAGCGAAGTCATCAACATAGAGTGAGACCAAATATTTGATGAAGGACTAGAGGCCAATCATTAATAGCAAGGAGAAAAAGTGTTGTGCCTCAGAACACATCCCTGGGGGACACCCTTCAGCTTGGATAAATTTCCGGGGAGAGCACATTTTTAAACCGAACACGGAAATGCCTGTCAGTTAAAAAGTTCTTAAGGAAGGATGGTAGATTGCCTCGAAGGCCTAAGGAGTGGGCTTGGGCTAAATATTATACCTCCAAGTTGTGTCATATGCCTTCTCAAGGTCAAAAAATATGGCAATAACTGAGTGGTTATTCGCAAAGGCATTACGAACATACGTATCCAAGCGCAGTAAGGGGTCTATGGTAGAACGCCCTTACGAAAGCAATATTGACGAGCAGAGAGACTGTTGTGTGTCTCTAAATACCACACTAAACGTCTATTTACTAGACGTTCCATTACTTTGCAAACTGCACGGTAAGAGCAATGGGACGATAGTGGGAGGTTTCATGTCCGTAGTGCCTGGTTTGCGGAAAGGGGGAACAATGGCGGATTTCCACAGCTGTGAGAAGAATCCTTGTGCCCAAATAAGATTGTAAAGGCGTAATAGGACTGCAAGGGCTGACTGATGAAAATTTGTTGTAGCATACGAATTGAATGTCGTCGGGCCCAGCTGCCGATAAATCGACAAGCTGAGAGCGTTGCCTCCAGTTCTTGAAGTGTAAAAGGCACATTATTACTGTTCTTCTCTGAGAGAAGAAAAGTCCAAGGGTGCTAACTCTCTGGCAGACTTTGAGGAAAGAAATGAGGGGCATAGATGGAGTCCCTGAGAAATACGGACCAGATGATTGCCAATTTCATTGGCAACATCTAGTGGGTTTGCTATATCAACCACCGGCAACCCGCAGAACAGGAGCCAGGTCAGGAGAATATTTACCACTCAGTTTTCGTACTTTTTTCCAGACTGCACTATAGAGGAAGCAGAGGTGATGGTGGAGACAATACTCGCAGCAAGTGCGTTTAGCGTCACGGATGACACGGCGAGCGATCGCACGCTTCGTTTAAAATCAAGGAGCGCTCTGTGGTTCTATTGTACCGGTACCTGCCCCATGCAGCGCGTTTCAAACGTACTGCACGAGCAAAGCAGGAGACCACCAAGGCCGCATTTCGGGAGAATGCCTGCCCGAAGTTTGGGGTATAGAATGAGAAGCTGGGGTTTGTGAAAACGGAGGCGAGAAGAGGTTGTAAAAGCTCATCGATGGAGGACGAAGAAGGAACCTCTTTAAAAACAGTTAGGTGTGAAAAAAAGGGTTCCAATTTGCCCGATTAAATTGCCAGCGTGGGGTGCGAAGAGGTGGCGAATATAAAGGGGGAAGAAAGAATGATTGGGAAATGATCACTGTCATGTAAGTCCGGGAGAACAGACCAAGTGAAGTCTAATGCGGCGGAGAAGAGCAGATTGAGAGATCGATGCAAGAGAGAGTATGAGTCGAGGATCAAAATGGGTGTGAGTACCTGTATTTAAAAACATGGAGGGGGTGGGTGGCAAGAAAGCCTCTAACTGAATTTCCACGGGAATCACAGTGGGGAACCCCCCCCCCCAGAGGAAATGGTGGGCATTAAAATCCCCAAAGTAACAGAATCGGTGGCGGTAATGACGAAACAGGAAGGCAAAATCCGGAATAGATAATGCCCGAGAAGGGGAGAGATATAAAGAACAGAGCGTATCCCAAAATATGTAAGTGGATACGGGCTGCTGTGTAATGCAGCGAAGTATGAACAAATAGCTGATGGTACGGAATATCAGTGCGGAGAAGAAGGGCACTTTCATTAAAGGTCCCATCAGGAAAAGGATCAGAAGAATACAATAAATTATAGCCTGAGATGTGAGAAATAACAACAGAGTGTAATTTTGGTTTCCCTGTAAGCAAACACCAACAGGGGCAAACTGGGAGAGTAACATCTGAAGCTCACCCCGATTACCCCTGAGGCGCGTATATTCCACTGTAAATGGGCCCATGATTGGCAATGATAAAGATACTGAAATCCGCAGGTAAGGGTTCCTACGGACTAGAAGGGTTAGAAAAGTCCACATGCGGAGGCAGTGGAAAATGTTCAAGCAGCGAAGGAACGGTGCGCTGTGAAAAAAGGAGTTGCGCAGATGGAGCAGGGGAAAGAGAGAAAGAGCGGAAGGTGGATCAGTGTCCATTGATGGTTTGGTCTCTGCAATATATTCAGAGATTGCTTCAAGTTTTCGGAATTCAGAGATGTCGTAGGGAGACAATATTGGGAATGGTAGGGGGAGGATGAGTAAAGATTGGAACTGTTTTGGGGACTGTACCAAGGTAGGGGGGGGCGAAAGGGTGGAGGGAACTGGAGAAGCGTGGCAGGGGACAGAGGAGGCAGAACCTGGGAGGTGGCAGAAGAGGAAGAAACTTGGGAGGGAACAGGGGAGGAAGGTACATTTACGAGGAGGAGGGTGAACCTCTGCACTTGTAAATGAGCCAGTGAGAGGGGAAGAAATAGGGACAGAGACAGGGAGGGTAAAATGAAGAGGTGGAAGATGGGTAGGAGGTGTTACCGGACCTTTTTTGACTTTTGAGAAGTAGAGGGACGATTGGGAGGAGGTGTCATACGAGGTCTCGTCGATACTGGGCTTGTGAGAGAGAACTCGAAGAAGCGAGATTAGACTGAGGCGTTGAAGTAGGGACGTTTTGAGCCGAGGACAGCAAAAGGATTAGATACAGGAGTGATTATGGGAGAGGTAACCACAGAGGTGGGTGTAGAAGATGGGATACCAGAAGTGGGGGGACGTTTTGAAACACGGGAATAAGAAACACGTGGGAGTTTTCCCTTGAGGCGGAGATGAGAAACTGCCATGGCATAAGGGAGACCTTCTGTCTCTTTGAGGTAACGGATTTCCCGCTCGTTTAAATACACCTGGGCAATGGCGAGAGTACGAAGGGTGAAGCTCATGACAGTTAAGGCAAGAGGGAGATCGATTGCAAGACGTATTAGAATGGTTATCGGCACCACCGACTGGGCATTCGGCGATTTGATCTGCAATATTTCGGTGGATGGCCAAATCGCCAGCAATTTCTACACTGTTGTGGTGTAGGGATCACCTTTTGAACTTGTAAAACCCATGTCCTGCTATTTTAAACTGAGGATGGGAGTTCTCGGCTGTCAAAAGTTAAACGAGCCACATTGTAGGGTATCGTCTCCGCCCACGGGCAGGAAGAAAAGTAAGGGGTCTACCTTGAGGATTGGGAGATCTTGGAGTTCCAGCTGTTTAGAATGTCGGGGCCACATGTCTGGAAATTTTGTTGAACTATGGTATGGGCAGAATGACGGTACCACTACAAGAATTGAGGGAATGATGTTTTTCAAGAGTGACAGGAACAGTATCGATATGGGAAAGACGAGAGAGCTCATGAGCCCGGGTAGCAAATTTTGTACGGTAATGATGCGCGTACGCTCTTAAGAGCATGAAAAGAAATATCTTTACCAACATGGCATAGGAGTGCCTTGCCAATCTATGGTCAGAAAGATAGGCAGAGAGGAAGTTGGTCGTAAAGTGAAGAATTTAGTCCACTGTTCAGTCTGAAACTGAGCGTGGAAAAGGTAGTGAAGGACGTGTCAACGTTTCTGAGAAAAACGAGAAGGTGGAGAAGTATCATCAGCAGGTAATTGTCATTGAGTTTAGGCGTGGGACCAGAGTTGTCCGCACGTGAAACGGGTCGGCGATTTGAAAATTGCCGCACCGTAGAGGGAGAGGGGCCCGGGAAACATAGTCAGAGGAGAGCGAAGGTCCGATAAATCGAAGGAGGGCAGTCGAGGCCTCAGTACCTGAAACGGGTGAGGAAACAGCAAACCCGGCAATAGGTACAGAGGCATGGGAATGTCTGAAGAGTGGTCCAAAAAACGAGGCGGGGTCAGAAAGGGGTGCGGTATCAAGAAGGGGGCCCCCGGGGGGACCAGGTTCATGGGCTAGGGCTGCCCTGGTTAGGTTACTTCTTTCTTTTTGTTTTTTAAAAAAAAAAAGAAAGAAGAAAAAAAAATAAAAATAAAAAAAAAAAAAAAAGGGGGGGGCCGGGGAGGGATAGGTCCTAGGAGGAATGAAAGGGCAGAAATCTCCCTCCGCGCCCCAAGAGAACCTCAGCACCGCAAGTAGCGCAGATGCAGCATGGAAAACCCGTGCCATACCCTACCCATCATGCTAGTAAACTAACAATCCGGGATAGCAACCTCAACATCTGCCCAGCTTTCCTCGGTGGACAAAAGAGGGGGGCGGCCGGATATCCGCCCCCAAAGCATACCTCCTTCGGCCACCCCCCCGGAATCCGAAAGGTGGCTTTCAGAGATACACTCGTCGCCCGAAAGACACCCAAAGCTACTCCCGGGGTACTGGGAGAGGGATCGGGACATCCCCAGGCGATCCAGATTCCACGGCAAACTACGCCACCGCTAAGAACCTCAACGGAATGGGATGGACCCCGGTATCCTTTCTCCTACCTAGGAACTAGCGCGCCTGTGGGAGAAATCCCAAAGGACAAAAAGAGGAAGGGCAAAAGGGAGGAGTGGGGAGGAGGAGGAGGAGGAAAGGAAAAAGGGGAGGATGGGGAGGATGGGATAGGGGAGGGGAGATTGGGGGGTAATTAGGTTCGGTCTGAGGAAGAAGACCGATAGGTCTAATTCCTCAGACCAAGAGCCTCTTCACCACGCCAAGGAGCCCCCCTTGAAGAGGTTTTTAGCGCTAATCGAGGCAAAATTTTTGTGATAAAATGTATCGCTAGTCAGATTTATCGTTAATCGATGCCATCGCTGGTCGAGGGTCCACTGTACTGTCACCAATTACTGCAACACTCTTTAGCAAATCCATCAAATCCTCAACCATCCCATCAATTCTCAAAATAGCGAGGGTCACCCCGATTCACAAAGGAGAAGATCAGACTTGAATAACTATAGACCAATATCTAACTTACCTCTGCTCTCTAAAATCTTTGAAAAATTAATTCATAGGCAGATCTATTCCTACCTCGTCTCTCAAGACATACTCAACCCTTCTCAGTTTGGATTCAGGACTAATAAAAGCACAAATGATGCTATTGTTCACATGCTAGAACTAATATACACCACTCTCGAGAAGAAAGAAGTCCTACTGGGAATCTTTATTGATTTATGTAAAGCTTTTGATACAGTCGACCACGATTTGCTGCACATTAGCCCTTTGACTGTTGCAAGCCCCTTTCTGAAACTGTCATTCTATGTCGCAAAAATTTTTGAAAATTCTCATGAAATGACAGAGAATCTTTTCCCGATGGTAATGACACCAAAAGTACGAAATTTGGTCAAAATCTCATGGAATTATGAAGTTAGCGGTCTCGGCGACATATACGTATCAGCAAGTTTGCCGACTTTGAACCCTGTTTTTGGCCAATTCCGTTGTTCCAGTTGACCAAACTCATAGCTATTTCTTTAGAACTCACATTTTTTCTATCAGTTGAGTACAATAAACTGCCCATTTACTGACCTGAACTACCCAATAAAGTGGTCAGAAATTGGCAATTTGGCCAGTTTCACACAAATTAAAAAAGATGCCAATTTCAAAATAGGGTCCAGAATAAACAAAGTAGACATTCTTGGCACAAAATAACAGATCCTCTGTTCATTAGTCATGTCTCTAGGCCCCTCTTATATTACTATTGCTTTCTATTTTTATTTTTTATTCATACAAAAAATACAAAATTTACTGTTATGCAGAGTACTGCATTATTGTAAAAATGATATAAATAATATCAGTGCACTAGTGAAAGAATATCAGACTCCCAAGTCGACGTGTATTGGACGTGTGGTGTGATTTGCTTACTCCTGAACATTGGTAAAAATCGAACATTTCCGCTATTTTGAGCTCAATTTCAAGGTCGTTTTCATCGTGAAGCTAATCAAAACATCGCTATTTCTGTAATATGTTTTCCATTTTATCACATGAGACCATGAAAACGAGAATACAACGATAAATACTATACGAAAATACACCTCTAAGTCGGCGTTTTAATCCAAAAAAATGGTCAGTTGTTTTTTCTCATTATGCACTGTGTGCTGCAGGATTTTTTTTATGTGGTGCACACTGACCACACAGACCCATTCTCTCACATGTGGGCCTACCAGCTTTCTCCTGCTTGACTTGAAGCTGCTAGAATTTGTGTGTATTAATACGTCCGAAACACTGGCTCGTAAGTCGTATATATTCGACCAAAACGGTCGAAGGGTTAAATTAACACACTCTGGTATAATAGGGCACTCCCTCAATTATCTAAAGTCATACCTTAGTAACAGAAGCCAATATGTGTACACAAATGGAGCTAACTCTTCCACACAATCAATTACAGTTGGGGTCCCACAAGGAAGTGTCCTTGGCCCTCTCCTCTCCTCTCATTTACATCAATGACCTACCGAATGCATCACAACTACTCAAACCCACATATTTGCAGATGACACAACATACGTCTTCTCTCACCTAAATCCAGTCATACTGGCCAACACTGTTAATGCTGAATTGCAGAAAATATCTACCTGGATGATGACTAACAAGCTTACACTCAATACTGACAAAACCTATTTCATTCAGTTTGGAAACAGAGCCACAAATATTCCATTTAACATAGCACTAAATGGATCAGCCATCACAAGATGCAGAGGGAAAATTCCTAGGAATCCACTTTGACAGTAGCCTTAAATTCCATACCCATATACAACAAATTTCAAAGATACGGTACTATGTTCCACAATCAGCTCTCCTTGCACTGTATCACTCACTCATCTACCTTTATCTCGCCTATGGAATTTGTGCATGGGGATCAACAACATTAAATCATCTAAGACCACTAATACCCCAGCAAAAGGCTGCAGTCAGAATGATGATAAATTTCCACTCCAGACAGCATACTCCACCAATATTCAAAAGTCTAAAACTACTCACCATAAAGAACATCCATACCTATTCTTGCACCTACTACAAACATAAAACACTACACTCAAACATAAACCCTTCACTCAAACTTCTCCTTACCAACCTTAACCCTTTGAGGGTTTTCGTCGTACTAGTACGTCTTACGCGTAGGGGTTTTTGACGTACTAGTACTCAAATTCTAGCGACCTCAAATCTAGTGGGAGAAAGCTGGTAGGCCTTCATATGAAAGAATGGGTCTACGTGGTCAGTGTGCACAGTCTAAAAAAAATCCTGCAGCACATGGTGCATAATGAGAAAAAAAAAACTTTTTCCATTTTTTTTTAATAAATCAGCGACTTTGCAGTGTATTTTCGTATAGTATTTATTGTTGTATTCTAGTTTTCTTGGTCTTATTTTATAGAATGGAAGACATATTACTGAAATTGAGATGATTTTGACTGGTTTTACAATGAAAGGTGCCTTGAAATTGAGCTCAAAGTAGCAGAAATGTTCGATTTTTACCAAACTTCAAAAGTAAACAAATCGTGCCAAGCGTGCAATACACGTCAACTGGTGAGTCTAATATTCTTTCACAAGTGCACCAATAATATTTATACCATTTTTTACACTAATGCAGTAGTCTGCATAACAGTAAATCTTATATTTTTTGTGAGAATAAAAATTCAAAGTGGAAAGCAAAAGAATATAAGAGGGGCCTTGAGACGTGACTAATGACTAGAGGAAATGTCATTTTAGTGCCAGGAATGTCTTTCTTGTTTATTCTGGACCCTATTCCGAAATTGGCATCTTTTGAAATTTGTGTGAAATTGGCAAAATTGCTAAATTCTGACCACTGTACTGGATAGTTGAATTTATAAATGGGTGGTTTCTTGCACCCATTCGATAGAAAAAATGGAGTTCTAGCGAAATATTCATGTTTTTTGTCGACTAGTACAGTGAAATTGGCCGAAAATGGGGCTCAAAGTGGGCAAAATCGCCGATCCGTAAACATCGCCGAGACCGCTAACTTTGCGAGAGCATAATTCCGTAAGTTTTCTATCAAATTTCAAACTTTTGGTGTCGTTATGATCGGGAAAAGATTCTCTATCTTTTCATAAGAGAAAATAATTTTTTTTTTTTTAAATTTGGCCGACCCTGAGAACGAGTTTCGGAGAGGGCCTGTCGACCCTCAAAGGGTTAATAGGATGCACGACCGTAACACAAGACACAGATCACTTTTTGATGTATCCCATGTCCACACCACACTAAGAACTCTATGCACATAAAGGGTCCCAAAATTTGGAACTCATTACCAGTAAATACCAAAGTAACCCAGTCTAAACATAAGAACATAAGAAAGGAGGAACACTGCAGCAGGCCTGTTGGCCCATACTAGGCCATCTTCTCACCCTAAACTAAATATTAAATACTCAATACTTAAATTACCTAAATCTTAACACTTCAAATTTTAAATATCCAAAGTTCATACGTAACTTAATACTACATTGTAGTATAAATACCTGCACAAAACTATACTGCCTTACACCATATTGTAGCATTCTCATACTGTAAACTACTTTCACCAGCACTCAATATTATATTCCAATAATATAACTTTAATATTTACTACTGATATACACAGCCTACAAAATACCTTCAAACTGTCCCAATGTAATATCCCCAGATTGTAACATAAGAACATAAGAAAGCAGGAACATTGCAACAGGCCTACTGGCCCACGCGGGGCAGGCCCATGTCAACCCCCGACTTAGGTCACCTCCACTTAAGGAAGGAGCATGGCTTCTGACCCAGTAGCACCAGCTAGTCAAGTCCAACTCACACCCACCCACAACAACTCATGTATTTATCCAACCTATTTTTAAAACTACACAACGTCTTAGCTTCTATGACAGTACTTGGGAGTTTGTTCCACTCATCCACAACTCTATTACCAAACCAGTGTTTTCCTATATCCTTCCTGAATCTGAATTTTTCCAGCTTAAAATTATTGCTGCGAGTCCTGTCTAGGCTAAATATTTTTAACATGCTATTTACATCCCATTTATTTATTCCCGTTTTCCATTTATACACCTCAATCGTATCCCCCCTAATTCTATGCCTTTCCAGAGAGTGCAGATTCAGGGTCCTCAGTCTATCCTCATAGGGAAGATTTCTTAACATGGGATCAACTTTGTCATCCTCCTCTGTACACTTTCCAGTGCATTTATATCCATTCTGAAACACAGTGACCAGAACTGTGCAGCATAATCTAAATGAGGCCTAACCAAGGATATATAGAGTTGAAGAATAACCTGAGGATTTCTATTATTTATGCTTCTTGATATGAAGTCAAGGATTCTGTTAGCTTTATTGCGCATGCTTATGCACTGTTGTCTTGGTTTCAGGTTACTGCTAACTAAAACTCCTAAATCCTTTTTGCAATCAGTAATATTAACCCTTTGACTGTTTTCGACGTATAAATACGTCTTACGAGCCAATGTTTCTGACGTATATATACTCAATAATTCTAGCGGCTTCAAATCAAGTGGGAGAAAGCTGGTAGGCCCACATGTGAGAGAATGGGTCTGTGTGGTCAGTGTGCACCACATAAAAAAAATCCTGCAGCACACATTGCGTAATGAGAAAAAAAAAACTCTGATCGTTTTTTTGGAATAAAACGCCGACTTTGAGGTGTATTTTCGTATAGTATTTATCGTTGTATTCGCGTTTTCATGGTCTTAGGTGATAAAATGGAAAACATATTACAGAAATAGAGATGATTTTCATTACTTTTACGATGAAAACGACCTTGAAACTGAGCTCAAAGTAGCGGAAATGTTCGATTTTTACCAATGTTCAAGAGTAAATAAATCACACCACACGTCCAATACACGTCAACTGGGGAGTCTAATATTCTTTCACTAGTGCACTGATATTATTTATACCATTTTTACAATAATGCAGTCGTCTGCATAACAGTAAATTTTGTATTTTTTTGTATGAATAAAAAATCAAAATAGAAAGCAATAATAATATAAGAGGGGCCTAGAGATGTGACTAATGAACAGAGCATATGTTATTTTAGTGCCACGAATGTCTACCTTGTTTATTCTGGACCCTATTTTGAAATTGGCATCTTTTTTATTTTGCGTGAAATTGGCCAAATTGCCAATTTCTGACCACCATATTGGGTAGTCCAAATTAGTAAGTGGGAGGTTTCTTGTACTCAGCTGATAGATAAAATGGAGTTCTAAAGAAATAGCTATGAGTTTGGTCAACTGGAACAATGGAATTGGCTGAAAATTGGGCTCAAAGTCGGCGAAATCGCCGATACGCATATGTCGCCGAGACCGCTAACTTCGCGGGAGCATAATTCCACGAGTTTTCGACCAAATTTCGAACTTTTGGTGTCATTACCATCGGGAAAAGATTCTCTATCATTTCATAAGAAAAAATAATTTTTTTTTTTTCAAAAATTGAGCGACATAGAATGACAGTTTCAGAGAGGGGCCTGAAACAGTCAAAGGGTTAAGATCTACATTATTTAGTTTATATGTGGCATGGTTATTATCCTTTTCAACATTTAGAACTTTGCATTTGTCTATATTAAACTGCATCTGCCACTTTTCCGACCATTGCATCAGTCTATTCAAATCATCCTGGAGTACTCTAATGTCCTCATTAGAGTCAATTGGACAGCCTATTTTGGTGTCATCAGCAAATTTGCTTATGTCACTATTTATTCCCTCATCTATGTCATTTATGTAAATTGTGAACAACAAGGGGTCCAACACTGACCCCTGTGGAACACCACTTGTGACGTGCCCTCATTCTGATTTTTCCCCATTTATGCAAACTCTCTGCTGCCTATTTGTCAACCATGCCTCTGCTTTAAATAAAAACAGATGTACAACTTAAACAAACTATGATCAATTTCTCTAGTATTAAGTAGTCTGTAAGCCATTAATTTAGTCTGCCCATAATGCCATGGCATGATAGTGGCTCTCTTTGCACTGCAACTCATTATTGTAACTACAGAATCTCAATGTAAACTTGCAAAGAAATAAAAATTGTATTGTATTGTATTGTATAAACAATATAATTAACATAAAAACATGTTAAATGCTCCAGAATGAATAACATATGGCATAATACCGAGCAGTTTGACGGAGGTATGAAGAGGATATGGGATAGAAGTACCATTCTCCTATCCCTGTCTTGGGGGCTTATATTAGAGAAAACGAAGTATAGCACAGGGCTGTGATATACACTTGTACTGCACCATAAAACTGAAGCGAAAAAGCTATTTTCTCTACATAGATTATCACTCACAGCAGCATATGTGCAGAGAACCTAGGATAACCCAAAAAAGTCAGACAAAGTGGCTTATTTCTAGTACCTGGCTCGAGGTAGCCATATATGATTCGATTCCCAGCCAGGGTAGAAACATTGGGCGTGTTTCTTTACACCTGTTGTCTATGTTCACCCATCAGTAAATGGGTACCTGGGTGTTAGTGGACTGGTGTGGGTCTTATTCTGGGACACTGATCTAATTTGCCTGAAATGCTTAGCATAACAAGGGGCTTTCTATATACAGTGGACCCTCGGTTTTTGTGTTTAATCCACTCCTGACCCACCGGCCAAAACCGAAACCATTTTCCCCATAAGAAATAATGTAAATAGAATTAATTCGTCCCAGACACCCAGAAGTATCAACAAAAAAAATTTTTTTTTTTTACCTTAAAGATAGTTACATGCACCAAAAGAATGAACATTAAACATGACACTTACCTGGCATCTCTGTTTCTGGCATCTCTAAGATTTGCCTAAAATGGGACATGGCACTGTCATTGTAAAAGTCACCAGGACGGATTGCAACAGCTTTTTCAGGGTGATGTTTCTCCACAAATGAATGCACTTTAGTCCATATTGCACAAATCTCCCTAATCTTTGAAGAAGGCACCTTCTTCCATCTCTTTTCCTCCTCCTCTGAAGCAATTTCCTCAGCTGTGGACTGTTGCTGCTGCAGATGAAGCTCTTGCATCTCATCAGTGGTCAGCTCTTCACTGTGGTCCTCCACCAACTCTTCCACATCTTCCAAGCTCACATCCAACCCCATGGAATTCCCCAATGCCACAACTGATTGCACAACAGGTGTAGGGTCGACAGGGTCAGTCTCAAACCCTTCAAAATCCTTCTTTTGGACATAATCTGGCCACAATTTTCTCCAAGCAGAGTTCATTGTCCTGGAAGTCACTCCCTGCCAAGCCTTATCTAAAAGGCCTATGCAGTGGAAGATATTGAGGTGATTCTTCCAAAACCCTCTTAGGGTCAATTCAGAGTTCAAGGTTATGTCAAAGCACCTTTAAAACATTGCTTTGGTGTACAGTTTTTTGAAGTTTGCAATGATCGGCTGGTCCATGGGCTGGAGGAGAGGAGTGGTGTTAGGAGGCAAAAACTTAACTGTTACAAAACCGAATTCCTTAGAGAACTGGTCTTCCAAGTCTGGAGGATGAGCAGGAGCACTGTCCATTAACAGGAGGCATTGGAGTGGCAATTTTCTATCCAGATTTTTTCACACTGGGCCCAAACACTTCATTAAACCAATTCAGGAAAATTTCCCTTGTGACCCATGCCCTACTGTTAGCCTTCCACATCACACACAATTTACTCTAACAACACTGTTTTTCTTGAACACACTGGGATTTTCAGAGTGATACACCAGTAAAGGCTTCACTCTGAAATCCCCACTAGCATTCCCACACAACAAGAGAGTTAGCCTGTCTTTCACAGGCTAACTTCCTGGAAGTGCCTTTTGCTCCTGTGTAATGTAGGTCCTCTTTGGCATTTTCTTCCAAAACAGGCCTGTTTCATCACAACTGAACTCTTGTTGGGGTTGGAATTTTTCCAGTCTCTACATAACATTTGAATTCCCGCACGAATTTTTCAGCCGCTTGTTTGTCTGAACTGGCACCCTCACCGTGCCTTACAACACTGTGTATGCCACTTCGCTTCTCGAATTTTTCAAACCAGCCTTTGCTAGCCTTAAATTCACCTACATCAGCACTTGTTTCTGGCAGTTTCTTTAAAAGGTCGTCATGTAATTGTCTTGCCTTTTCACAAATAATTGACTGCACAACATTATCTCCTGCTAACTCTCTCTGTGATCTACACCAACAACAATTTCCCCACTTCTTCAATTGTTTGGGATCTCTGTTTGGTTATCGCATTCACCCCTTTCGCAACATCAGCTTCCATGATTTCTTTTCTTTTTGCCACAATGGAGCTGATTGTTGATGGCGACTTCCCGTACATCCTGCCGAGTTCAGCAATGTGTATGCCATTATCATATTTCCTTAGGATTTCTTTCTTCATTTCTACGGTGTTCCTCACTTTCTTTACCAAAAGACTGGCACTAGGAGCTTTCTTTGTGGTTATGGTGGCTTATTTAGCAGTCACACACAATAAACAAGTGGCAAAAACAATGGATTATTACGAAATGTTTCATATAACCAGGCAGGATATGTTCACTCACCGAAAAACAACACTACACTGGCTGAGAATGGCATGGGAGGTGACTTTGTCTGTGCGTTAGGCACTGGACAAATTTCGTACGATTGACGAAATCGGAGGTAATCAACGAAAACGGACAAAACAAATCAGCGAAAAAAGTCGGCCAAAACCGAAATTGGCGAAAATGGAGGGTCCACTGTAATAGTATGTCACTGATGACACCTAGGCCTGTATACCATGTACATGTACGTGTAGTAAATAACGATATTATTATTATTATTTTTCTCTCAGTTGTTTGTTGGGCTATCTTAATGAAACTTGAGCAATGTATGATGGAAAGATGCTTCTTAAAGTACACCAAAAATGAAAGAAATCAGACCATAAATAACGGAGTTCACTTCTCAGCCATTAGCAGCCCCATAGCGGTATATTTTCGTATGGTTTTTATGGTTGTTTTCTCATTTTTTGGTCTCATTTGATAGAGTGGAAGATATATTACAGAAATAGATAAGATTTTGATTGGTTTCATGATGAAAAGTACCTTGAAATTGAGCTCGAAGTAGCGGAAATGTTCGACTTTCGCCGATGTTCAATGAACTTTAAGTCAAGTTGGTTAATTTTATTAAGTGTATTCTAACCTAACCACTCACTCAGTAATCCGGCACACTACAGGTCCCAATGATGCCGGATTTGTGATGGAGGACCTGTACTGCAACTAGAATTATTCACCTGAATATGCAAGTACTGCAGTAACCCCTCAGTAGTAAAATGTTAGGGTGGAAGGAAGTAATACATTTCCAGAACAGACAGTACACATTAACAAAAAAAACCTTGAAATGTCTGGCTGCTGCAGATCATTTTTTTTTTATTTGAAGCACCAAACTGACATGTGTCATTTAACACAGTGATGGGGTGTGATTCTTCATCTGCTAAGTTCAAAGGAAACAGTGTGCAGTTAGGGAGTACTGTACTGTAAGTTGGTTACAGTGAATGCAAATTCTGTAAAGTATAAATTCTTTATATACAAAACTTACCTGATGTAACATGAAATTATCTAAGGCAAAAACCATGGCACTGATTATACAGTAGATCCTCATATTACATGGATTCATTTGGCATGTTTTGGTTATTACAGCATAATTTTATACAACACTTCATAAAATTAACTTAACACAGTTTGGTTTGCAGGAGGGGAAAAAATCTGCAGTGTCACTCGCAGGATATTTCCCTAGCTCAGACCACTGCCTGGCTGTGGGTGAGACCACTGTCTCTACAGGGCTGCACCGGGCTTCAAGGGAGTAAAGGATCGCTTCACACTGATCCTTTGTGGTAATGCATCAGGTGATTTTAAGTGTAAGACCATGGTTATTTACTGCTCTAAGAATCCTTGTGCTTTGAAAGGTGTAGATAAAAACACTTTACAGTAATCTGGAGGTCAAACCAGTCAGCATGTAACTACAGAAGAAAACTGATGAAAAAACTAGTTGCATTAATGGACTCGGACTCCAACCTGGCAGTACCAAGCTTCTGGAATAATGTATATGTACAGCAGGGTAAAAGAAGTCAGAAATCCATTACATCCACTTTAGTACCAGAACCTCAACCATCAACTTCTGCCAAAACTAACCACCATCCACCTCAGCCAAGTAGGGCCACACCATGCATCTCAACTCTCTTCACAATCACTGACATACACCAGCAACCACAATTTAAGGTAAATATTATTATTTCTGTTGCATTTGTAGTCTTAACTCTTTGACTGTTGCAATCCCAAATCCCGAAGTGTCTCCTGGTGTCGCAAAATTAAAAAAAAAAAAAAAAATTCCTTATGAAATGACAGAGAATCTTTTCCCGATTGTAATGACATCAAAAAAACGAAATTTGATGGAAAACTGATGGAATTATGCTCTCACAAAGATAGCGACCTCGGCGATATTTACGAATCGGCGATTTCGCCCACTTGAGCCCTATTTTCGGCTAATTCCATTGTTCCAGTCGATCAAACAAACTCGTAGCTATTTCTTTAGAACTCCATTTATTCTATCGACTGAGTACAAGAAATTGCCCATTTACCGATTTCAACTACCCAATAACATGGTCAGAAATTTGCAATTTGGCCAATTTCATACAAATTAAAAAATATAACAATTTCAAAATAGGGTCCAGAATGAACAATGCAAACAGTCCTGGCTCTAAAATAACATTTTCTTTGTTCATCAGTCATGTCTCCAGGCCCCTCTGATATTACTCTTGCTTTCTATTTTTAATTTTTATTCAAACAATAAATAGAAGATTTACTGTTATGCAGACTACTGCAATATTGTAATAATTGTATAAATAATGTCAACCTATTCATGACTGCATATTAGAATGGCTAGTTGGACATTTATCGGAAAAGGACATCATTTGTTTACTTTTGAACATTGGCAAAAATCAAACATTTCCCCCATTTGAGCTCCATTTCAAGGTTCTTTTCATAGTAAAACCAATCAATATCACCTCTATTTCTATAATATGTTTTCCATTCCATCAAATGAGACCAAGAAAATACAACCATAAATACTAAACAAAAATAGACCACAAAGTCATCATTTAAAAAAAAAAAAAAAAAAAAAAAAAAAAAAAAAAAAAAAAAAAAACAGTTGGAGTTTTTTTTCCTGCAGGATTTTTTTATATGGTGCACACTGACCACACAGACCCATTCTCTCACATGTGGAGCTACGAGCTTTCTCCTGCTTGATTTGAAGCCACTAGAATTTTTGTTTTTGTTTTTTTCAAAAGTTGGCTGTCTCCCACCGAGGCAGGGTGACCCAAAAAGAAAATACTTTCATCATTCAACACTTTCACCTCGCTCACACATATTCACTGTTTTTGCAGAGGTGCCCAGAATACAACAGTTTAGAAGTATATAGTACATATAAAAATACACAATATATCCCTCCAAACTGCCAATATCCCAAACCCCTCCTTTAGAGTGCAGGCATTGTACTTCCTATTTCCTGGACTCAAGTCCGGTTATATAAAATAACCGGTTTCCCTGAATCCCTTCACTAAATATTACCCTGCTCTCACTCCAACAGCTCGTCAGGTCCCAAATACCATTAGTCTCCATGCACTCCTATCTAACACACTCGCGCACACTTGCTGGAAGTCCAAACCCCTCGTCCACAACACCTCCTTTACCCACTCCCTCCAACCTTTTTGAGGACGACCCCTACCCCGCCTTCCTTTCCCTACAGATTTATAGAATTTATGAGTATATATATGTCAAAAACGGTGGCTCATAAGACGTATATATACAACCAAAACAATCAAAGGGTTAAGCAGCAAAAACATTATCCTTTTTATTTTTGTAACATCTGGATGTGTAAAAAAAAAGTTGTTTGGCTTTTGGGGAGGTGCCAGGAACATAACCCAATTTCCCCCCCATAATATCTTCAGTTTATAAAACACGGATTGATCTAACACAGCATTTTCATGAATGTAACTGCATACTTATTCTTAGTAGGTTGGTAGACAGCAACCACCCAGGGAGGTACTACCGTCCTGCCAAGTGAGTGTAAAATGAAAGCCCGTAATTGTTTTACATGATGGTAGGATTGCTGGTGTCTTTTGTCTGTCTCATAAATATGCAAGATTACAGGCATGTCTTGCTACTTCTACTTACACTTAGGTCACACTACACATACATGTACACGTTTAATTATACACACTCATCTCAGTTTTCTTTGATTTTATCTAAATAGTTCTTGGTCTTATTACTTTTCCTTTTATATCCATGGGGAAGTGGAATAAGAATCTTTCCTCCATAAGCCATGCGTGTTGCAAAAGTCAACTAAAATGCCGGGAACAACGGCCTAGTAACCCCTTTTCCTGTAAAGATTACTAAAAAGAATAAGAAGAAGAAAATTGTCAAAGTGGGAAGTCTGAATGTGTGTGGATGTTGTGCAAATGATAAGAAAGAGATGATTGTGGATGTTATGAATGAGAAGAAACTGGATGTCCTGGCTTTAAGTGAAACAAAGCTGAAGGGGGTGGGAGAGTTTCAATGGAGAGGAATAAATGGGATTAGGTCAGGGGTTTCAAATAGAGTTAGAGCTAAAGGAGTAGCAATAATGTTGAAGGATAAGCTATGGCAGGAAAAGAGGGACTACAAATGTATAAATTCAAGGATTATGTGGAGTAAAATAAAGATTGCATGTGAAAAGTGGGTTATAGTAAGCGTGTATGCACCTGGAGAAGAGAGAAGTGTAGAGGAGAGAGATTCTGGGAAATGTTGAGTGAATGCGTGGGGAGTTTTGAATCAAGTGTGAGAGTAATGGTGGTTGGGGATTTCAATGCTAAAGTGGGTAAAAATGTTATGGGGAGTAGTAGGTAAATTTGGGGTGCCAGGGATAAATGTAAATGGGGAGCCTTTAATTGAGCTATGTGTAGAAAGAAATTTGGTAATAAGTAATACATATTTTATGAAAAAGAGGATAAATAAATATACAAGGTATGATGTAGCACGTAATGAAAGTAGTTTATTAGATTATGTATTGGTGGATAAAAGGTTGATGGGTAGGCTCCAGGATGTACATGTTTATAGAGGGGCAACTGATATATCGGATCATTATTTAGTTGTAGCTACAGTTAGAGTAAGAGGTAGATGGGAAAAGAGGAAGGTGGCAACAACAAGTAAGAGGGAGGTGAAAGTGTATAAACTAAGGGAGGAGGAAGTTCGGGCGAGATATAAGCGACTATTGGCAGAAAGGTGGGCTAGTGCAAAGATGAGTAGTGGGGGGGGTTGAAGAGGGTTGGAATAGTTTTAAAAATGCAGTATTAGAATGTGGGGCAGAATTTTCTGGTTATAGGAGGGTGGGGGCAGGAGGAAAGAGGAGTGATTGGTGGAATGATGAAGTAAAGGGTGTGATAAAAGAGAAAAGTTAGCTTATGAGAGGTTTTTACAAAGCAGAAGTGTTATAAGAAGAGCAGAGTATATGGAGAGTAAAAGAAAGGTGAAGAGAGTGCAAAAGGAGAGCAGATGAAAGAGTGGGAGAGGCACTGTCAAGAAATTTTAATGAAAATAAGAAAAAATTTTGGAGTTAAACAAGTTAAGAAAGCCTAGGGAAAGTATGAATTTGTCAGTTAAAAACAGAGTAGGGGAGTTAGTAGATGGGGAGAGGGAGGTATTAGGTAGATGGCGAGAATATTTTGAGGAACTTTTAAATGTTGAGGAAGAAAGGGAGGTGGTAATTTCATGCACTGGCCAGGGAGGTATACCATCTTTTAGGAGTGAAGAAGAGCAGAATGTAAGTGTGGTGGAGGAACGTGAGGCATTACGTAGAATGAAAGGGGGTAAAGCAGCTGGAACTGATGGGATCATGACAGAAATGTTAAAAGCAGGGGGGGATATAGTGTTGGAGTGGTTGGTACTTTTGTTTAATAAATGTATGAAAGAGGGGAAGGTACCTAGGGATTGGCGGAGAGCATGTATAGTCCCTTTATATTAAGGGAAAGGGGACAAGAGAGATTGTAAAAATTATAGAGGAATAAGTTTACCGAGTATACCAGGAAAAGTATACGGTAGGGTTATAACTGAAAGAATTAGAGTTAAGACAGAATGTAGGATTGCAGATGAGCAGGGAGGCTTCAGAGTGGGTAGGGGATGTGTAGATCAAGTGTTTACATTGAAGCATATATGTGGACAGTATTTAGATAAAGGTAGGGAAGTTTTTATAGCATTTATGGATTTAGAAAAGACATATGATAGAGTGGATAGAGGAGCAATGTGGCAGATGTTGCAAGTATATGGAATAGGTGGTAAGTTACTAAATGCTGTAAAGAGCTTTTATGAGGATAGTGAGGCTCAGGTTAGGGTGTGTAGAAGAGAGGGAGAATACTTCCCGGTAAAAGTAGGTCTTAGACAGGGATGTGTAATGTCACCATGGTTGTTTAATAAATTTATAGATGGGGTTGTAAAAGAAGTAAATGCTAGGGTGTTCGGGAGAGGGGTGGGATTAAATTATGGGGAATCAAATTCAAAATGGGAATTGACACAGTTACTTTTTGCTGATGATACTGTGCTTATGGGAGATTCTAAAGAAAAATTGCAAAGGTTAGTAGATGAGTTTGAGAATGTGTGTAAAGGTGGAAAGTTGAAAGTGAACATAGAAAAGAGTAAGGTGATGAGGGTATCAAATGATTTAGATAAAGAAAAATTGGATATCAAATTGGGGAGGAGTAGTATGGAAGAAGTGAATGTTTTCAGATACTTGGGAGTTGACGTGTCGGCGGATGGATTTATGAAGGATGAGGTTAATCATAGAATTGATGAAGGAAAAAAGGTGAGTGGTGCGTTGAGGTATATGTGGAGTCAAAAAACGTTATCTATGGAGGCAAAGAAGGGAATGTATGAAGGTATAGTAGTATCAACACTCTTATATGGATGTGAAGCTTGGGTGGTAAATGCAGCAGCGAGGAGACGGTTGGAGGCAGTGGAGATGTCCTGTCTGAGGGCAATGTGTGGTGTAAATATTATGCAGAAAATTCGGAGTGTGGAAATTAGGAGAAGGTGTGGAGTTAATAAAAGCATTAGCCAGAGGGCAGAAGAGGGGTTGTTGAGGTGGTTTGGTCATTTGGAGAGAATGGATCAAAGTAGAATGACATGGAAAGCATATAAATATATAGAGGAAGGAAGGAGGGGTAGGGGTCGTCCTCGAAAGGGTTGGAAAGAGGGGGTAAAGGAGGTTTTGTGGGCGAGGGGCTTGGACTTCCAGCAAGCGTGCGTGAGCGTGTTAGATAGGAGTGAATGGAGACGAATGGTACTTGGGACCTGACAATCTGTTGGAGTGTGAGCAGGGTAATATTTAGTGAAGGAATTCAGGGAAACCGGTTATTTTCATATAGTCGGACTTGAGTCCTGGAAATGGGAAGTACAATGCCTGCACTTTAAAGGAGGGGTTTGGGATATTGGCAGTTTGGAGGGGTATGTTGTGTATCTTTATACGTATATGCTTCTAAACTGTTGTATTCTGAGCACCTCTGCAAAAGCAGTGATAATGTGTGAGTGTGGTGAAAGTGTTGAATGATGATGAAAGTATTTTCTTTTTGGGGATTTTCTTTCTTTTTTGGGTCACCCTGCCTCGGTGGGAGACGGCCGACTTGTTGAAAAAAAAAAAAACTGCATACTGGGTAATATGAAGGCCTAATGTATGTATGTATGTATCAGCAAAAAAGGAATGTACCAGAGTATGGTGGTATTTGGGTGAGAAGAATGGATTTTAAACACAGCAATGATGCCAGAGGCAAAGGGATCTTGCATTTGTGGGAAATGTGTGATATGAATATTTTGCAGATAATTTGGAGAATGGCGGTTAAAAGGTGTCAGGCACTCAAAGGTGTAATTCAGAGGGCTGAGAAAGGGTTGCTGTGTTGGTTTGGACACTTAGTAAGGATGGAACAAAACAGGATGACTAAAAAAGGTTATATTAACCTGGGATGGAGGGGTAGGGGCAGTTTCAGGTAGGACTGTAGGAAAGAGGTTTTGTGCACTAGGGGCTTGAACATCTAGCAGGGTTGTTCAAGTAGAGGAAAGTGGTTTTTGTGACCCAACATGCTGCTGGAGTGTAAGCAAGGTAATACTTATGAAAGAATTCAGAAAACTAGTTAGGTGAAGTTGAGTCCTTGAGATGGGAAATATAGTGCTGCACTCTAGAAGAGTGAGGAAGCTCCAGTTCATAGGGTCATCTGAACTGTGTGGTCAGCATCCTTCTAGCTAGACAGCAACTGAATGAATGATGATGAGTGTTTCCTCTTTTTTGAGTCACCCTACTTTGTTGGGAGATGGCTGGTGTGCTTAAAAAAATTATAACCTTATTTACTTTGAAGCATGGGCTGTGAATGTTACAGAAAGAAGGAAGCTGGAGGCACTAGAGATGCATTTCAAGGCAATGTGTGGTGTGAATATTATGCAGAGAAATCATAGCTTGGAGATTAGAAGGTACAGGATTACTAGAAGTATTATTCTGAGAGCTGAAGAGGGGTTACTGAGGTTGTTTGAACACTTAGAGAGGATGTGATGAATGGTTTGAAAAACCGACAAGTTGAAGATTGAGACACTTATGCAGCATATGGGAAACTTTATTCAGGAAACGTTTCGCCACACAGTGGCTTCATCAGTCCAATACAAAGAGGAAGGCGTAAGGAGAGGAGGAGTATGAGGTAATCAGTTCCTCAACCTGGAGTCGATGTGTTCAGTCCATCAATCTTGTAGATTGATTGATCAATCTTGTAGATTGATGGACTGAACACATCGACTCCAGGTTGAGGAACTGATTACCTCATACTCCTCCTCTCCTTACGCCTTCCTCTTTGTATTGGACTGATGAAGCCACTGTGTGGCAAAACGTTTCCTGAATAAAGTTTCCCATATGCTGCATAAGTGTCTCAATCTTCAACTTAGAGAGGATGGAACAAAATAGGATGACTTGGTGTATAAATCTGTAGTGGAGGGAAGGTGGAGTAGGGGTCATCCTAGGAAAGGTTGGATGGAGGGGGTAAAGGAGGCTGTGTGCGTGTGAGGGGCTTAGACATCCAGCAAGCATGTGTGAGCATATGAGATAGGAGTGAGTGAAGGCAAGTGGTTTCTATGACTTAATGTGCTGTTGGAGTGTGAGCAAGGTAACATTTATGAAGGGATTCAGGAAAACTGGTTAGCTGGACTTAAATACTAGAGGTGGGAAGTACAATGTGCTGTAGTAGAGGGGTGGGAGATATTTGCAGTTTTGAACTGTGGTATTGGCAGGCCTCTAGCAAGACAGTCCTGGAATTAGGAAGTACAATGCCTGCACTCTAAAGGAGGGGTTTGGGATATTAGCAGTTTGGAGGGGGTATGTTGTGTATCTTTATACGTGTATGCTTCTAAACTGTTGTGTTCCGAGCACCTCTGCAAAAACAGTGATTATGTGTGAGGTGATAGTGTTGAATGATGATGAAAGTATTTTCTTTTTGGGGATTTTCTTTTTTTTTTGTGGGTCACCCTGCCTCGGTAGGAGACGGCCGACTTGTTAAAAAAAAAAAAAAAAAAAAAATTATTACATCTACTATAAATACATTTAGGAAAAATATTACCTGACAGCAGGATACTCGCCAAGAGTGGCACAAACAGTTGCTATCTGCTCAGCCATGCGTTCCAGTGTGGTTTGCCTTGTCTGGGCTTGTGTAGGGCTGTAATATGATAGAAATGCCTTGGGACAATCCAATGAAAATACCTGTTGAAAGAAAGAATCATCAATAAACTTTATTTATGGCACCTCAAGGGAAAAAAGCATATGAGAAGCAAGGACTATTTAAATGTGCGTATCTAGTATGTACGTACACTCAGCACCTGTTAAACAATATAGGATGCAAAAAACTGACCAATGTGGGATCCCATCATTTCACAAAGCAACAAAAGTATGACAAATCCTTATCACCCAGGCAAAAGCAACCAATTTATCCAAGGCACACCCCTAAGAATTTATTATAAACACATGAAATCATAAAGCATATTAAGCTAAGTCAAGATTGTTTCAAAAAAATAATGCTTAACCCTTTCAGTGTCTGTCCCATAGTATTACGGCTTGAGAGCCAGTGTCGATCCCGTAATACTACGCCAAAATTCTTGCTCCTTCAAATCTGGTGGAAGAAAGCTAGTAAGACTACATATGAAAGAATAGGACTGCATGGTTAGTGTGCACAGTATAAAAAATCCTGCAGCACACAGTGCATAATGAGAAAAAAAACTCCAACCCTGTTTTTGGTTTACAACAGCAACTATGCAGTGTATTTTTGTATGGTATAAAAAATCCTGTGGTATGCAGTGCATGAGAAAAAAAACAACTGACTGTTTTTGGTCTAAAATGCCAAACTTGAGCTGTATTTTTGTATGGTATTTATGGTTGTATTCTTATTTTCTTAGTCTCATTTGATAGAATGGAAGATACATTACAAAAATAGAGATGATTCTGATTGGTTTCATGACGATAAGTACCTAGAAATTGAGCTCAAATAAGCGAAAATGTTCGATTTTTGCCAATGTTCAGGAGTAAACAAATGACGTCACTGTCCAATATGTGTCCAACTGGCCAGTCTAATATGCCGTCATGAATGGGACGACATTATTTATACAATTATTACAATAATGCAGTTGTCTGAATAACAGTAAATCTTTTATTTTTTTGTGTGAGAATAAAAATTCAAAATGGAAAGCAAGAGTAATATAAGAGGGGCGTGGAGACGTGACTAATGTACAGAGAAAATGTTATTTTAGTACCAGGAATGTCTGCCTTGTTTATTCTGGACCCTATTTTGAAACTGGCATCTTTTGAAGTTTGTGTGAAATTGGCCAAATTGCCAAATCCTGACCACTTTATTGGGTAGTTAAAATCAGTAAATGGGCAGTTTCTTGTACTCAGTTGATATAACAAATGGAGTTCTAGCAAAATAGCTATGATTTTAGTTGACTGGAACAATGGAATTGACTGAAAATAGGGCTCAAAGTGGGCAAAATCGCTGATGCGTAAATATTGCAGAGAGTGCTAACTTCACAAGAGTATAATTTCTTAAGTTTTTCATCAAATTTCATACTTTTGGAGTCATTACCATCAGGAAAAGATTCTCTATCATTTCATAAGAATATTTTTTTTTTTAAAAGTTTCAACACAGAGTTAAGGATCAGGGGTCTTGACACTGAAAGGGTTAAAATATTTCTTATAAGGTTTTATGTTTCAGCAGAGAATTAGTATTTTAATAAAACAAAAGAGCAACTTTTTAGGCATGCAAATTTCTATAGTAATGAAGGCAATGTGTTCTAGCTTAAATGCAATACATTCAATATTATAGTTACAAGCATTATCAATAATTGTAGGAAAACCTTAAGAATTTTTGTATTACCATCAGTTTTATATACAGTCTCCCACAAATTTGTGAGGCAGTTATGTTCCTAGAGGTCTTGCAAAGCTAAAACAAAACCATATAAAAAATTATTGCTGAACAACAAAATAGTTAACATTTGGATTCATTGTTTCTCAGAAATTATACAAAGGACATGTTACTCTTACTTGGTTAATACAGACTTTCTTCAGAAATACTGACTAGAACAGAGAAAGATTTGGGAATGAGAAAGAAATACTGGCAGAAAAATACTGGACAACTGAATTTATTCATGAGTAAGAATCAAAAACCTGCAAATAATGAAGCCCATACTGTATAAATAAACAGTATGATATAAATAAACACTTAAATATCACACTGGTGATTATTTACATACTAGTATAAATATCTGATACTCCATGTAAAGTGGAGGCAACTAAAGTGCAGGAAGCAAGGGGACAGTAACCTCTTCTCTTGTATAAATTACTTATTGTAAAAAGAAGGAAAACTTTTATTTCTTCTTCTTTTTGGGGTCACCCTGCCTTGGTAGGAAATGGCTGTCATGATGAAAAAAAAAAATTGATATTGTATATGTATTTTTGGGGGTGGTAAAGTAGGTGTGTGGGACCTGTTAGTCATTTCCTGTATTGTACAAAGTTTATAGGAATGAACTGAAGCTTGTCTTTTGCCCTTCGCTGCTAAACTTTTAGAGTAACTATTGTACTAAACATTTTGTATTTCTTGGCACATATCTGATCTTGAAATGCATTATAGCTACCCAGATGGATAATAACAGTACAGTGGAACCTCCACTTGCAACCGCATCCCCATGTGAGTTTTTTCAAATACCAGCAGTCAATCGGTCGATTTTTTTGCTTCCATACGCAAGCAAAATTTCCATAAGTGAGTGGGCCTCAAGGTGAGGGACTCCTGCTCTTGATCTAGGGAATTGGATCTCATTTGTTTGTTGGACTATCTTATTGAAACTTGGGCAACATATGATGTAAAGATGCTCCTTAACGTACACCAAAAATGAAAGAAATCGGACCATAAATAATGGAATTCACTTCTCAGCAATTAGCCGCCCCTTAGCGGTACTTTCGTATGGTTTTTATGGCTGTATTCTGTTTTTTTTTATCTCATTTGATAGAATGGAAGATATATTACTTTTCACGATGAAAAGTACCTTTAAATTGAATTTAAAGTAACAGAAATGTTCGATTCTTTGGCGATGTTCAAGAGTAAACAAATGATGTCACTGTTCATTCCAATATACAGTCATGAATGGGTTGACATTATTTATACAATTATTACAATATAATGCAGTAGACTGCTGTTATGCAGGGTTCTGCATGACATTGTAATGTATATACAGTAGAGAAAGGTGCCATAATAGTATGAATGTTATAACTGTAAAGCATAATTTTATAATTCAAAATGTGCATTTGGGGGTACTGTAAAGTACTTAAATGGTAAATGTAAGGAAATCCTGCAAGGGATTTATTTTCCAACTGTGTTTTGGTTAGCAGGTAAGTGTGGCTTGGGGCAATCACATGTGGTCAGCATGGCATGGAGGCTGGTGTTGGAGACACCATGTATTTAACCTAAGTTTTGTAGTTGTGTACTCCTTTTGTTTAGCTAACTCAAGCCATAGGCTCTTCTATGGTTTACCTGTATGCTCACCTAGGCTCTGACATGGTCAGGATGCTGTGGGATGAGTGAGGAAATAAGAAATGGGGTCGGTATTGGAGTAGTGAAGGCCTGCCGTTGCTCAGCTAAGTGTTCACGTTTTCCAGGACTCTCCAGCCGCCCGCTTCTTGTGTGCCATTATTTGGGCATTTAGGACAGGCGATATATGAAGGTGTTTTCTACAGTGTGTGTATAGTGTTATGATGAATAAATATATATTTTCCTAACTAGGATTTTTGCCTAACACTCTGTTAACCAACCCACTGAAGTAACAAATGCTGGTTTAGTGCTCTCTGTTTTGACTGGGAGAGCCCTGGGTGGCCTATTTCTGCCTGAGATGTGTGTAACTTTTACCTTTGCCCTTATACAAGGCTTTAGCCCCAGGTAATCCCATTTTTCTGCATAACATCTGCATAACAGTAAATCTTCTATTTTTTGTGAATAAAAATCACAAATTGTTTACATTGTAATAATAATAATAATAACAATAACAATAATAATAATAACAATAATTCATGAAGGATGAGGTTAATCATAGAATTGATGAGGGAAAAAAGGTGAGTGGTGCATTGAGGTATATGTATGTATATGTATATGTATATGTATATGTATATGAATGTATGAAAGTATAGTAGTACCAACACTCTTATATGAGTGTGAAGCTTGGGTGGTAAATGCAGCAGCGAGGAGACGGTTGGAGGCAGTGGAGATGTCCTGCTTAAGGGCAATGTGTGGTGTAAATATTATGCAGAAAATTCGGAGTGTGGAAATTAGGAAAAGGTGTGGAGTTAATAAAAGTATTAGTCAGAGGGCAGAAGAGGGGTTGTTGAGGTGGTTTGGTCATTTAGAGAGAATGGATCAAAGTAGAATGACATGGAATGCATATAAATCTATAGGGGAAGGAAGGCGGGGCAGGGGTCGTCCTTGAAAGGGTTGGAGAGAGGGGGTAAAGGAGGTTTTGTGGGCAAGGGGCTTGGACTTCCAGCAAGCGTGCGTGAGCGTGTTAGATAGGAGTGAATGGAGACGAATGGTACTTGGGACCTGACGATCTGTTGGAGTGTGAGCAGGGATTCAGGGAAACTGGCAGGCCGGACTTGAGTCCTGGAGATGGGAAGTACAGTGCCTGCACTCTAAAGGAGGGGTGTTAATGTTGCAGTATAAAAACTGTAGTGTAAAGCACCCTTCTGGCAAGACAGTGATGGAGTGAATGATGGCGAAAGTTTTTCTTTTTCGGGCCACCCTGCCTTGGTCGGAATCGGCCAGTGTGATAAAAAAAAAAATAATTCAGGGAAACCGGTTATTTTCATATAGTCGGACTTGAGTCCTGGAAATGGGAAGTACAATGCCTGCACTTTAAAGGAGGGGTTTGGGATATTGGCAGTTTGGAGGGATATATTGTGTATCTTTATATGTGTATGCTTCTAAACTGTGTATTCTGAGCACCTCTGCAAAAACAGTGATAATGTGCGAGTGTAGTGAAAGTGTTGAATGATGATTTAAATATTTTCTTTTTGGGGATTTTCTTTCTTTTTTGGGTCACCCTGCCTCGGTGGGAGACGGCCGACTTGTTGAAAGAAAAAAAAAAAAAAACAATAATACATATAATAATAATAATAGTATAATGCAACAATAATAATAATAATAATTATATATATAATACTAATATAATAATAATAATATTATAATACAGGTCTGCCATCACGAATCCGGCAATCAGTTATTCGGTTCCTTCAGTTATTTGGCACTAATTTTGGCTAGCATAATTTCAAATTTCCAGGGTTGCCACACCAACCTGCTGGTACTGTTTGGTGGTGCTACTTGCTGCATAAGTCATTCCAATTTCTTTTTGTCCATTTATTGTTTTATTAACCTGCTTACTTTTAGCCCTAGCCATGGTTCCAATGAATAAAAGAAATGCTTCTCATTATGTAAAGCACCTACACAGTACATTATCCATTAAAGATAAGGTGGCTTTGAAGCCACTGTCAGTTGCCATGAGCTCAGTCTCATGAAGCAGGAGAATATGCTTTATTATTACACTAATATCAACACTACAGCCTATTTGCCTATCACAATTGATCTAATATGACATAATAAAAAATATAAATAACATAAAACATGTTAAATACTCCAGAATGAATAATATTTGGCATAACCCCGGGAGCAGTTCGATAGAGTTATGAAGAGGATATGGTAAACAAATACCATTCTCCTATCCCTGAATTGGGGGCTTATATTAGAGAAAACGGAGTATAGCACAGGGCTAACTATGATATACACTCGTACTCCACCATAAACATGAAACAAAAAAGTTATTTTCTCTCTATAGATTATCACACATAGCAGCATGTGTGTAGAGAACCTAGGATAACCCAAAAGTGTAAACGTGGCTTAAAATTTTAGTCCCTGGTTGGGTTTAGCCATATATGATTTTTGGTAAATTTATTCGATTCCCAGCCAGAGGAGAATAATTAGGCGTGTTTCTTTACACCTGTTGTCTTGTTTCCCCATCAGTAATGGGTACTGGGCGTTAGTGGGACTAGTGTGGGTGTTATCTGGGCCACTGACCAAATTT
Organism: Cherax quadricarinatus; assembly: GCF_026875155.1. Classification (NCBI taxonomy): domain Eukaryota; kingdom Metazoa; phylum Arthropoda; class Malacostraca; order Decapoda; family Parastacidae; genus Cherax; species Cherax quadricarinatus. Next base: position 71,451,753 of record NC_069405.1, read on the forward strand.
TCTTGAATACTCAACATAAGAAGTGCCTTTCTATACAGTTGTATGTCACTGATGTCAGCTAGGCCTGTATACCTTGTACATGTACGTGTAAGTAAATAAAGATATTATTATTTTTATTTATTATTATTTTCTCAGTTGTTTGTTGGGTTATCTTATTCAAACTTGGGCAATGTTATGATGGAAAAATACTTCTTCACGTTTCACCAAAATGAAAAAAAATCAGACATTAAATAGCGGAGTTCACTTCTCAGCCATTGCGGCCGCTTAGCGGTATATTTTTGTATGGTTGTTATGGTTATATTCTCATTTTTTCGGTCTCATTTGATGAATGAAAGATATATTACAGAAATAGATATGATTTTGATTTTCTTTCTGACGAAAAGTACCTTGAAATTGCGCTCCAGTAGTGAAATGTTCTATTCTTTAGCGAAGCTCAAGAGTAAACAAATGACGTCACGTCCAATACCTGTCCGCCTGCCAGTCTAAATTCCGTACGGAGTCAAGAAGGATTTTACATTATTTATACAATTATTACAATAATGCAGTAGTTGCATAACAGTAAATTTTTTCTTTTTTTTGTGAATAAAAATTCCCAAATGGTAAGCAAGGGGTAATATAAAAGGGGCCTGTAGCCGTGACTAATGAAAAGAGAAAATGTTATTTTAGTGCCAGGAATGTCTGCATTGTTTATTTGGGGCCCCATTTTTAAATTGGCATCTGTTGAAATTTGTGTGAAAATCGGCAAAATTGCCAATTTCTGACCACTTTATTGGGTAGTTGAAATAGTGAATGGGTGGTTTCTTGTACTCAGTTGACATACTAGAAGTAAATAAGTTTATTCAGGTATACACAAATACAGTTACCAGATTATATACATAGCAGTGTATGTATAGAGAACCTGGATAACCCAGGGAAAAATCAGGACAAAGTGACTTATTTCCAGTACCTGGCTTGGGCTTGCCATATATGATTTTTGGTAAAATATTTTTTTTCTCGGTTGTTTGTTGTGCTATCTTCATTGAAACTTGGGCAATGTATGAGGAAAGATGCTTCTTAACGTACAAACAAAAATAAAAAAAAGACGGACGATAAATAAGGGAGTTAACTTCTCAGCCATTAGCCGCCTCTTTGCAGTATGTTTTCGTGTGGTTTTTATGGGTGTATTCTCATTTATTGGAGTCATTTGATAGAATGAAAGATATATTACAGAAATAGACATGATTTTGATTGCTTTCATGACGAAAAGTACCTTGAAATTGAGCTCAAAGTAGCAGAAATGTTCGATTTTTGCCGATGTTCAATGAACTGTGTAAGTCAAGTTGGTTAATTTTATTAAGTGTATTCTAACTTAACCACTCTGTAATTCGGCAAACTCAGTAATCTGGCATACTACAGGTCCCAATGATGCCGGATTTGTGATGGAGGACCTGTAATAATAATAAAATAATAATAATAATTTTTTTTTTCAACAAACCGGCCATATCCCACCAAGGCAGGGTGGCCCCAAAAAAAAAACGAAAGTTTCTCTTTTTAAATTTAATAATTTATATGGGAGAAGGGGTTACTAGCCCCTTACTCCCGGCATTTTAGTCGCCTCTTACAACATGCATGGCTTACGGAGGAAGAATTCTGTTCCACTTCCCCATGGAGATAAGAGGAAATAAACAAGAACAAGAACTAGAAAGAAAATAGAAGAAAAGCCAGAGGGATGTGTATATATACATATATGCTTGTATATGTATGTGTAGTGTGACCTAAGTGTAAGTAGAAGTAGCAAGACGTACCTGAAATCTTGCATATTTACGAGACAGAAAAAAGGACACCAGCAATCCTACCATCATGTAAAACAATTACAGGCTTTCGTTTTACACTCACCTGGCAGGACGGTAGTACCTCCCTGGGCAGTTGCTGTCTACCAACCTACTACCTAGAATAATAATAATTTTTTTTTTATTATCACACCGGCCGATTCCCACCAAGGCAGGGTGGCCCGAAAAAGAAAAACTTTCACCATCATTCACTCCATCACTGTCTTGCCAGAAGGGTGCTTTACACTACAGTTTTTAAACTGCAACATTAACACCCCTCCTTCAGAGTGCAGGCACTGTACTTCCCATCTCCAGGACTCAAGTCCGGCCTGCCGGTTTCCCTGAATCCCTTCATAAAATGTTACTTTGCTCACACTCCAACGCACGTCAAGTATTAAAAACCATTTGTCTCCATTCACTCCTATCAAACACGCTCACGCATGCCTGCTGGAAGTCCAAGCCCCTCGCACAAAAAACCCTCCTTTACCCCCTCCCTCCAACCTTCCTGGGGCCGACCCCTACCCCGCCTTCCTTCCACTACAGACTGATACACTCTTGAAGTCATTCTTTTTCGCTCCATTCTCTCTACATGTCCGAACCACCTCAACACCCTTTCCTCAGCCCTCTGGACAACAGTTTTGGTAATCCCGCACCTCCTCCTAACTTTCCAAACTACGAATTCTCTGCATTATATTCACACCACACTTGCCCTCAGACATGACATCTCCACTGCCTCCAGCCTTCTCCTCGCTCCCAACATTCATCACCCACCTTCACACCCATATAAGAGCGTTGGTAAAACTATACTCTCATACATTCCCCTCTTTGCCTCCAAGGACAAAGTTCTTTGTCTCCACAGACTCCTAAGTGCACCACTCACTTTTTTTTTCCCCTCATCAATTCTATGATTCACCTCTCTTTCATAGCCCCTTTCCGCTGACACGTCCACTCCCAAATATCTGAATACGTTCACCTCCTCCATACTCTCTCCCTCCAATCTGATATTCAATCTTTCATCACCTAATCTTTTTGTTATCCTCATAACCTTACTCTTCCTGTATTCACCTTTAATTTTCTTCTTTTGCACACCCTACCAAAATTCTTTCCACCAATCTCTGCAACTTCTCTTCAGAATCTCCCAAGAGCACGTGTCATCAGCAAAGAGCAGCTGTGACAACTCCCACTTTGTGTGTGATTCTTTATCTTTTAACCCCACGCCTCTTCCCAAGACCCTCGCATTTACTTCTCTTACAACCCATCTATAAATATATTAAAAAACCACGGTGACATCACACATCCTTGTCTAAGGCTACTTTTACTGGGAAAAAATTTCCCTTTTTCCCTACATACTCTAACTTGAGCCTCACTATCCTCTTTAAAAACTCTTCACTGTTTCAGTAACCTACCTCCTACACCAACACTTGAAAACATCTGCCACATTGCCCCCCTATCCACCCAGTCATACGCCTTTTCCAAATCCATAATGCCACAAGCCCTTTCTTTAGGCCTTATCTAAATTCGTTCACTTATATGTTTCACTGTAAACACCTGGTCCACACACCCCCTACCTTTCCTAAAGCCTCCTTGTTCATCTGCTATCCTATTCTCCGTTTACTCTTAATTCTTTCAATTATAACTCTACCATACAAATTTACCAGGTACACTCAACAGACTTATCCCCTATAATTTTTGCACTCTCTTTATCCCCTTTGCCTTTATACAAAGGAAATATGCATGCTCTCTGCAATCCCTAGGTACCTTACCCTCTTCCTTTCATTTATTAAATAATTGCACCAACCACTCCAAAAAATATATCCCCACCTGCTTTTAACATTTTTATTCTTTTTCCCCCCCAATCCCGGTTTCCTTACCCCCTTTCATTTTACCCACTGCCTCACGAACTTCCCCCACACTCACAACTGGTCTTCCTCACTCCTACAAGATTATTCCTTCCTTGCCCCATACACGAAATCACAGCTTCCCTATCTTCATCAACATTTACAATTCCTCAAATATTCCTTCCATCTTCCCAAACTCTAACTCTCCCTTTAATAACTCTCCTCTCCTATTTTTAACTGACAAATCCATTTGTTCTCTAGGCTTCTTAACTTGTTAATCTCACTCCAAAACTTTTCTTATTTTCAACAAAATTTTTTGATAACATCTCACCCACTCTCTCATTTGCTCTCTTTTTACATTGCTTCACCACTCTCTTAACTTCTCTCTTTTTCTCCATATACTCTTTTCCCCCCTTGCATCACTTCTACTTGTAAAAACTTCTCATATGCTAACTTTTTCTCCTTACTATACTCTCATACATTCCCCCCTTTGCCTCCAAGGACCCAAAATTCTTTGTCTCCACAGACTCCTAAGTGCACCACTCACTTTTTTTTCCCTCATCAATTCTATGATTCACCTCATCTTTCATAGACCCTCCGCTGACACGTCCACTCCCAAATATCTGAATACGTTCACCTCCTCCATACTCTCTCCCTCCCAATCTGATATTCAATCTTTCATCACCCAAAACTTTTTGTTATCCTCATAACCTTACTCTTTCCTGTATTCACCTTTAATTTTCTTCTTTTGCCACCTACCAAATTCATCCACCAATCTCTGCAACTTCTCTTCAGAAAAAATCCCAAGAGCACAGTGTCATCGGCAAAGAGCAGCTGTGAGTTGTCACAGCTGCTCTTTGCCGATGACACTGTGCTCTTGGGAGATTCTGAAGAGAAGTTGCAGAGATTGGTGGGGTGAATTTGGTAGGGTGTGCAAAAGAAGAAAATTAAAGGTGAATACAGGAAAGAGTAAGGTTTGAGGATAACAAAAAGATTAGGTGATGAAAGATTGAATATCAGATTGGAGGGAGAGAGTATGGAGGAGGTTTAACGTATTCAGATATTTGGGAAGTGGACGTGTCAGCGGATGGGTCTATGAAAGATGAGGTGAATCATAGAATTGATGAGGGAAAAAGAGTGAGTGGTGCACTTAGGAGTCTGTGGAGACAAAGAACTTTGTCCTTGGAGGCAAAGAGGGGAATGTATGAGAGTATAGTTTTAAACCAACGCTCTTATATGGGTGTGAAGCGTGGGTGATGAATGTTGCAGCGAGGAGAAGGCTGGAGGCAGTGGAGATGTCATGTCTGAGGGCAATGTGTGGTGTGAATATAAATGCAGAGAATTCGTAGTTTGAAGTTAGGAGGAGGTGCGGGATTACTAAAACTGTTGTCCAGAGGGCTGAGGAAGGGTTGTTGAGGTGGTTCGGACATGTAGAGAGAATGGAGCGAAACAGAATGACTTCAAGAGTGTATCAGTCTGTAGTGGAAGGAAGGCGGGGTAGGGGTCGGCCTAGGAAGGGTTGGAGGGAGGGGGTAAAGGAGGTTTTGTGTGCGAGGGGCTTGGACTTCCAGCAGGCATGCGTGAGCGTGTTTGATAGGAGTGAATGGAGACAAATGGTTTTTAATACTTGACGTGCTGTTGGAGTGTGAGCAAAGTAACATTTATGAAGGGATTCAGGGAAACCGGCAGGCCGGACTTGAGTCCTGGAGATGGGAAGTACAGTGCCTGCACTCTGAAGGAGGGGTGTTAATGTTGCAGTTTAAAAACTGTAGTGTAAAGCACCCTTCTGGCAAGACAGTGATGGAGTGAATGATGGTGAAAGTTTTTCTTTTTCGGGCCACCCTGCCTTGGTGGGAATCGGCCGGTGTGATAATAAAAAAAAAAAAAAAATACTCTCTTTACATCATCATTCCACCAATCGCTCCTCTTCCCTCCTGCACCCACTTTCCTGTAACCACAAACTTCTGCTGAACACTCTAACACTACATTTTTAAACCTACCCCATACCTCTTCGACCCCATTGCCTATGCTCTCATTAGCCCATCTATCCTCCAATAGCTGTTTATATCTTACCCTAACTGCCTCCTCTTTTAGTTTATAAACCTTCACCTCTCTCTTCCCTGATGCTTCTATTCTCCTTGTATCCCATCTACCTTTTACTCTCAGTGTAGCTACAACTAGAAAGTGATCTGATATATCTGTGGCCCCTCTATAAAACATGTACATCCTGAAGTCTACTCAACAGTCTTTTATCTACCAATACATAATCCAACAAACTACTGTCATTTCGCCCTACATCATATCGTGTATACTTATTTATCCTCTTTTTCTTAAAATATGTATTCCCTATAACTAAACCCCTTTCTATACAAAGTTCAATCAAAGGGCTCCCATTATCATTTACACCTGGCACCCCAAACTTACCTACCACACCCTCTCTAAAAGTTTCTCCTACTTTAGCATTCAAGTCCCCTACCACAATTACTCTCTCACTTGGTTCAAAGGCTCCTATACATTCACTTAACATCTCCCAAATCTCTCTCTCTCCTCTGCATTCCTCTCTTCTCCAGGTGCATACATGCTATTATGACCCACTTCTCGCATCCAACCTTTACTTTAATCCACATAATTCTTGAATTTACACATTCATATTCTCTTTTCTCCTTCCATAACTGATCATTTAACATTACTGCTACCCCTTCCTTTGCTCTAACTCTCTCAGATACTCCAGATTTAATCCCATTTATTTCCCCCCACTGAAACTCTCCTACCCCCTTCAGCTTTGTTTCGCTTAGGGCCAGGACATCCAACTTCTTTTCATTCATAACATCAGCAATCATCTGTTTCTTGTCATCCGCACTACATCCACGCACATTTAAGCAACCCAGTTTTATAAAGTTTTTCTTCTTCTCTTTTTTTAGTAATTGTATACAGGAGAAGGGGTTACTAGCCCATTGCTCCGGCATTTTAGTCGCCTCATACGACACGCATGGCTTACGGAGGAAAGATTCTTTTCCACTTCCCATGGACAATAGAAGAAATAAAAAAGAACAAGAGCTATTTAGAAAAAGGAGAAAAACCTAGATGTATGTATATATATATATGCATGTGCGTGTCTGTGAAGTGTGACCAAAGTGTAAGTAGGAGTAGCAAGATATCCCTGTTATCTTAGCGTGTTTATGAGACAGAAAAAGAAACCAGCAATCCTACCATCATGCAAAACAGTTACAGGTTTTTGTTTCACAGTCATCTGGCAGGACGGTAGTACTTCCCTGGGTGGTTGCTGTCTACCAACCTACTACCTATGATAATAATAATAATAATAATAATAATAATAATAATAATAATAATAATAATAATGACGTAGATGGGACAAAAGGAAAATGGCAACATCAAGTAACAGAGAGGTGAAAGTGTATAAACCAAGGTAGGAACAAGTTCTTTCTTTCAACACACTGGCCGTATCCCACCGAGGCAGGGTGGCCCAAAAGGAAAAACAAAAGTTTCTCCTTTTACATTTAGTAATATATACAGGAGAAGAAGTTACTAGCCCCTGCTCCCGGCATTTTAGTCGCCTCTTACTACACGCATGGCTTACGGAGGAAGAATTCTGTTCCACTTCCCCATGGAGATAAGAGGAAATAAACAAGAACAAGAACTAGAAAGAAAATAGCAGAAAACCCAGAGGGGTGCATATATATATGCTTCTACATGTATGTGTAGTGTGATTTAAGTGTAAGTAGAAGTAGCAAGACATACCTGAAATCTTGCATGTTTATGAGACAGACAAAAGACAACAGCAATCCTACCATCATGTAAAACAATTACAGGCTTTCGTTTTACACTCACTTGGCAGGACGGTAGTACCTCCCTGGGCGGTTGCTGTCTACCAACCTACTACCTAGAATAATAATAATAATAATAATAATAATAATAATAATAATAATAATAATAATAATAATTAAGAGGTAGATGGGACAAAAGGAAAATGGCAACATCAAGTAACAGAGAGGTGAAAGTGTATAAACCAAGGCAGGAACAAGTTAGGGTGAGATATAAGCAACTGTTGGCAGAAAGGTGGGCTACTGCAAGTATGAGTAGTGAGGGGGTTGAAGAGGGTTGGGATAGTTTTAAAAATGCAGTATTAGAATAAAAGGGCAGAAGTTTGTATGAGGGTGGATGCAGGAGGAAAGAGGCATGATTGGTGGAATGATGAAATAAAGGGTGTGATAAGAGAGAAAAAGGTAGCTTAAGAGAGGTTTTTACAAAGCAAAAGTGTTATAAGAAGAGCAGAGTATATGGAGAGTAAAAGAAAGTTGAAGAGAGTGGTGAGAGAGTGTAACAGGAGAGCAGATGATAGAGTGGGAGAGGCACTGTCAAGAAATTTTGATGAAAATCAGAAAAAAATTTTGGAGTGAGATAAACAAGTTAAGAAAGCCTAAGGAATGAATGGATCTGTCAGCTAAAACCAGAGTAGGGGAGTTAGTAGATGGGGAGATGGAGGTATTGGGTAGATGACGAGAATATTTTGAGGAACTTTTAAATATCGACGAAGAAAGGGAGGCGGTAATTTCATGCACTGACCAGGGAGGTATACCATCTTTTAGGAGTGAAGAAGAGCAGGATGCGAGTGTGGGGGAGGTGTGTGAGGTATTACGCAGAATGAAAGGGGGTAAAGCAGCTGGAACTGACGGGATCGTGACAGAAATGTTAAAAGCAGGGGGGATATAGTATTGGAGTGGTTGGTATTTTTGTTCAATAAATGTATGAGGGGAAAGTACCTAGGGATTGGCAGAGAGCATGTATAATTCCTTTATATAAAGGGAAGGGGGACAAAAGCGATTGTAAAAATTAAAAAGGAATAAGTTTACTGAGTATACCAGGAAAAGTGTATGGTAGGGATATTATTGAAAGAATTAAGAGGCAAGACAGAATGTAGGATTGTGGATGAGCAAGGAGGTTTTAGAGTGGGTAGGGGACGTGTAGATCAAGTGTTTACATTGAAGCATATATGTGAACAGTATTTAGATAAAGGTAGGGAAGTTTTCATTGCATTTATGGATTTAGAAAAGGCATACGATAGAGTGGATACGGGAGCAATGTGGCATATGTTGCAAGTATATAGAATAGGTAATAAGTTAGTAAATGCTGTAAACAGTTTTTATGATGATAGTGAGGCTCAGGTTAGGGTGTGTAGAAGAGAGGGACACTACCCCCTGGTAAAGGTGGGTCTTAGACAGGGATGTGTAATGTCACCATGGTTTTTTAATATATTTATAGATGGGATTGTAAAAGAAGTAAATGCTAGGGTGCTGGGGAGAGGGGTGGGATTAAATTATGGGGAATGAGGGTATCAAATGATTTAGATAAAGAAAAACTGGATATCAAATTGGAGGAGGAGGAGTATGGAAGAAGTGAATGTTTTCAGATATTTGGGATTTGACGTGTCAGCGGATGGAGGTATGAAAGATGAGGTTAACTGTAGAAATGATGAAGGAAAAAAGGCGAGTGGTGCATTGAGGTATATGTGGAGACAAAAAACTGTGATTTTATGTATAGGGCAAGGAGGAATAACATCTTGTAGGAGTGAGGATGAGCCAGTTGTGAGTGTGGGGGAAGTTCATGAGGCAGTGGGTAGAATGAAAGGGGGTAAGGCAGCTGGGATTGATGGGATAAAGATAGAAATGTTAAAAGCAGGTGGGGATATAGTTTTGGAGTGGTTGGTGTTATTATTTAATAAATGTATGAAGAGGGTAAGGTACCTAGGGATTGGCAGAGAGCATGCATAGTTCCTTTGGATAAAAAAAAAAAAAAAAAAAAGTTCAAAAACTATAGGGGAATAAGTCTGTTGAGTATACCTGGTAAAGTGTATGGTAGTTATCATTGAAAGAATTAAGAGTAAGACGGAGAGTAGGATAGCAGATGAACAAGGAGGCTTTAGGAAAGGTAGGAGGTGTGTAGACCAAGTGTTTACAGTGAAACATAGGTGAACAGTATTCAGATAAGTGTCACTGTGGTTGTTCAATATATTTATAGATGGCATTGTAAGAGAAGTGAATGCGAGGGTTTTGGCAAGAGGTGTGGAGTTAAAAGATTAAAGAATCAAACACAAAGTGGGAGTTGTCCCAGTTGCTCTTTGCTGATGACACTGTGCTTTTGGAAGATTCTGAAGAAAAGTTGCAGAGGTTGGTGGATGAATTTGGTAGGCTACGTAAGAGAAGAAAATTAAAAGTGCATATAGGAAAGAGTAAGGTTATGAGGATAACAAAAAGATTAGGTGATGAAAGATTAGATATCAAACTGGAGGGAGAGAGTATGGAGGAGGTGAATGTATTCAGATATTTAGGGGTGGACGTGTCAGCAGATGGGTCTATGAAGGAGGTGAATCATAGAATTGATGAGGGGAAAAGGGTGAGTGGTACACTTAAGAGTCTGTGGAGACAAAGAACTTAGTCTGTGAAAGCAAAGAGGGAAATGTATGAGAGTATAGTTGTACCAACACTCTTGTATGGGTGTGAAGTATGGGTGATGAATGTTGCAACGAGGAGAAGGTTGGAGGCAGTGGAGATGTCACGTCTGAGGGCAATGTGTGGCGTGAATATAATGCGGAGAATTCGTAGTTTGGAAATTAGAAGGTGTGGGATTACCAAAACTATTGTCCAGAGGGCTGAGAGGGGGTTGTTGAGGTGGTTCAGACATGTAGAGAGAATGGAGCAAAACAGAATGACTTTGAGAGTGCATAAATCTGTAGTGGAGGGAAGGCGGGGTAGGGGTCGGCCTAGAAAGCGTTGGAGGGAGGGGGTAAAGGAGGTTTTGTGTGTGAGGGCCTTGGATTTCCAGCAAGTGTGCGTAAGCGTATTTGATAGGAGTGAATGGAGACAAATGGCTTTTAATACTTGATGTGCTGTTGGAGTGTAAGCAAAGTAACATTTATGAAGGGATTCAGGGAAATCGGCAGGTCGGACCTGAGTCCTGGAGATGGGAAGTACAGTGTCTACACTCTGAAGGAGGGGTGTTAATATGATTTTTATCGACCAGTACACTGGAATTGGCTGAAAATGGGGCTCAAAGTGGGCAAAATCGCTGATGCGTAAACATCGTTGAGACCGCTAACTTCACGAGAGCATAATTCCGTAATTAATGTTACAGTTTTATAATTGTAGCATAAAGCACCCCTCTGGCAAGACAGTGATGGAGTGAATTATGATGAGTTTTTCTTTTTCGGGCCACCCTGCTTTGGTGGGAATCGGCCAATGTGTTAAAATAAAAAAAATAAAAAACATTATCTATGGAGGCAAAGAAGGGAATGTATGAAAGTACAGTGGTACCAACACACTTATATAAGTATGAAGCTTGGGTTGTAAACGCTGCAGCAAGGAGGCGGTGGAGATGTCCTGTCTAAGGGCAATGTGTGGTGTAAATACAGTTGTCCCTCGATAATCGTAAGGCTTGATAGTCATAATTTTCGAAAATCGTAACGATATTTTCGTCAAAACAATGGCTTGTTAATCATAGTTTGACTCGCGAATAATCATTCGTCTGGGAAGCGTACTCACACTCTGAGCCGCCCCGGCCTCCCTTCCCAGCCAGTGTGCCATTGTTTACCAGTGAGGGACAGTCCCCTCACTTGCTCATACGAAATATTTTACAATATTCCATTCATTTTAGTGTTTGCAACCACTAAATAAGCTACTATGGCTCCAAAGAAAGCTCCTAGTGCCAAGCCTTTGGTAAAGAAGGTGAGACATACGATTGAATTTAAGAAAAACATCATTGAACAATATGAAAGTGGAGTACGTGTGGCCGAACTGGCCAGGATGTATAACAAACTCCATACAATCATAGCTTCCATTGTGACCAAGAAAAAGGAAATCAAGGAAGCTGTTGTTGCAAAAGGGGTAAACATGCTGACAAAAATGAGATCACCAGTACTCGAAGATGTTGAGAAGTTATTATTGGTGTAGATAAACAAGAAACAATTAGCAGGAGATAGTCTTATGACGTCGATTATTTGTGAAAAGGCTAGGCAGTTGCACGACAATCTGGTAAAGAAATTGCCTGCAACGAGTACTGATATTTGTGAATTTAAGGCCAGCAAAGGTTGGTTTGAGAGATTTAAGAACCGTAGTGGCATACACAGTGTGGTAAGGCATGGTGAGGCAGCCAGTTCGGACCAAAAAGCGGCTGAAAAATATGTGCAAGAATTCAAGGAGTACATAGATGCTGAAGGACTGAAACCTGAACAAGTGTTCAATTGTGACAAAACAGGCCTCTTTTGGAAGAAAATGCCAAAGAGGACCTACATTACTCAGGAGGAAAAGGGACTGCCAGGACACAAGCCTATGAAAGACAGGCTGATGCTCATGCTCTGTGCTAATGCTAGTGGGGATTTCAGAGTGAAGCCATTACTAGTGTACCATTCTGAAAATCCCAGTGTGTTCAGGAAAAACAATGTTATGAAGAGTAAATTGTGTGTGTTTTGGAAATCTAATAGTACGGCAAGGGTCACGAGGGAAATTTTCGTCGAGTGGTTCAAAGAAGTGCTTGGCCCTAGTGTGAAGAATTACTTCCTGGAAAAGAAATTGAATCTCAAGTGCCTCCTAGTAATGGACAATGTACCTGCTCATCCTCCAAACTTGGATGACCTAATTTTGGAGGAGTTTGGGTTCATCACAGTAAAGTTCTTGCCCCCAAATACCACTCCTCTCCTCCAGCCCATGGACCAGCAGGTCACTGCAAACTTTAAAAAACTCTACACCAAAGCTAGTTTCAAAGGTGCTTTAATGTGACCTCAGACACTCACTTGACCCTAAGAGATTTTTGGAAAGAAAGATTTCAGCATCCTCCAATGCATAAGCCTCATAGGTAAGGCTTGGGAGGGAGTGACTACCAGGACTTTGAACTCTGCTTGGAGAAAATTGTGGCCAGATTGTGTCCACAAGAGGGATTTTGAAGGGTTTGGGGCTGACCCTGATGAGCCTATGTCAGTTGTTAAATCTATTATGGCACTGGGGAGTTCCATGGGGTTGGATGTGAGTTTGGAGGATGTGGAAGAGTTGGTGGAAGACCACAAGGAAGAGCTCACCACTGAGGAAATGCAAGAGCTTCAGCAGGAAGGGCAACAGATCGCAGCTCAGAATCTTGCTGCAGAGGAGGAAGAGAGATGGAAGAAGTTGCCTTCTTCAGAAATTAAGGAGATTTTTGAAATGTGAGGTAAGATGGAAAGATTTATGGAGAAATATCACCCTGACAAGGCTGTTGCAAGCCATGTTGGCAACATGTACAGTGACAAAGTCTTGGCCCATTTTAGGGAGGTGTTAAAGAGACGCCAGAAACAGAGCTCTCTGGACAGTTATTTTGCTAGACAGGACTCCAGTGGCTCTCAAGCTGGTCCTAGTGGCATTAAGAAACAAAGAAGAGAAGTAACCCCAGAAAAGCACTTGATACCTGAGGTGTTGATAGAAGGGGATTTCCCTTCCAAAGAGTAACTAATGCAATCTGTCTCCTCCTCCAGTCTTCCATACACTAAGAAGAATTGCCAATAAAGGTAAGTGTTATGCTGTTAATGTTTCATTCATCATGTCCCACTGTATTGTTTATGTACTGCATCTATATTTCATGTAAAAAAATTTTTTGTTTTAGTACTTTTGGGTGTCAGGAATGGATTAATTGTATTTACATTATTTCTTGTGGGGAAAATTGATTCGAAAATCGTAAATTTCGAAAATAGTCATGCCTTCAGGAATGGATTAATTACAAAAAATGAGGGACCACTGTATTATGCAGAAAATTCGGAGTGTGGAAATTAGGAGAAGGTGTGGAGTTAATAAAAGTATTAGTCAGAGGGCTGAAGAGGGGTTATTGAGGTGGTTTGGTCATTTAGAGAGAATGGATCAAAGTAGAATGACATAGAGTGTATAAATCTGTAGGGAAAGGAAGGCCGGGTAGGGGTCACCCTTGAAAAGGTTGGAGGGAGGGGGTAAAAGAGGTTTTGTGGGCGAGGGGGCCTGGACTTCCAGCAAGCATGCATGAGCACGTTAGATAGGAGTGAATGGAGATGAATGGTATTTGAGACCTGACGAGCTGTTGGAGTGTGCACAGGTTAATATTTAATGAAGGGATTCAGGGAAACCGGTTATTTTTATATAGCCGAACTTGAGTCCTGGAAATGGGAAGTACAATGCCTGCACTTTAAAGGAGGGGTTTGGGATATTGGCAGTTAGGAGGGACATGCTGTGTATCTTTATACGTTTATGCTTCTAATCTAAACTGTTGTATTCTGAGCACCTCTGCAAAAACAGTGATTATGTGTGAGTGAGGTGAAAGTGTTGAATGATGATGAAATTATTTTCTTTTTGGGGATTTTCTTTCTTTTTGGGTTACCCTGCCTCGGTGGGAGACGGCCAACTTGTTGAAATAAATAAATAAATAAATAAATAAATAAATAAATAAATAAATAAATAAATAAATAAATATAAATATAAATATAAATATAAATATAAATATATATATATATAAGATGTATAAAAAATACATGTATAATAATAATGCACTATATAATAATAATTATAATAATAGACGGCTTCGAAAGGCGGTTATTAGATGGCAGTATTTACCACAACAAAGTGAGAACGGTTGTGGCTGCCTCCACCTGTTACATAATGACATTTTATCCATGCTAGAGTATATATCAGGTTTCTATGTAATTTATATTGTTTATTATGTCATATTAGATGAATTGTGGCAAATAAATAAGCTGTATAGATGATGATAGCGAAATACTGAAGTATCTTGTCATGCCTCCTGAAAGCCAGGAATGGATTAATTGCATTTCAATTAATTTAACCCTTTCAGGGTCCCCAGGCCCTCTCCCAGACTTGTTCTCAGGGTCGCCTAAATTTAAAAAAAAAAAAAAAAAAAAAAAAATTTTTTTATGAAAATATAAAGAATCTTTTCCCGATCATAATGGCATCAAAAGTATGAAATTTGATGGAAAACTTACGGAATTATGCTCTCACGAAGTTAGCGGTCTCGACGATGTTTATGCATCAGTAATTTTGCCCACTTTGAGCCCTATTTTCGGCCAATTCCAGTGTACTAGTTGACAAAAATCATATCTATTTTGCTAGAACTCCATTTTTTCTATCGAATGAGTACAAGAAACCGCCCATTTACCAATTTCAACTATCCAATACAGTGTTCAGAATTTAGCAATTTTGCCAATTTCACACAAATTTCAAAAGATGCCAATTTCCAAATAGGGTCCAGAATAAACAAGAAAGACATTCCTGGCACTAAAATAATATTTCCTCTGTTACATTCTTTTGCTTTCCACTTTGAATTTTTATTCTCACAAAAAATAGAGATTTACTACTGCATTAGTGTAAAAATGGTATAAATAATATCAGCGCATTTGTGAAAGAATATCAGACTCACTAGTTGATGTGTATTGGATGCTTAGCATGATTTATTTACTTTTGAACTTTGGTAAAAATCGAACATTTCTGCTACTTTGAGCTCAATTTCAAGGTACTTTTCATTGTAAAACCAGTCAAAATCATCACAATTTCTGTAATATGTCTTCCATTCTATAAAATGAGACCAGGAAAACTAGAATACAACAATAAATACCATACGAAAATACAGTGCAAAGTCGCTGTTTTAATCCAAAAACATGGTCAAAGTTTTTTTTCTCATTACGCACTGTGGTGCAGGATTTTTTTTATACCGCGCACACTGACCACAGACCCATTCTTTCATATGTAGGCCTACCAGCTTTCTCTCACTAGATTTGAGGGCGTTAGAATTAAGGCGTACTAGTACGTCAAAAACCCTGGTGCATGAGCCGTACTAGTACGTCCGAAACCCTGAAAGGGTTAAATAAGGAAAATTGACTCTGCAAATGAGCAAATCCAGATGTGAGCAGGGTCATGGAATGGATTAAACTCATGAGTGGAGGTTCCACTGTACTTCAAAGGGTGAAAAAGGAGAGATTTTTTTTAACCTTTTCACTGTCGGTGTCGTATTAGTACAGCTTACAAGCCAGTGTTGGTGCCATATTAATACCCAAAAATTCTAGCGGCTTCAAATCTAGTGGGAGAAAGCTGGTAGACCTACATGTCAGAGAATGGGTCTGCATGGTCAGTGTGTACAGTATAAAAAACATCCTGTGGCATGCAGTGCATGAGAAAAACAAACTGACTGTGTTTTTGGTCTAAAATGCTGACCTTGAGGTGCATTTTCGTATGGTATTTATGGTTATATTCTCATTTTCTTGGTCTCAATTGACAAAATGGAAGATATTTTACAGAAATAGAGATGATTTTGATTGGTTTCACAATGAAAAGTATCTTGAAATTGAGCTCAAATTAGCAAAAATGTTTGATTTTGCCGACGTTTAAGAATAAACAAATGACGTCACCATCCAATGTGTGTTTAACTGGCCAGTCTAATATGCCGTCATGACTAGGATGACATTATTCATACAATTTGTATTATAATAATGCAGTAGCCCACATGAAAGTAAATCTTACATTTTCTATGCGAATAAAAATTCAAAATCGAAAGCAAGAGTGATATAAGAGGGGCCTGGAGACGTGACTAATGAACAGAGAAAATGTTATTTTAGTGCCAGGAATGTCTGCATTGTTTATTCTGGACCCTATTTTGAAATTAGCATCTTTTGAAATTTGTGAGAAATTGGCCAAACTGCCAAATTCCGACCACTTTACTGGGTAGCTAAAATCTTTAAATGGGTGATTTCTTGTATGCAATCAATAGAACAAACAGAGTTCTAGCAAAATAGCTATGAATTTGGTCAACGGGAACAATGGAATTGGCCAAAATTAGGGCTCAAAGTGGGCGAAATTGCCAATGCGTATATATCGCCGAGACCGCTGACTTTGTGAAAGCCATAAGTAATCAGTCAAATTTCATACTTTTGGTTTCATTACCTTCGAGAAAAGATTTTCTATCATTTCACAAGTTTTTTTTTTTTTAAATTCTTCAACATTGACAGCAAGTTTGTGAGCAGGAGTCTCGACAGTGAAAGGGTTAAGTGACTTAAAAGCTCACTTATAGTTGAAACTTTATACCAATAAAGAACTTCACTGCTACCAGGCTCTTTTCACCCCTTTATATGGATATCCTTGACTGTGCCTACATCAAGGAGTTAAAAAATATTTTATTGTAATGGTATGTAAAGGTAGAAAGTTGAAAGTAAACACAGATAAGAATAAGCTGATGAGGGTATCAAACGATCTAGATAAAGAAAAATTGGATATTGGAGGGAGTATGGAAGAAGTGAATCTGTTCAGACATATGGGAGTAGATTTGTCAGCAGAGGAGTTTATAAAGGATGAGGTTAACCATAGAATTAATGAAGAAAAAAAAAGGCGATTGGTGCTTTGAGGTATCTGTGAAGACAAAAAACGTTATCCATGGAGACAAAGAAGGTAATGTACTAGAGTATAGTGTTACCAACACACTTGTATGTGCGTGAAGCATGGGCTATAAATGCTGCAGCAAGGAGAAGGCTGGAGGCAGTGGAGATGTCATGTCTAAGGACAATGTGTGGCGTAAATATTATGTAGAGAATTCGTAGTATGGAAATTAGGAGGAGTGGAGTTACTAAAAGTATTAGTCAGAGGGCTGAAGAGGGGTTGTTGAGGTGGTTTGGTTATTCAGTGAGAATGGAACAAAGTAAAATGACTTGGAGAGTGTATAAATCTGTACGGGAAGGAAGGTGGGCTAGGGGTCGCCCTAGGAAAGGTTGGAGGGAGAGGGTAAAGGAGGTTATGTGGGTGAGGGGCTTGTACTTCCAGCAACATGCATGAGCATTTTAGATAGGACTGAATGGAGTCAAATGGTTTTTGGGACCTGACAAGCTGTTGGAGTGTGAGCAGGGTAATATTTTATGAAGGGATTCAGGGAAACTGGTTAGCTGGACTTGAGTCCTGGAGGTGGGAAGTACAATGCCTGCACTTTAAAGGAGAGGTTTGGGATATTAGCTGTTTGGAGGGACATCTAAACTGTCGTATCCGAGCACCTCTGCAAAGACAGTGATTATGCATGAACGATGGTGAAAATGTTGAACTATGATGAGTTTTTTTCTTTTTTGGGTCACTCTGCCTTGGTGGGAAATGGCTGATGTGTTAAAAAAACAAAATTAATCCCTAAAGCACTTTATTGTGCTGTAATTTCTTAATCACTTCTTCCTTGTTTTTGTTTTTTCATTCTAAAGTTACACAGTATTTTTTATTTTATACATATATTAATTCCCATCTTGCAATTCTGTGGCCTAATTTGTTGCATGCCTCTGCACTTTTATGTACTGATACTCATAATTCTTGAGGTGTAGAGCCACCAAGTAACTACTACAAACTTCAACAATAGTCTGAGTAAACATATAAATAGCTGTCATCAAACCCCACCTCTTTTTTAGAGCTTATGATCCTGATGATCATACTGTCACTCTTGAATATAAACTCTGGTATTTTTTATCATCGTATTCATCACGTACGGCAATTAAATTCTCCATATTGAATTTTAAAAGCCATTAGTGAATTTTACTTTATCTGAAAAATCTAAGTTTTCATTCAATAACCAGCAATCCTCTTCATTGTGGATTTATCTCAGTATCCTGACATCCAGCTAATGTGTGTACAATTATGTAAGCTATAAACATAGGTGAGGCCAAGAAAAATCTTTAATGTACCTCCTTTAAAATAGTTTCCAATGATGAGAACTTTCCACTAGCCAATTTTCTTAATTTATCTTTCAATAAGGAAAGTTTTCTTCCAGCTTAGTTACCTACCTGTTATACAGTTATAACTTCTTAAAAATTTTTCATAATTATCTTCTAGGTGTCAGTCATTGGTTTAAAAACCCAAGAATAAGCAATCTATCAGTTCCTCTTTCACTATTTAACTCTATGACTACTCATAAAAAATATTCCTCACTTAAAGATTTCAATAAATTTAACTGAACTTTCCTTTTGATTTTCTTCATTAAATTAAAGACAGCAACAACATTTGTTAGTAAGAAGTCACTAGGTCACATGAGTTTTCTCTCTTCTTTTTGAACACCTGTGTGATGTTGGCCATGTTCAACAAAAAGTATTTTTTTCCTGGCTTGAAAGCTTGAAAAAGCTTGCTCAAAAACTATACAAAGAAAGATAGTTTAGCTCCTCAATACAGTCTTACTCAGCATGCTATATAATTTAGTCCCATTGTCTTCTACCTGTCTGGTGTTTTTAACAGCTCTCAGCCTGTATATTCAACAATACAATAAAATGCTTTATTTCCTCTTGTGTGGCTACTACTGTAATTCTTCCATAACCAGAATATGTACAGTTTCACTTTGCACACAATAATAATCCACTCTTATCGCTTGTATCTTAGGTTAGAAAGTTAATTACTTTCTTACAAATTTAAATAATATTCAATTTTGTTTCACTCTTTGTCATTTCCTTTGCTTTTTTTCTATTTGTGTGTACTAGTCTGAGGCTACAGGTTCCAAGCTCCAGCTCCTGGGTCTTGCCTCTTAACACTAAGTCAACTAGTGAAATGCATTAGCAACTCTATAAGCTGTCATCACATTTGCTTCCCACTTGTTTATCATCGTGAATTAAAAAAAGGGGAACTTGGAAAAGTGCTATACAGCAGTTACATTCCTGAAAACCACGAAGTATTTATATTCTGTGCTGTATAATAATGAACATATACAATAAATTAAAAAAAAAAAATCTATAAAAATAAATAAATAAATAAATAAATATAAATATATATATATATATATATATATATATATATATATTATATATATATATATATTTTTTTTTTTTTTTTTTTTTTTCAACAAGTCGGCCGTCTCCCACCGAGGCAGGGTGACCCAAAAAAGAAAGAAAATCCCCAAAAAGAAAATACTTTCATCATCATTCAACACTTTCACCACACTCGCACATTATCACTGTTTTTGCAGAGGTGCTCAGAATACAACAGTCTAGAAGCATAAACATATAAAGATACACAACATATCCCTCCAAACTGCCAATATCCCAAACCCCTCCTTTAAAGTGCAGGCATTGTACTTCCCATTTCCAGGACTCAAGTCCGACTATATGAAAATAACCGGTTTCCCTGAATCCCTTCACTAAATATTACCCTGCTCACACTCCAACAGATCGTCAGGTCCCAAGTACCATTCGTCTCCATTCACTCCTATCTAACACGCTCACGCACGCTTGCTGGAAGTCCAAGCCCCTTACCCACAAAACCTCCTTTACCCCCTCTCTCCAACCCTTTCGAGGACGACCCCTACCCCGCCTTCCTTCCCCTATAGATTTATATGCTTTCCATGTCATTCTACTGTGATCCATTCTCTCTAAATGACCAAACCACCTCAACAACCCCTCTTCTGCCCTCTGACTAATACTTTTATTAACTCCACACTTCTCCTAATTTCCACACTCCGAATTTTCTGCATAATATTTACACCACACATTGCCCTTAAACAGGACATCTCCGCTGCCTCCAACCGTCTCCTCGCTGCTGCATTTACCACCCAAGCTTCACACCCATATAAGAGTGTTGGTACTACTATACTTTCATACATTCCCTTCTTTGCCTCCATAGATAACGTTTTTTGACTCCACATATACCTCAACGCACCACTCACCTTTTTTCCCTCATCAATTCTATGATTAACCTCATCCTTCATAAATCCATCCGCCGACACGTCAACTCCCAAGTATCTGAAAACATTCACTTCTTCCATACTCCTCCTCCCCAATTTGATATCCAATTTTTCTTTATCTAAATCATTTGACACCCTCATCACCTTACTCTTTTCTATGTTCACTTTCAACTTTCTACCTTTACACACATTCCCAAACTCATCCACTAACCTTTGCAATTTTTCTTTAGAATCTCCCATAAGCACAGTATCATCAGCAAAAAGTAACTGTGTCAATTCCCATTTTGAATTTGATTCCCCATAATTTAATCCCACCCCTCTCCCAAAACACCCCTAGCATTTACTTCCTTTACAACCCCATCTATAAATATATTAAACAACCATGGTGACATTACACATCCCTGTCTAAGACCTACTTTTAACCGGGAAGTAGTCTCCCTCTCTTCTAACACACCCTAACCTGAGCCTCACTATCCTCATAAAAACTCTTTACAGCATTTAATAACTTACCACCTATTCCATATACTTGCAACATCTGCCACATTGCTCCTCTATCCACTCTATCATATGCCTTTTCTAAATCCATAAATGCAATAAAAACTTCCCTATCTTATCTAAATACTGTTCACATATATGCTTCAATGTAAACACCTGATCTACACATCCCCTACCCACTCTAAAACCTCCTTGCTCATCCGCAATCCTACATTCTGTCTTACCTCTAATTCTTTCAATTATAACCCTACCGTACACTTTTCCTGGATAACTCAGTAAGCTTATTCCTCTATAATTTTTACAGTCTCTTTTGTCCCTTTCCCTTTATATAAAGGGACTATACATGCTCTCTGCCAATCCCTAGGTACCTTCCCCTCTTTCATACATTTATTAAACAAAAGTACCAACCACTCCAACACTATATCCCCCCCCTGCTTTTAACATTTCTGTCATGATCCCATCAGTTCCAGCTGCTTTACCCCCTTTCATTTTACGTAATGCCTCACGTACCTCCCCCACACTTACATTCTGCTCTTCTTCACTCCTAAAAGATGGTATACCTCCCTGACCAGTGCATGAAATTACTGCCTCTGTTTCTTCCTTAACATTTAAAAGTTCCTCAAAATATTCTCGCCATCTACCCAATACCTCCATCTCCCCATCTACTAACTCCCCTACTCTGTTGTTTAACTGACAAATCCATATTTTCCTAGGCTTTCTTAACTTGTTTAACTCACTCCAAAATTTTTTCTTATTTTCATTAAAATTTCTTGACAGTGCCTCTCCCACTCTATCATCTGCTCTCCTTTTGCACTCTCTCACCACTCTCTTTACCTTTCTTTTACTCTCCATATACTCTGCTCTTCTTATAACACTTCTGCTTTGTAAAAACCTCTCATAAGCTACCTTTTTCTCTTTATCACACCTTTACTTCATCATTCCACCAATCACTTCTTTTCCTCCTGCCCCCACCCTCCTATAACCACAAACTTCTGCCCCACATTCTAATACTGCATTTTTAAAAACTATTCCAACCCTCTTCAACCCCCCCACTACTCATCTTTGCACTAGCCCACACTTTCTGCCAATAGTCGCTTATATCTCACCCGAACTTCCTCCTCCTTAGTTTATACACTTTCACTTCCCTCTTACTTGTTGTTGCCACCTTCCTCTTTTCCCATCTACCTCTTACTCTAACTGTAGCTACAACTAAATAATGATCCGATATATCAGTTGCCCCTCTATAAACATGTACATCTGGAGCCTACCCATCAACCTTTTATCCACCAATACATAATCTAATAAACTACTTTCATTACGTGCTACATCATACCTTGTATATTTATTTATCCTCTTTTTCATAAAATATGTATTACTTATTACCAAATTTCTTTCTACACATAGCTCAATTAAAGGCTCCCCATTTACATTTACCCCTGGCACCCCAAATTACCTACTACTCCCTCCATAACATTTTTACCCACTTTAGCATTAAAATCCCCAACCACCATTACTCTCACACTTGATTCAAAACTCCCCACGCATTCACTCAACATTTCCCAAAATCTCTCTCTCTCCTCTACACTTCTCTCTTCTCCAGGTGCATACACGCTTATTATAAACCACTTTTCACATCCAATCTTTATTTTACTCCACATAATCTTGAATTAATACATTTATAGTCCCTCTTTTCTTGCCATAGCTTATCCTTCAACATTATTGCTACTCCTTCTTTAGCTCTAACTCTATTTGAAACCCCTGACCTAATCCCATTTATTCCTCTCCACTGAAACTCTCCCACCCCTTCAGCTTTGTTTCACTTAAAGCCAGGGACATCCAGCTTCTTCTCATTCATAACATCCACAATCATCTCTTTCTTATCATCTGCACAAACATCCACGCACATTCAGACTTCCCACTTTGACAATTTTCTTCTTCTTATTCTTTTTAGTAATCTTTACAGGAAAAGGGGTTACTAGCCCATTGTTCCCGGCATTTTAGTTGACTTTTACAACACGCATGGCTTACGGAGGAAAGATTCTTATTCCACTTCCCCATGGATATAAAAGGAAAATTAATAAGACCAAGAACTATTAAGATAAAATCAAAGAAAACTCAGATGAGTGTGTATAAATAAATGTGTACATGTATGTGTAGTGTGACCTAAGTGTAAGTAGAAGTAGCAAGACATGCCTGTAATCTTGCATATTTATGAGACAGACAAAAGACATCAGCAATCCTACCATCATGTAAAACAATCACAGGCTTCGTTTTACACTCACTTGGCAGGACGGTAGTACCTCCCTGGGTGGTTGCTGTCTACCAACCTACTACCTATATATATATATATATATATATATATATATATATATATATATATATAATATATATAGAGCTGTTTTATAAAATTATGAAAATTATCTCCCAGAATTTTTTTTCAAGTGAAAGTACAGGTAAGCTTCATTTAAGCTTGTTCAAGAGTGACATCCACAATATTGTGGCTGGAATAATTCACTAATAACCCATACTTAAAGATGAAAGTTGAGATGTTCTGGTCCATCCTGGAGACCCTAGTGATTGTCAAGTTTCTTTTGAGCCTAATGCTCCAATGCCATTTTATTTATAGAGGTAACCCAAACCACAGGAAGGGATGGAAGGAGGGAAAAGAGAGAGGGTAAAAACAGAGAAAGAGGGAGGGAGAGGGGAGGGGGAGTGGTAGGGAAAGAAGAGGGGTGTAGAGAGGGGGAGAAAAATGAAGAAAAATGAGGAGAGGTAAGAGGAGAGGAATGAGGAGAAGAGTAAGAAGAGGAAGGAACAGAGGAAGAAGAATGAAAAGAGGTAAATGAGGAAAAGACAAAGAGGAGGAAGAAGAGAGGAAGAAGTGAAAAGGAGAGAAAGAAAAGGAAAGGGAGAAAGGCAAGTAAGGAAAAGAGGAGGGAAGAGAATAGAGAGAGGAAGGATGAGGCAAGGAAGGGGAGGAATGAGGAGGGAAGAGGTAGGAGAAACTGGAGAAAAAGGGAAATGAAGAGCAAGACTATGATTATAATATACTTGTCTCAAATGCTAACCTTCACTGACTAAGACAAAAGTGAGAGAACTGCTATATCTCACTTGAACAAAAAGTGAGACAGACAACTGATTCCAAATCTGATCTTATACAATAAATACCTGGCTTTCATAGGGTAAAAAGGCAATGTTGATTTCCTTAAGGGTCTTGATATACTTGACAACGTGTTGTTTACATAGCTCATTAAACAACTCATTCGGACAAGCTGTAAATAAGAAAGACAACTTAGTTGGTGAAACATTGGCATGCTCACACCAGAAAATATAAGTAATGCACCTTTTCATGCACTTGATACATGTGTAATTATGAGTTACATAACAGGGTGCTCTTAATATGCCTCTATAGACATACACATTCATCCATTAAAGTACAGAATATATAGTTATCCACTTGCACATACCTGTATTCTTTGATTATTATAAAAGCATACCAAATCTTTCTCTTCAACAAACACTAATTAACCTAATTCCAATATATTTAATATGCTGCATTTACTTCCAAAAGTATTTTAAGTTGGCAAATAAATGTGCAACTGCCCTAATGTGCCTACAGTACATGTACACATAGCATACATCAATGATCATGTCATCTACTAAAAATTCTGCTACAGTTTATTAGCCAGAGAAGTAGAAGAGCAAACAGTTGCATGACAAGCAGACAGAAGTAGAAACTAAAGACTGTACATATAAAACAGAGAGGAAATAACAGTGAAGCTGTATAAATTTTGTAATTGTCTATCTT
This sequence comes from Cherax quadricarinatus, assembly GCF_026875155.1. Taxonomy (NCBI): domain Eukaryota; kingdom Metazoa; phylum Arthropoda; class Malacostraca; order Decapoda; family Parastacidae; genus Cherax; species Cherax quadricarinatus. The sequence goes on from NC_069405.1 coordinate 71,476,397, forward strand.
AAAAATTTATAAGATAAGCTCAAGCAAGAGTCAATAAACTGTAATGATATTGCTGTATGAATGTGGTACTTGATATAAACCAATGATAGATGCCAGGTATAGGAAAAGCCCCCATAATCTGTGTCAACCATGATCCAAAAGTGATCAAGACAATCATTTTTAATGATAGATTTTCTTTCTTAATGACATATTTTCATTCCTAATGAAAGATTTTCAAATTATGTTTTCATTCTGATTCATTCTATATTTCCACGTGTGCTACCATTCTTACTATAAAGGGAATTCTTTTATACTTTCTTTTTAATTTCAGAGCCTTTTTCACAGATTCAGAGTGCAAGTCTTTCAAAAGAGCACTTGTAACTTACTCATCAACATTTACCTCTCAATACTACTAACGACCTCCTATAAACTATTTACTATTCCAGGCATTGCATACTCTTCATTTAACCCTTAAAACAATTATTCAAAAACTATATTTATGCATCAAATTTGCAACATATGTACATATGCCATACAATGTATGTAAATGTACATGCTGAAAAGGTGAAGTATAAACTAATAATTAAAAACAAAGGAAAACCCCAATTTCATAAGATATCACTTACAATAGTATTTTACATTTATTTTAAAATTAGGGGGAAAAATAATACGTACTTAAAATATGTACTGGGAAAGGCCCATGAAGTGCTGAAAACACTGTAACCTTACCTAAACATTTTATATGTGGTGCACTGTTTGAACATGCAGCTCATTCATTAACAGCAACACTTAATTAAACCAAAATTATAACACAAGATAATTAAAACTAGAAGTTTTCGACCGCTGTGGGATTCAAGAAATGTATTTCAATATCCCATAAGCCCACCACCCTCTACCTCAATACATGCAAAAGTAATACTATAGTACCGAGTACAACATTTTTAGTGCAGTTAAATATCAGCATTGCAGATTTGATGCTAATCACAAGAGGCAGTCACTAGCTACTGCATAGAAACAGACACCACAATTTCTTCAGTAAATCTGGCAAATTGGCTCCTACACAACCCAATACCAATTTGAACACTCCACTAAGTAAGACATACCAGCCTTGAAAGTTAAAAGATAAACAAAAAAGGCATTCTCTAGATATCCTAATAGAGATCAATTTTTTTTTTTAACGTATCGGCCGTTTAGCACCAAGGCACAGTGACCCAAAAAAGAAAAAACCCAGAAAGAAAGAAAAAACTTTTATCATCATTCAACACTTTCACCGTCACTTATACATAATCACTGTCTTTGCAGAGACGCTCAGATACGACAGCTTAGATGCCCCTCCAAACTACCAATACCTTAAACCCTTCCTTTAAAGTGCAGGCATTATACTTCCCATTTCCACGACTCAAATCCAACTAACAGGTTTCCCTAAATCCCTTCGTAAAATATTACCCTGTTCACACTCCAACAGCTCGTCAGGTCTCAAAAACCATTCGTATCCATTTACTCCTATCTAACACGCTCAAGCATGCTTGCTGGACATCCAAGCCCCTTGCCCACAAAACCTCCTTTACCCCCTCCCTCCAACCTTTTCTGGGATGACCCCTACCCCACCTTCCTTCCCCAATAGATTTATATGCTCTCCAAGTCATTCTACTTTGTTCCATTCTCTCTAAATGAAGAAACCACTTCAACAACCCCTCTTCAGCCCTCTAACACTTTTAGTAACTCCACACCTCCTCCTAATTTCCAAACTACAAATTCTCTACATAATATTTACACCACACATTGCCCTTAGACACAACATCTCCACTTCCTCCAGCCACCTCCTCACTGCAGCATTTACAACCCATGCTTCACACCCACACAAGTGTTGGTACCACTATACTCTCGCACTTTCCTTTTTTTGCCTCCATGGATAACATTCTTTGTCTCTACAGATGCCTCAATGCACCACTCACCTTTTTTCCTTCATCAATTCTATGGTTTACCGCATCCTTCATAAACCCATCCACTGACAAGTCAACTCCCAAATATCTGAAAACATTCACTTCTTCCATGTGATGAATGGTTTTGAAAACTGACAAGTTGAAGAATTGAGACACGTGCAACATATGGGAATCTTTATTGAAGAAACATTTCGCCACACAGTGGCTTCATCAGTCCAATACAAAGTAGAAATGGGTAGGGAGAGGAGGAGTTTGAGGTAATCAGTCCCTCAACCTGGAATCGATGTGTTCAGTCTATCAGTCTTGTAGGAAGTGCAGCATAGGGCCAGAGAGGTGGCTTATCTACTGCAGTCAGACGAGTCGAAGTAGGAGGAGGTGGGATCACAGTGGGACCTGCCACTAGTGTAAGTAGGTCATTGTCCAAAGGTTGGACAAGCGTTGAAGTCTTTGTATCAAGATCCCATGATGTTGCAGTGTCTGACAGTTTACTGATTACCTCAAACTCCTCCTCTCCTTACCCATTTCTACTTTGTATTGGACTGATGAAGCCACTGTGTGGCGAAACGTTTCTTCAATAAAGATTCCAGTATGTTGCACAAGTGTCTCAACACTTCTTCCATACTCCCTCCCTCCAATTTGTCATCCAATTCTTCATATAAATCATTTGATACACTCATCAACTTTCTTTTATTTATATTCACTTTCAACTTTCTACCTTTACAAACCCTCCCAAACTCACCCACTAACCTTTGCAACTTTTCTTTAGAATCTCCCAAAAGCACAGTATTATCAGCAAAAGGTAACTGTGTCAGCTCCCATTTTGTATTTGATTCCCTATAATTTAATCCTGCCCCTCTCCCCAACACCCTAGCATTTACTTCTTTTACAACCCCATCTATAAATGTGTTAAACAACCATGGTGACATTACACATCCCTGTCTAAAGACTTATTTTTACTGGGAAGTAATCTCCCTCTCTCCTATACACCCTAACCTGAGCCTCACTATCCTCAATATGCCTTTTCTAAATCCATAAATGCAATGAAAACTTCCCTACCTTTATCTAAATACTGTTCACATATAAGCTTCAATGTAAACACCTGATCTACACATCCCCTACCCATTCTAAAGCCTGACTCATGAAATCGTAATGACACGATTGCAAACAAACCATACCCCGGCCGGGATTGAACCCGCGGTCAGAGAGTCTCAAAACTCCAGCCCATCGCGTTAGCCACTAGACCAGCTAGCCACAATAAGATTCGTCCAACTAGGCATATTTCTACACCATAGGAAGGTTAGCACAGGCACCACTGTGACCACAAATGCAAGTTTTTACAGACTTACTACAAGAGTGATGGACTGAACACATCGAATCCAGGTTGAGGGACTGATTACCTCATACTTCTACTCTCCTTACCCATTTCTACTTTGTATTGGACTGATGAAGCCACTGTGTGGCGAAACGTTTCTTCAATAAAGATTCCCATGTGTTGCATAAGTGTCTCAATTCTTCAACTTGTCGGTTTTCAAAACCATTCATCACACAGACGAATCTCCAGCTAGCGTGGCCGTGACGAACTCTAGCTCAAGTCCCTTCACTGCCATCAACATGACTCACGAAATCGTAATGACACGATTGCAAACAAACCATACCCCGGCCGGGATTGAGCCCGCGGTCAGAGAGTCTCAAAACTCCAGCCCGTCGCGTTAGCCACTAGACCAGCTAGCCACAATAAGATTTGTCCAACTAGGCATATTTCTACACCATGGGAAGGTTAGCACAGGCACCACTGTGACCACAAATGCAAGTTTTTACAGACGAATCTCCAGCTAGCGTTTCTAACACGACGGGCTGGAGTTTTGAGACTCTCTGACCGCAGGTTCAATCCCGGCCGGGGTATGGTTTGTTTGCAATCATGTCATTACGATTTCATGAGTCACGTTGACGGCAGTGAAGGGACTCGAGCTATAGTTCGTCACGGCCACGCTAGCTGGAGATTCGTCTGTAAAAACTTGCATTTGTGGTCACAGTGGTGCCTGTGCTAACCTTCCTATGGCGTAGAAATATGCCTAGTTGGACAAATCTTATTGTGGCTAGCTGGTCTAGTGGCTAACGCGACGGGCTGGAATTTTGAGACTCTCTGACCGCGGGTTCAATCCCGGCCGGGGTATGGTTTATTCTAAAGCCTCCTTGCTCATCTGCAATCCTGCTCTGTCTTACTTCTAATTCTTTCAATAATAACCCTACCATACACTACCTGGTACTATACTCAGTAAACTTATTCCCCTACATTTTTTTTACAATCTCTCTTATCCCCCATCCCTTTACATAAAAGAATTATACATGCTCTCTGCCAATCCCTAGGTACCTTCCCCTCTTTGATACATTTATTAAACAAAAACACCTACCACTCCAACACTATATCACCCCCTGCTTTTAACATTCCGGTCATGATCCCATCAGTTCCAGCTGCTTTACCCTCTTTCATTCTACCTAATGCCTCATGCACCTTCCCCACACTCACATCCTGCTCTTCTTCACTCCTAAAAGATGTTATACCTCTGGCCAGTGCATGAAATTACTGCCTCCCTTTCTTCAAAGATCCTCAAAATATTCCTGCCATCTATCCAATACCTCCAGCTCCCCATCTACTAACTCCCCTACTCTGTTTTTAACTGACAAATTCATTTGTTAGAGGTAGTAGGTTGGTAGACAGCAACTGCCCAGGGAGGTACTACCATCCTGCCAAGTGAGTGTAAAACGAAAGCCTGTAATTGTTTTACATGATGGTAGGATTGCTGGTGTCTTTTTTCTGTCTCAAACATGCAAGGTTTCAGGTACGTCTTGCTACTTCTACTTACACTTAGGTCACACTACACATACATGTACAAGCATATATATACACACCCCTCTGGGTTTTCTTCTATTTTCTTACTAGTTCTTGTTCTTGTTTATTTCCTCTTATCTCCATGGAAAGTGGAACAGAATTCTTCCTCCATAAGCTATGCATGTTGTAAGAGGCAGCTAAAATGCCAGGAGCAAGGGGCTAGTAACCCCTTCTCCTGTATAAATTACTAAATTTAAAAAGAGAAACTTTTGTTTTTTCTTTTTGGGCCACCCCACTTCAGTGGGATACGGCTGGTGTGTTGAAAGAAAGAAGAAAGAAATTCATTTGTCAGTTCCCAGCAAAATTTCTTGACGGTGCCTTTCCCACGTATCATTTGTTCTCCTTTTGCACTCTCTCACCACTCTCTTTACCTTTCTTTTACTCTCCATATACTCTGCCCTTCTTATATCACTTCTGCTTTGTAAAAACCTCTCATAAGCTACCTTTTTCTCTTTTATTGCACCCTTTACCTCATCATTCCACCAATCACTCCTCTTTCCTCCTGCACCCACCCCATAGCCAAAAACTTCTGCCCCACATTCTAATACTACAAAATACACCAACCCTTTAAGCTTAAGGCCATTATGAAGTTGCATTCTCAAGGTATTAGTTTGGAGTTGATTAGAGGAAGCATTTACAAATTACTGCATGAAAACCAGAACAAAATTTTAATTTTCTCAATTTTTTCAAAACAATTTGTGCCTTTACCACCCACCCCAGCATTTAAGGCATGAAGCCAAGCAGAAGAGGCATACTCCAGTTATTGCAAAGATTTTTTTTAATAAATTTGGCAAAATATGACTTGCACAATAAACATAAAACTTCCTTTAAGAAAACCACAACAGCAGTAAAAGACTGAAGTCTGTCCAAAGAGCAATTCTCCAGTTACTGCACAGAGAAAACATTTCCAAGTTTATTAACTATGTTAATAAATTGGGAAATTTATATCTACAAAGCCTAAACTTATTGGATAGCATCCTATCTACAGACTACACCAGCCATTAAAGATTGAAGCTATTCAGAGAAGGTACACTTAAGTTACTTCACAGATAATAATGCTAGATTAAAATAAATTTGATGAACTGACACCTGGACACTTCAATAACAATCCCAACCTTCTTCTAAGTATGATATACCAGTTTTAAAAGTCTGACTGTGATCAGATGTTGTTCTCTCAAGTTACTCCATAGAAACCAAAATCATGAATGGTCTACAAAAAAGTGACCAAAGGTCACCTACACGTGACAATAGTTAATGAATCCCTCCCTTATTTCTGAGCACCAAAGTTAAAAATTTAAAGCTGATTAAATGAGTTGTTTAAGATATAAATGAAAATCTTGATAGGAAAAAAGTTAACAATTCATGAACAGGTAGGTAACCCTTTGTGGATAGCTAATTAAATACTGAACAATCTTATATCAGTGAATCAAACCAATATAAATGTCAGGTCAATAAATGTAATGGTACTCAAGACATAATTAACACCTCCACATAGGGCCAGTGGTGTATAATAAACCCTCAGTCAATTACTCATTTATATAACTGTTTAATTTAAAAATTATGTTAATGCAAAAGAATACATTAATGCAAAGGAATAAATAAAAATGACAATTGTAGTTTCAGATTCAGCATCCTCCAAATACTTTTATGAAGAATTATTAAAATAGCTTCGTAAGGGTTTAATAAAGTATTAGAACTCTTATCATATATGCATGGTTAATGTTTAAGTGAATATGGCGCAAGCTGTACTTTAGTAAATATTCTTTAATTAACAAAATTTTAGCTGAAGAAATCCACTCATTTAAACTTGGGTCTGATATTCAAATGTATATACGTACAATTTAGTCAAAGCTTCCATCAAGAGTAATCCATGTTAACAATTAAGCAAATGTTGCCAGGAAGTGTAAGAACTGAACATTCACAGAATAATAGCACTCCACTAAATTTATTGACTACTTAATTTATTATGCTTCAGTCACTCATCAAAAAAGGATTATCAGCCATTCTGGAAGGAATAAGTAAAGATCAAATAAAATGCTTTTCCATTTTTTAGGACGACTAACTGTACGTCCTCAGATACCACTGCTACCAAAGTGAACAGGTGATGTGTATATTACATATTGAGGTGTCATAAGTTACTGTCAAGTGGAGTTTATTCTTTAATATAAAGCTAACAATCAATCAAGTTTTCTTACATGCATCAACATTTCAGAAAGTATGTCTTTACTGTCTATGCAGAACCTATCACATCCGTATACAGTGATATAATAATTTTAAGTACATCTATTACTATTATTAATGATTATCATCATACTGAATACTGACAAAGACATGCTAAATCCATCAGCCACACAGTGCCTGGAGAATGGAAAGTACAGTAATCAAGTCTGAACCAAGGAGAGAGTAGATCAAATTCCTTGGATCAAGATCTCTTAAACAGCATCAAGACACCTCCCTTGAAGAGTGTACAGCATCCATCACAAACTGCTTCACATACTATACTCACTTTCTGTAAAGTAGACATGACAGGCTTTATATCTGGCTTTATTGGATGTGATAAAGTCTTGTTCGAGGCTAGATATAGAAAGTTTCGTGGGCTGAATGAGGTAGATTGCTTCCAATGCTGGCAGTGGCTCTCGACTCTTATTGATGTCTTCCACAACTAAAAATTAAATACAATTAGTTACCATAAGCATCATGGAATGGCTGAAAGCAGCAATATTATCTCCTAAGTAGAATATTATGATCCTGCCAATGTATTCTCCTCCAAATAACATCCAAACTCCCATTAAATTTCACCAAGTTCAGACATAGTCTTTTGATCCATCTCTTGAAAATGTTTGTACAATAGTTCACACACACATGAACCTACACACATACACACACACACATGTATCTACACTCAGGAGCTAGGACTCGACCCCTGCAACCTCAACTAGGTGAGTACAACTAGGTGAGTACTCACAATTACACACCTACAGGTACACACACCTGAGAATAGCGTTCCAGTACCTCAGTAAGGAATCGTTCAAGACTTTATACACTGTGTACGTCAGGCCCATACTGGAGTACGCAGCACCAGTTTGGAACTCATGCCTGGTCAAACACGTCAAGAAATTAGAGAAAGTGCAAAGGTTTGCAACAAGGCTGGTTCCAGAGCTAAGGGGAATGTCCTATAAGGAAAGGTTAAGGGAAATAGGTCTGACGACACTGGAGGACAGGAGGGTCAGGGAAGACATGATAATGACATACAAAATACTGCATGGAACAAACAAGGTGGACAGAGACAGGATGTTCCAGAGATGGGACACAGAAACAAGGGGTCATAATAGGAAGCTGAAGACTCAGATGAGTCAAAGGGATGTCAGGAAGTATTTCTTCAGCCACAGAGTTGTTAGGAAGTGAAATAGTCTGGCAAGTGATGTAGTGGAGGCAGGAACTATACATAGTTTTAAGACGAGGTATGGTAAAGCTCATGGAGCAGGGAGAGGGAGGACCCAGTAGCGGTAAGTGAAGAGGCGGGGCCAGGAGCCGAGTCTCGACCCCTGCAACCACAATTACGCGAGTACAATTAGGTGGATACACCTATGGGCACACACAAACACATGACATCTCAATAAGGAATAGTTCAGGACTGTACACCACGTACATCAGACCCATATTGAAGTATGCAACACCAGTCTGGAAACCACACCTGGTCTAGCACGTCAGGACTATCATCGCAAAGGTTTGCAATGAGACTAGTCCTGGAGCTAAGGAGCACGTCCTATGAGGAGAGATTAAGGGAAATCAACCTGACAACACTAGAGGACAGGAGGGATAGGGAGGACATGATAATGACATAAAATACTGAGAGGAATGGACAAGGTGGACAGAGGCAGGATGTTCCAGAGATGGGACACAGCAACAAGGGGTCACAATTGGAAGTTGAAGACTCATATGAGTCACAGAGACGTTAGGTAGTATTTCTTCAGTCACAGTTGTCAGGAAGTGGAATAGTCTGGAAAGTGATGTAGTGGAGGCAGGATCCATACACAGCTTTATGAAGAGGTAAGATAAGGCTCATGGAACAGGGAGTGTGTGACCTAGTAGCGACCAGTGAAGAGGCAGCTACGAATCGATCCCTGCAACCACAATTAGGCAAGTACACCCCCCCCCCCCACAACAAAAAATGTACTAAAACTTTCTAATCAACACAGAACTTGCAGCACTGATATTAGCGAGAGTTGTGGATGAGTAGAACAAGTTTTCAAGCACTGTAATGTCACTGAAGGGAATAATGGTAATATATTTTATGTAGCTTTAAAAATGGGTAGGGCAAGACAGTATATGGTTGGGTGAGTAGGACCTTCCTAACATAGGCTAGTAGGATTAATACAATATTCCTCTATTTTTATATACTCAAAAAATTAGTCAGGTAAACTCACTTGTGATGCCCTCGGCAGAAATGTCGTGCATCTTAAGGCAAGTGGAGACCATGCGCATGGCCAGCTGATCCACTACCAGCACCCGCCAGTCAGTGCTCGCCGACTTCTTCTTCGACCTTATCACCTCATTCATTATCTCTGAAATATTAGTCTCATCAATGTACTGTGTCTGCTATTAAATGACCTTGCCATAAATTTATATGGAGGGAAGAAAGTAGCCTAGGAAAGAGAGAAACGTACAAAAGAGGGAAGGAAAGTGTACGAGCAAGCATGGGAAATCACAGAAGTGAGACTCGAACTCATGGCAAGCGAGTCCTAAACCTCACACTTGCCTGTTTTAGGACTCACTGCTATGGGTTCGATCCCCCACTTGTTCCGTGATTTGTTTGCAATCATGTTATTACGACTTCGTGATTAAGAAAGGGGGAAATTTATAAAACATAATATGGATGAACGTGCGCCCTTAATGACCCAGCCACGCACAGTGCAATACACTTGCCTGGCTAACTGTACTATTTGAGATACACTTCACACTTGTGCCAGTGGTTGTATAACGGAACTATAAATCTGCCTGAAGACACAGTATGCACAACAAGTTTTAAAAAAACCTTGAACTGTCCAAGCAGATCTATGTTCACATGCATAGAACTCCAAAAGTAGATCTACGTTTTTTTTACATATTTTCAAATATAACAAAAAAAAGTAGATCAAAGTTTTTTTTAACGTTTTCAAATATATAAAAAAAATCTACTTTTTTTTACATACTTTCAAATGTTGAAAAAACGTTGATCTACGCTTGGACAGTTTAAGGGTTAATTGGGACAATTTGCTCAAGGTAAAAACTACCCCTGAGTGAAAAGTCGTCCACATAAAATCTTCTGTGTATGGCCTTCATACTCTTATCTGTCGGCATTACATCTGGCTAAGAAACTAACCACTTTCTATCGTGACCAAGGAACTGAAAATGTTTCATAAAGGCTAAGGATTGAATACCTCAAAAATTACGTCTCCACCTCTTCCACTGTCTCCAGTATTAAAATCACATCTCATCTGTATTCGACTGGAGCAGCTTGCTGCGCAGGAAAAACATTTCGCCAGTAAAGATCCTCAACTAATGCTCGTGTGTCTTATTCATCAAGCAATATATGCCATCAATAATATGAGAAAAAAGTTGCCCTATACCACTGCTTTCCCGTCGCAGATGTTACACAAATACGCTAGACACAACATAAGCCATCCATCAACAAACACTAAAAATACTGACACCAGAACACCACACACGAACCATACTGACACCAGAACAACACACACGAACCATACTGACACCAGAACCACACACACGAACCATACTGACACCAGAACCACACATACGAACCATACTGACACCAGAACCACACACACGAACCATACTGACACCAGAACCACACACACGAACCATACTGACACCAGAACAACACACACGAACCATACTGACACCAGAACAACACACACGAACCATACTGACACCAGAACAACACACACGAACCATACTGACACCAGAACAACACACACGAACCATACTGACACCAGAACAACACACACGAACCATACTGACACCAGAACAACACACACGAACCATACTGACACCAGAACAACACACACGAACCATACTGACACCAGAATACCATCAGCCATACCCACACCAGAACAATACAATCAGCCATACTGACCAGAACAATACCATCAGCCATACTGACCACAATACAATCAGCCATACCCACACCAGAATACAACCAGCCATACTGACCAGAACAATACAATCAGCCATACTGACACCAGAACAATAAAATCAGCCATACTGACACCAGAACAATACAATCAGCCACACTGAAACCAGAACAATACAATCAGCCACACTGAAACCAGAACAATACAATCAGCCATACTGACACCAGAACAATACAATCAGCCATACTGACATCAGAACAATACAATCAGCCATACTGACACCAGAACAATACAATCAGCCATACTGACATCAGAACAATACAATCAGCCATACTGACACCAGAACAATACAATCAGCCATACTGACACCAGAACAATACAGTCAGCCATACTGACACCAGAACAATACAGTCAGCCATACTGACACCAGAACAATACAATCAGCCACAACAATACAATCAGCCATACTGACATCAGAACAATACAATCAGCCATACTGACACCACAACAATACAATCAGCCATACTGACACCACAACAATGCAATCAGCCATACTGACACAACAATACAATCAGCCATACTGACACAACAACAATGCAATCAGCCATACTGACAACAATACAATCAGCCATACTGACACCACAATACAATCAGCCATACTGACACAATACAATCAGCCATACTGACACCACAACAATACAATCAGCCATACTGACACCACAACAATGCAATCAGCCATACTGATAATACAATCAGCCATACTGACACCACAATACAATCAGCCATACTGACACAACAATACAATCAGCCATACTGACACCACAATACAATCAGCCATATTGACAACACAACAATGCAATCAGCCATACTGACAACAATACAATCAGCCATACTGACACCACAATACAATCAGCCATACTGACACCACAACAATGCAATCAGCCATACTGACACAATACAATCAGCCATACTGACACCACAATACAATCAGCCATACTGACACCACAACAATGCAATCAGCCATACTGACAACAATACAATCAGCCATACTTACACCACAACAATGCAATCAGCCATACTGACAATACAATCAGCCATACTGACACAATACAATCAGCCATACTGACACCACAACAATGCAATCAGCCATACTGACAACAATACAATCAGCCATACTGACACCACAACAATACAATCAGCCATACTGACACCACAACAATGCAATCAGCCATACTGATAATACAATCAGCCATACTGACACCACAATACAATCAGCCATACTGACACAACAATACAATCAGCCATACTGACACCACAATACAATCAGCCATATTGACAACACAACAATGCAATCAGCCATACTGACAACAATACAATCAGCCATACTGACACCACAATACAATCAGCCATACTGACACCACAACAATGCAATCAGCCATACTGACACAATACAATCAGCCATACTGACACCACAATACAATCAGCCATACTGACACCACAACAATGCAATCAGCCATACTGACAACAATACAATCAGCCATACTTACACCACAACAATGCAATCAGCCATACTGACAATACAATCAGCCATACTGACACAATACAATCAGCCATACTGACACCACAACAATGCAATCAGCCATACTGACAACAATACAATCAGCCATACTGACACCACAACAATGCAATCAGCCATACTGACACCACAACAATGCAATCAGCCATACTGACAATACAATCAGCCATACTGACACAATACAATCAGCCATACTGACACACACTAATCATGTCACTAAAATTTGTGACTGAATTTATATAACTCGATACTATTAAAATATTTAAAATTAGAATATTTTATCAAGGAAACTTTCACTCATGGGGAGTCTATGTTTTACAATAAAATGCTTAACTATTGTTTTTATCTTGTATACAAGCTCTCCGTATATATATACCAGGTTTTTATAAACTTTTTTACTATGGTTTAATTGTGATTTACGTGTAACCGTTTTCCAGTGCTTCCTCACTCTCCTCGCCCACATGTCAATCACAGTCTGTTAATTTGACACTCCGCGGAAGTATTAATGAATTTTTCTCTTGAGAACTTCCACGCACACTTGTTCCAGCATTATTTCTGACATGTACTGGCAGCTCGGTGAAAAGTCGAGGCCTACGTGCGATGACTTTTTTTGCAGGCAGTAAACCTCTCTATATCTATTCTAATTCCGATCTCTCCTGCCCTGAACGGAGTCGACATCAAGCATTACTGTAACTTGCTGACAAAATATTGGGGCTGAAGTCCCTGGACTTATGATACAAGTATACTTATGATACAAGTATACTTATGATACAAGTATACTTATGATACAAGTATACTTATGATACAAGTATACTTATGATACAAGTGTACTTATGATACAAGTGTACTTATGATACAAGTATACTTATGATACAAGTATACTTATGATACAAGTATACTTATGATACAAGTATACTTATGATACAAGTATACTTATGATACAAGTATACTTATGATACAAGTATAATTATGATACAAGTATACTGTTACGAGTATACTGATACGAGTATACTGATACGAGTATACTGAATATATTACAAACTAAATCACACAGAGCGGAGAAGTAATGTGAAAGACCTGGGAGTGGTAATATCTGAGGATCTCACTTTCAAAGATCACAACAGTGCCACTATCACATCTGCGAAGAAAATGATTGGATGGATAATAAGAACGTTCAAAACAAGATATGGCAAGCCAATGATGATCCTTTTTACATCACTTGTTCTCTCTAGACTGGAATACTGTTGTAAATTCTCATCTCCATTCAAAGCAGGTGAAATTGCAGATCTAGAGAATGTACAGAGAACCTTTACTGCACATATAAGTTCCGTCAAACACCTTAACTACTGGGAACGCTTGGAAGCAATTGACTTGTACTCGCTGGAGCGCAGGCTAGAGATACACATCATAATCTACACTTGGAAAAACTTAGAAGGAATGGTCCCTAATCTGCACACAGAAATTACTCCATACGAGAGCAAGACTGGGTAGGCGGTGCAAAATACCCCCAATGAAAGGTGGGGCGCTATTGGTACACTAAGAGAAAACACAATAAATGTCAGGGGTCCAAGACTGTTCAACAGTCTCCCGCCAGGCATAAAGGGAATTACCATTAGACCCCCTGGCTGCCTTCAAGAGGGAGCTGGACAAATACTTAAAGTTGGTGCCGGATCAGCCGGGCTGTGGTTCGTATGTTGGACTACGTGCGACCAGCAGTAACAGCATGGTTGATTAGGCCCTGATCCACGTGGAGGCCTGGTCGTGGACCAGGCAGCGGGGGCGTTGATCTCCGGAATACCCTCCAGATAGGTAGGCTAATCATTTGATAACCACCCATAGGATAGGTATCCCCTAAGAATACCTGCAGGATGTTTTCCGGCATCAATACCCCAATAGCTTAATCTCAGACCAGGCCTCCTGGTGGATCAATATCTGATGAACCAAACTGTTACTGCCAGCCACACGCAGTCCAGCATATGAATCACAACCTGGCTAATCTGGAACCAATTTAAGGAACTTATCAAATTCCCTCTTGAAGACAAGGGTTTTATTGGAAATCCCCCCTTTTGTATGATGGAAGGCTGTTGAAAAGCCTCGAGCCTCTTACACTTACTATGTTATCTTTAAGTATACTCGTGGTACTTTATCAGTATCAGAACAAGTAAACATTTGTTAGTGAGAAGCTTTGCCTACCAATAACGTTTTCAATCCGATGCAGAAAAATATACAGTATATACAGAAGGTGAAGTGCTGCATGTGGGGGCGGGGCTACTTGATAGTTGTGTCTGGTTAAGGCACGATGACCCTAGAGAGAACTTCTGAAATCATAAAACCGTAGTTTTGTGTTGGTGTTGGTAGTGGCAATAAGAGTACATTTTAAACAGCGCCTGTGCTCGTCAGTTTCTCTGAAAACTAATTTCACAATTTTAAAGTTCATGAAATGGTCACGGGAGTTCTGGTGTATGGTACAGGCACTGTTTAAATCTTTTTTTTTTTTTGACATGAATATTGGTATTCCCTGAGGACTTGTTCCAAAGTTCTAGAGATCTCGCATACTGTATAGTTTGTCACTTACACATGATATAGATGCCAGCGTTAGTTTCTTGGTGTGTTTCTCTTAGCAACTAAATTGTTGATAGTGTTCAACGTGGTGTTCGCTATGCCGGTTTTACTCTTTACGAAAAGTTTCGAGAGGTTACCGAAAATCTAGATGAATGGAAACGCTACGAATTTGTACGGTGTCTGGTAATGAATTCTGTCGGTTTTTCTCCTACAACTGTTAATGAAATATGTGGGTATTAAAGTTTAGAAAAAGCTTAGTGAATGTAGCTACATTCCTCTTTCAGGAAGGCAAGTGCTGGAGATTTTACTGTATATGTTCTCAAGTAACATCCTATGATGACACACCTCTTGGTCGTGGCGTCAGGGTGTATCAAAGTTTAACAAGTCATCTTTGTTCATGGGCTTCCTGTAGACCTTGAATTACAGTTTAATGTTGTATCTACAAAATTCTTCAGAAAAAGGAAGGCAACTATCATGGTCACTTCATGAACTTGAATGATGGTTTATCGGAGATGAGTTCGTTAAGGAGCTCGTTAAGTCGACTTGGCACGACAGCAAGAATGTCGTCCATGTAATGCAGTCATATAACATTGATTTTATCACAAGTTGCCAGCATTATTAATTTTCCATCACTGCCAATTTTCAATTATTAATACAAATTATCAATACAAATTACAGATATGACCAAAATATAACCAGGAAAATTTATTATATGCAGTCCAAACCATAACCCTAATTCGTTCAAAAGTTGGTAAAATGGGATGTTCAGTTCTAAGTGTGTAATTCAAGCTGTTCAAACCTCACCACCACGTTTAGGCTTTTGTAGTGTAACTTGGGGTTTCCACCCTTGACATGAAATTTTAAAATTTGACCTTGAATTCTAAGTCGATGAATTCCCAATTGTAATCAATTTTCATTTACAATAATGTGTCGTAATCGTCGGCTTCGACGCTGGATATCAACCACTGATCTATGAGCTTTAAATACGACCTCTGATCTTTAAATTTAGACCTTTTATTTCTGCGACATTCTATTGTGACCTGCGACCTTTATATGTAGCAGGACCTTCAGCTCTAACCTGTGAGCTCTGACATAACATACTATGACCTGTGTTGAATATACAATTTTCAATTTAACCTATGACTATGAGCTAATAACTGATGTGTTATGTTATAGATACCGCGGATCATCGTCCCTACAGCCCGATCTTTGGCCAGACCCCTAAATTACAAAGAAAATATTACAAAAGTAAAAAGCTATTAAGAAACAGGAAAGTAATGAAACGAAATGTAAGTAAATTATATAATATTCACGAGGGAACTGAAAATCCGTAGCACCTGGGGAATGGGAAGTAATCAGGTTTGATCCAACGGAAGAATACCTCCAATTTCTGGAAGAGAGAGCCTTTCACTTGAACAAAGGCTCCTGTGACCCGGTCTCAGATCAGGCTTCCTAACTTGCAATTATTACATAATTAAAACATGGAAAAACACAGGAAAGCAAAGACAAGAACAAAATACAATAAATTTAAGTAGAAGTTTGCAAGACTTGCCCGTTATTGTACGTCTTCATGAAGCAAAGACAAGCAGTTGTGTCCGAGTGCAAAACGTTTGCCAAGTTTCAGCTTCACTCGTAAGAATGAATGTTAGTACATCCTTTGGTGAACACTATTTGCTAACCTATTAACGACAGACGTTTTTAAATGACTGTATCCTATGAACTTTGAATTTGAGCCTATAACCTTCTGTTATGATCTTTTAAACAGTGGTGTATGAACCACACATCTAACACTTTCCCCCTTCAAACCTTAATCAGTCACTGCTTGGTTATCTTGAACCAATTTCTTAAGTGATCTGCTGAAGGTGTAATAACTAAAGATGACACTTCATGTTTGATTACATAGTCACAGTAACTAAAAAACTGTGTGGGAGTAAGAATGTTAGAATTAAACAGCGAACGAAGAGAAGTTGAGCACGACAATGTACACGTCAGGGGTGTGTGGAAGGTGGTGCTGCAGAGACCGTCCCACACATAGGGTTGGAAGGTGTGAAGAGTCACGATGCAACAAGTCGCACATTACCCACAATTTAAAGTCGAATCCGTAGACGTTTCAGTCCGTCCTGGACCCATAGCAAGTAATAGCCGAAACGCAGTTTAGGGTTTCCCATTTACAGTTCGGGTTATTTTTAAAATGGACATGATTTCGAGAGACAAGGGCACGTGTGAGCGTAAGATCTGAATGAGTATTAGTTTCAAGCTATGTGGAGTTAGGGAATTTTAATAACAATGGAAAGATTCGGAGAAACTGGTTACATGCATTTAAGAGTTCTGTAAGTGTGAAGTGCAGTGCCAACATTTTTAAGTCAGGTGGCTATGTTGCGGTCCGGTGAGTTATGATTCAATCATGATGTCTGTGCACCTCTGGAAAGACAGCTAGAGAGCAAGTAATGGTCAATGTTCCTCTGAGTTACGTTGAATGGTCAATTGCCGAAATTTAATATAAACTGGCGTCTCGCATTTCTTTTTAATTTCTCATAATTCATTACAAAATTTGAAATGCTGTGTTCCCCTCACCAGCCTGGGTTTAATCCAGCTGACTACTGTATTTGTAAAAATCACCGCAACCTTTATACACTGTTCATTTCGTAACTTATGACTGTCTCCTCCCTGTTATTGGCTAGGACACTTCCTCAGTATGCTTGGTTACAACCTTTTAAATGAACTTGTACGTGGTTATCACATCTTGTCTATTTTTCAATGAAGATAAATATGAGACGAGTGTTTCTTCATAACTCCTGTTTTTTAATTTCGCCATCTATCGTGCTGCCTGTCAGAATATTTTCTAATTATTTCTTCAAACGCAGGCTCCTACAAAGTGTAAGTTTTTTACTGCTTAATGTTTCCCTTCTAGAATACTAACATTATTCTCGTTGTTTTTTACGTGTCTGCAAATTCCCCGCCTTTCGGTAAAAATTGATACAAATGCAGTATAATGCGATCATTTATTGATACCGATGTGAGAAACCTCGAGTATCGTATAACTTTCTTTCACATACTTTTTGACGTTAATCACCAAGTTTGACGTGACAATATTGCCAATAAAGGATGGCATTATACTGCATTTCTCTCTCTCCATCGTGTCGGAATTTAATATTTCCTTCCCTATCTTTTACTGCCTTACTGAAAATTTGGATTAAAATAACGATGCTCGGGGGCGACGGTGACGGCGGTGACGGTGGTGACGGCGGCGACGGTGGTGACGGCGGCGGCGGCGGCTGTTCCTTTCAATAGCTAAGACGAAATGATGACTGGTTAAAACTGTTTATGATTTAACTCAGAAGCGTCTTAATCAATGCTTCCCTTTGTGCTAATTGTTTGTTCTTCACTCTTACCCCCTTCCTCCCCATCTGCTGTTCAAGTTCTGCTAGTGTGTTCTGTTCGAAAGACAACATTTTTAATCAAGTTCTTTGCATAGTTCGCCTTACTGTGCGTGTGTAATTACTTGTAGTTAGTAAAACTGAGCTCTCTTATCAGTGATTGAGCCTTCGGCTCACAAATGAAGAACCGGTTCGATTTTGGATGTATACGTGGGGTATGTTTCGTTACACGTATTGCCCTTGTTCAGCTAGCATTAAGTAGGTACCTAGATGCAAGCCGACTGTTGTGGCTGGCATCCTGGGAAAGAAGTCCAAAGGATCCCAATGGAAAGAAGCCACACTAGCTTTCTTGGGGTAATCTTGGTTACCAACCCTAGGAATCATTCTTTCCAAAGCTGAGTAGATGAAATTTCTCCACACTTTCTACTGGAAGACTGCTTGCATCATCTTGCATTTTTTCCGTATCATTTACCTTTCACGCTTATTTCTGCATCTTCTCAAATAATGAAACGAAGCTGTTGCTAATGTCTTTATCTAGAATGTGAGAAACAAAGCATGCAGTCTTGGGGTGCTCGGCTGCTTTACTTTTCCTGCTACACCTAGTGACGTCATGGTATCACTCCATGAACGCATTTTTCAAATGCCTTCACTAAGTCCCTTTAGGACATATCTGCGTTTTGGAGTTGTTCCAAAGCCTCCGTAATTTTGTTGTAATGGTTTAATAGCTGCGAAGTAAATGGTGTTGGGGAGGGGAGATGCGAATCAAATAGTGGAGAGGTGGGGGAGCAATACCGAGTAAATGGGAGGGGGAGGGAGCGATGCGAATTAAATGGTTGGGGAAGGGGGCAGGGGAGTTACATCGTGTAAGCTTATATTGCTTCTGGAAAGCAGCGCTCCAGTCAGCCAGCCAGCCAAGCTGCCAGCCAGCCAAGCTGCCAGCCAGCCAAGCTGCCAGCCAGCCAAGCTGCCAGCCAGCCAAGCAGCCAGCCAGCCAAGCTGCCAGCCAGCCAAGCAGCCAGCCAGCCAAGCAGCCAGCCAGCCAAGCAGCCAGCCAGCCAAGCAGCCAGCCAGCCAAGCAGCCAGCCAGCCAAGCTGCCAGCCAGCCAAGCAGCCAGCCAGCCAAGCAGCCAGCCAGCCAAGCAGCCAGCCAGCCAAGCAGCCAGCCAGCCAAGCAGCCAGCCAGCCAAGCAGCCAGCCAGCCAAGCAGCCAGCCAGCCAAGCAGCCAGCCAGCCAAGCAGCCAGCCAGCCAAGCAGCCAGCCAGCCAAGCAGCCAGCCAGCCAAGCAGCCAGCCAGCCAAGCAGCCAGCCAGCCAAGCAGCCAGCCAGCCTTGGACACCAGCCAATACACTGATACAGATGAGAACACCATGCCAACAAGAGCTTTCCTCCCGCTAATCCTCAGTCTTCCAGGAAAACCTTCCAATACTGACAGAGAAAAATATATTCATCTTGTTTCATATGTTGTAAGAAACCAAGTAGAAGAAACAGCGAATATTGCAGAGGTAACCAGTCTTTAACAAGTCATTCTTGGTAAAGTTCTACACAAGTTAGCATATATAAGAACCTGAATAAACTAACCTAGTCGTGAGGACGGTGGTGAAGTGGGAGGAGGGGAAGGGAAGGGAGGGGAAGGGAAGGGAGGGGAAGGGAAGGGAGGGGAAGGGAGGGGAAGGGAAGGGAGGGGAAGGAAGGGAAGGGAGGGGAAGGGAAGGGAAGGGAGGGGAGGGAAGGGAGGGGAAGGGAAGGGAGGGGAAGGGAGGGGAAGGGAAGGGAAGGGAAGGGAGGGGAAGGGAAGGGAGGGGAAGGGAAGGGAAGGGAGGGGAAGGGAAGGGAGGGGAAGGGAAGGGAGGGGAAGGAAGGGAAGGGAGGGGAAGGGAAGGGAGGGGAAGGGAGGAAGGGAAGGGAGGGAAGGGGGAAAGGGAGACGTGGAAGAAAGGTGATTTCTACTTCACTAGTACCTCAAAAGGAAGTATCTTCGATAAGACAAGAATGAAGCTTAGTAATGATGAATGATATTTTGAGGTCACCTCAGAAGTCCCTCCTCCCCCTCCCGTCCAAGGAAAATTAGGTTATATTTTATGCTGCTTTTGTTGTAAAAATAAAAAAAAAAGTTAAGTATTTCACTGTTTTGTTCGGGGCGAGAGGAGGAGAATGTAGCAGTGAACCCATGTTTACCAAAGTAATGAAGAATTAGCAAGAAGGCAGGAGGGAGGGGGAGGTAGAAGGTGTACAACAGTACACCAGTGAGGCAACACTGGTGTACAACAATAACAGTACACCAGTGAGGCAATACTGGTGTACAACAATAACAGTACACTAGTGAGGCAACACTGGTGTACAACAATAACAGTACACCAGTGAGGCAACACTGGTGTACAACAATAACAGTACACCAGTGAGGCAACACTGGTGTACAACAATAACAGTACACCAGTGAGGCAACACTGGTGTACAACAATAACAGTACACCAGTGAGGCAACACTGGTGTACAACAATAACAGTACACCAGTGAGGCAACACTGGTGTACAACAATAACAGTACACTAGTGAGGCAACACTGGTGTACAACAATAACAGTACACCAGTGAGGCAGCACTGATGTACAACAATAACAGTACACCAGTGAGGCAACACTGGTGTACAACAATAACAGTACACCAGTGAGGCAACACTGGTGTACAACAATAACAGTACACCAGTGAGGCAACACTGGTGTACAACAATAACAGTACACTAGTGAGGCAACACTGGTGTACAACAATAACAGTACACTAGTGAGGCAACACTGGTGTACAACAATAACAGTACACCAGTGAGGCAACACTGGTGTACAACAATAACAGTACACCAGTGAGGCAACACTGGTGTACAACAATAACAGTACACTAGTGAGGCAATACTGGTGTACAACAATAACAGTACACCAGTGAGGCAACACTGGTGTACAACAATAACAGTACACCAGTGAGGCAACACTGGTGTACAACAATAACAGTACACCAGTGAGGCAACACTGGTGTACAACAATAACAGTACACCAGTGAGGCAACACTGGTGTACAACAATAACAGTACACCAGTGAGGCAACACTGGTGTACAACAATAACAGTACACCAGTGAGGCAACACTGGTGTACAACAATAACAGTACACCAGTGAGGCAACACTGGTGTACAACAATAACAGTACACCAGTGAGGCAACACTGGTGTACAACAATAACAGTACACTAGTGAGGCAATACTGGTGTACAACAATAACAGTACACCAGTGAGGCAACACTGGTGTACAACAATAACAGTACACCAGTGAGGCAACACTGGTGTACAACAATAACAGTACACCAGTGAGGCAACACTGGTGTACAACAATAACAGTACACCAGTGAGGCAACACTGGTGTACAACAATAACAGTACACTAGTGAGGCAACACTGGTGTACAACAATAACAGTACACTAGTGAGGCAACACTGGTGTACAACAATAACAGTACACCAGTGAGGCAGCACTGGTGTACAACAATAACAGTACACTAGTGAGGCAACACTGGTGTACAACAATAACAGTACACCAGTGAGGCAACATTGATGTACAACAATAACAGTACACCAGTGAGGCAACACTGGTGTACAACAATAACAGTACACCAGTGAGGCAACACTGGTGTACAACAATAACAGTACACTAGTGAGGCAACACTGGTGTACAACAATAACAGTACACCAGTGAGGCAAGACTGGTGTACAACAATAACAGTACACCAGTGAGGCAACACTGGTGTACAACAATAACAGTACACCAGTGAGGCAACACTGGTGTACAACAATAACAGTACACCAGTGAGGCAACACTGGTGTACAACAATAACAGTACACCAGTGAGGCAACACTGGTGTACAACAATAACAGTACACCAGTGAGGCAACACTGGTGTACAACAATAACAGTACACTAGTGAGGCAACACTGGTGTACAACAATAACAGTACACCAGTGAGGCAGCACTGGTGTACAACAATAACAGTACACCAGTGAGGCAACACTGGTGTACAACAATAACAGTACACTAGTGAGGCAACACTGGTGTACAACAATAACAGTACACCAGTGAGGCAGCACTGATGTACAACAATAACAGTACACCAGTGAGGCAACACTGGTGTACAACAATAACAGTACACTAGTGAGGCAACACTGGTGTACAACAATAACAGTACACCAGTGAGGCAACACTGGTGTACAACAATAACAGTACACTAGTGAGGCAACACTGGTGTACAACAATAACAGTACACCAGTGAGGCAACACTGGTGTACAACAATAACAGTACACTAGTGAGGCAACACTGGTGTACAACAATAACAGTACACCAGTGAGGCAACACTGGTGTACAACAATAACAGTACACTAGTGAGGCAACACTGGTGTACAACAATAACAGTACACCAGTGAGGCAACACTGGTGTACAACAATAACAGTACACTAGTGAGGCAACACTGTGTACAAACAATAACAGTACACCAGTGAGGCAACACTGGTGTACAACAATAACAGTACACTAGTGAGGCAACACTGGTGTACAACAATAACAGTACACCAGTGAGGCAACACTGGTGTACAACAATAACAGTACACTAGTGAGGCAACACTGGTGTACAACAATAACAGTACACCAGTGAGGCAACACTGGTGTACAACAATAACAGTACACTAGTGAGGCAACACTGGTGTACAACAATAACAGTACACTAGTGAGGCAACACTGGTGTACAACAATAACAGTACACCAGTGAGGCAACACTGGTGTACAACAATAACAGTACACCAGTGAGGCAACACTGGTGTACAACAATAACAGTACACTAGTGAGGCAACACTGGTGTACAACAATAACAGTAACATAGTGAGGCAACACTGATGTACAACAATAACAGTACACTAGTGAGGCAACACTGGTGTACAACAATAACAGTACACTAGTGAGGCAACACTGGTGTACAACAATAACAGTACACTAGTGAGGCAACACTGGTGTACAACAATAACAGTACACTAGTGAGGCAACACTGATGTACAACAATAACAGTACAGTTGTGATGAATGGTTTTGAAAACCGACAAGTTGAAGATTGAGACTTAAGCAACATATGAGAATCTTTATTGAGGAAACGTTTCGCCACACAGTGGCTTCATCAGTCCAATACAAGGTAGTTAGGAAAGTAAAGATAAATGTATAATAAATGTAGGCAGAAGTTTGTATGATTTATCAGCCATCGTACGTGTTCATGAGGTAGTAAAAAAGCAGCAAAACTGTCAGGGCAAAACAATTAATTAGCTGTTTGTGTTGTGCACCAACTAGTGTTACATCAGCAGTATGCGATGAATAAGTGGACTTGGCCTGGGTAGGGGGGGAGGGAGGGAGGGAGGTAGCAGCGGGTAGTGTGGACTCTTCAGTATAGGTAATCAATGACAAGTGCGCGCCACCCTGTGTTGGTGTGGCTCACACCAGACTTACCATAACCTTCACAAATGACAAAGTTACTACCCTTATCACAACCACCACAACTGCCACCCACCAAAATTACTATAACTTACTAATGCCAGACAATGCCCACCATTAGTTCCAACAGGAAAAGTAGTCTCAACGTTATCAATTAGTAGTATAAGTTAATGACCATGCCGACTAAGGTTTCATGTGCGTTTCAAGACGACGACTAAAAAGATTTTCCTGCTTAACCTCTCTAAAAGTCTAAATTTTATTTAAAAAAACAAAGAAAAATGTTAATTTCATGATGATCATTTTTTTTCTTTGCAAAGTTATGGAAGAAATCAATATACTTAGCTTTAGCAAAATAATTGCTGCCTTCTAAACTTATATCAGCTACTTTGATGAAAATTACGTGACATTTTTTTTGTAAGCAGTTTAATATAAAATATACTCACATGTTTTACATGTGTCTTGATCTTTGGTAGATGGAGGCAATGGTATAAAATACCGACATGATAGTGGAGATAAATGCAGTATAATGCCGTGCTCTATTAGCAACGTTTCGCCCACATAGCGGGTTTTATCAAGGATCATATTATACTGTATTTATGTAATTTTTTTCATATTTGGTAGATAAAGCTTGCCCAGATGTGAGAGCAGTGTGATATAGAGAGAAAGAATTTATTCCAAAATTTGAAGTCACCACACACTCTACAGGGATTCTCAAGCACTAACACACTTAGTTTTACCAGTGACAGGCTAACACATCTCTGGTCAGGCGAGTCTAGGTCAAGTCAGGATTCTAGGGAAGCGTCTGGCCTCACTATAAGATGTCTCCATGACGTGGTACTGTCACAAGACGTGAGACTTGTAGATGAATGGTTCAGAGAACCGACAAGTTGATAAATTAGACACATGTGCAACACTTGGGTATCTTTATTGAGGAAACGTTTCGCCACAAGCTGAGGGACGGATTACCTCAAACTACTCCTGTTCTTCCCCGTTCTCCTTTGTATGGGCTGATGAAGCCACTGTGTGGCGAAACGTTTCCTCAATAAAAATACCCAAGTGTTGCACGTGTGTAATTTATCAAGACGTAAGACTGGTCATCAAAATGTATAACTGGAAGGTGATTTCCTAGAGGATGTTACAAGAAAACGCAATACACTGCCTTCATGCAAAACAAGTGTAAACAAGAGCTCACTCTCAATACTCTAAAGTGTTCAGATTCTCGATTCATTCTCAGTAGTGCAGCTGAGGTCGCTGATCCATGTACCAATGGACTCTTCTTTCTTGTTGAAGTCTTTGATTGATCTAGGTTGACTGTTTAGACTATCATGCAGGTGCCCATGCTACTATTGTCATTAATGCGTTCCCTTTCCCCATGTTAATAGTGTTTAAGTGTAAACTAATGTTTCGAAGAGTAGAATTCTATGTGAAAATACAGTGGTCCCCCGCTTTTCGTAGTTCCCGGCAATCGTAAAATTCGTCAATCATAGAGGTATTTTCGTATAAACATGGACTCGCTTTTCATAGGTTGACTTGCGAGTCGTAGTTCGTCCGGGACGCGTACCCATGGCGTGAGCCAGGGCGGCAGCCAGTCTGGCATTGTTTACCAGTGAGCGAAGGTCCCCTCACGTGCTCCAGCGAAATATTTCATAATATTCCATTTATTTTAGTGCTTGCAAGTACTAAATAAGCTACCATGGCTCCAAAGAAAGCTCCTAGTGCCAAGCCTGTGGTAAAGAAGGTGAGAAATACGATTGAATTTAAGAAAACCATCATTGAACAATATGAAAGTGGTACAAGTGTGGCCGAACTGTCCAGGATGTATAAGAAACCCTACACAACCTTATGTTCCATAGTGGCCAAGAAAAATGAAATAAAGGATGCTGTTGTTGCAAAGGGAGTAACTATGCTGACAAAAATGAGATCACCAGTACTGGAAGAGGTTGAGAAGTTATTATTGGTGTGGATAAATGAGAAACAATTAGCAGGAGATACTCTTATGACTTCGTTTATTTGTGAAAAGGCTAGGCAGTTGCAAGAAGATTTGGCAAAGAAATTGCCTGCAAATAGTGGTGAAGTGAGTGAATTTAAGGCCAGCGAAGGCTGGTTTGAGAGATTTAAGAACCGTACTGGCATACACAGTGTGGTAAGGCGTGGTAAGGCATGGTGAGGCTGCCAGTTCGGACCACAAGGCGGCTGAAAAATATGTGCATGAATTCCAGGAGTACATAGAGGCTGAAGGACTGAAACCTGAACAAGTGTTCAATTGTGACGAAACAGGCCTCTTTTGGAAGAAAATGCCAAAGAGGACCTTCATTACACAAGAGGAAAAGGCAATGCCAGGACACAAGCCTATGAAAGACAGGCTGACGCTAATGTTCTGTGCTAATGCTAGTGGGGATTTCAAAGTGAAGCCATTACTAGTGTACCATTCTGAAAATCCCAGTGTGTTCAGGAAAAACAATGTTATGAAGAGTAAATTGTGTGTGTTTTGGAAATCTAATAGTAAGGCAAGGGTCACGAGGGAAATTTTCGTCGAGTGGTTCAATGAAGTGTTTGGCCCTAGTGTGAAGGAGTTTCTCCTGGAAAAGAAATTGGATCTCAAGTGCCTGCTAGTAATGGACAATGCACCTGCTCATCCTCCAAACTTGGATGACCTAATTTTCGAGGAGTTTGGGTTCATCACAGTAAAGTTCTTGCCCCCAAATACCACTCCTCTCCTCCAACCCATGGACCAGCAGGTTATTGCAAACTTTAAAAAAAAAACTACACAAAAGCAATGTTTCACAGGTGCTTGACTGTGACCACAGACACTCGCTTGACCCTAAGGGAATTTTGGAGAGAACACTTCAGCCTCCTCCACTGCATAACCCTTATAGGTATGGCTTGGGAGGGAGTGACTACCAGGACTTTGAACTCTGCCTGGAGAAAATTGTGGCCAGATTGTGTCGACAAGAGGGATTTTGAAGAATTTGGGACTGACCCTAATGAGCCTATGTCTGTTGTAAAATGAATTGTGGCACTGGGGAGTTCCATGGGGTTGGATGTGAGTTTGGAGGATGTGGAAGAATTGGTGGAAGACCACAATGAAGAGCTCACCACTGAGGAGCTGCAAGAGCTTCAGCAGGAAGAGCAACACATCGCAGCTCAGAATCTTGCTGCAGAGGAGGAAGAGAGAGATGGAAGAAGGTGCCTTCTTCAGAAATTAAAGAGATTTTTACTATGTGGGGTAAGATGGAAAGCTTTATGGAGAAACATCACCCTAACAAGGTTGTTGCAAGCCAGGTTGGCAACATGTACAGTGACAAAGTCTTGGGCCATTTTAGGGAAGTGTTAAAGAGACGCCAGAAACAGAGCTCTCTCCACAGTTATTTTGTGAGACAGGACTCCAGTGACTCTCAAGGTGGTCCTAGTGGCATTAAGAAACAGAGAAGAGAAGCAACCCCAGAAAAGCAAATGGTACCTGAGGTGTTGATGGACGGGGATTCCCCTTCCAAACTATAAACAATCCACTCTCTCTCCTCCTCCAGTCTCCCATACACTAAGAAGAATCTCCAATAAAGGTAAGTGTTATGCTGTTAATGTTTCATTCATCATTTCCCATTGTATTGTTTATGTACTACATGCATATTTCATGTTAAAATTTTTTTTGTTTTAATACTTCTGGGTGTCAGGAACGGATTAATTGTATTTACATTATTTCTTACTGGGAAAATTGATTCGTAAATCGTAAATTTCGTTTATAGTAACGGCTCCAGGAACGGATTAATTACGAACAACGAGGGACCACTGTAATTATGGGATAAAAATATATCAAGAATTCATTCTTCCCATTCTTTGTGATGGGTGCTCATAACCTATCAAGTGTTGGGTCAAAGTTGCTAGTAAGATGAACTATATCCTGTGAATTAAAACAAACACTGGTGGTGGTGTGGGCGGTTACCGATGATTATAAGTACCAAGTGGACGTTAGTATTGACTTGGTGGAACAAGCGAAATAACTGCGCGCGCACGCTAACACACGAGTGGAAAAGAAAAAGACCAAAATTTTGCGACTACATTATGAGTGATTATACAAGATATTCCAAGCAGTAGTCAAGGTTAGGGGTCTACAAAAAGAAGTGGTGCAAAGGAGCATACAAAGGAGGGGTACAACTGTGTAGGCAACCTGACAGCGGTCCTCCTGACAGGGTGGTATAAGTGATGTTTTCCCAGACAAGGTGGTGCAGACAAGGTGGTAGAGGAAGAAGCTGCCTGAGATGCGAGAGCTAAGTATTCAAAACAAGATCGACTGAGTTGCAAACTAGAGGCGCAACACCGAAAAGTGGTGATAAAGACATTAATTGCAGTGAAGTCTAAACTGTTACAAAGTTTCTCCTACATGTAAACTTTATTTACTTGGTATACGTATGTTCTTGAAAAAGTCCACCCGAGGGTGAAATGTTACACCAATAATGGACTCCACTGAAATTATTGTATCACACCAAGGACGAGCGAGACGTAGAGCTGAAGAAAAGTTAAATATTGACTGAGGCTGCAAAGAACTGCAACTTTTAAAAGCACTTTCGCAACTGCAGAAATGTCAGGTTTGCAGGATAACTTAAAATGAAATAGTTCCTTTCACAGCGATATAAGTGAGAGGATCGAAATTTACATTTTAGAAATAAAACTGTTAACTGGCAGCAACTTCCTTTCTTGTAATAGACGAAAAAAAAATATTTCGACTGAATTTTACTAAGTTAAAAATTACAATTATCAAAAGTAAAATAATTAGAGAACAAAAGTGAGAGATTCAATGAAAATTACAGATACACTAGAACTAAAATACCAAGAGTATAAAATAGAATCACTAGTCCAAAAGTGAAGCAAATAGAACACGTGGAGTCTACCTGGACGGTATTCCGGGGATCAACGCCCCCGCGGACCGGTCCATGGGCAGGCCTCCCGATGGATCAGGGCCTCATCAACTACCAATTGGTAATTGGAATGTGTGAGTGTGTGTACTCACCTAATTGTAGTTGCAGGGGTCGAGACTCAGCTCCTGGCCCCGCCTCTTTACTGAACGCTACTTGGTCCTCTCTCTCCCTGCTCCATGAGCTTTACCATACCTCGTCTTAAAGCTATGTATGGTTCCTGCCTCCATTATATCGCTCGCCAGACTGTTCCACTTCCTGACCACTCTATGACTGAAGAACTGCTTCCTAACATCCCTGTGACTCATCTGAGTCTTCAACTTCCAAGAGTGACCCCTTGTTTCCGTGTCCCCTCTCTGAAACATCTTGTCTCTGTCCACCTTGTCTATTCCATGCAGTATTTTGTATGTCGTTATCATGTCTCCCCAATCCCTCCTGTCCTCCAGTGTCGTCAGGCCGATTTCCCTCAACCTTTCTTCATAGGACATTCCCCTTAGCTCTGATACTAACCTTGTCGCAAAACTTTGCACTTTCACTAATTTCTTAACGTGCTTGACCAGGTGTGGGTTCCAAACAGGTGCTGCATACTCCAGTAATGGGCCTAACGTACACGGTGTACAGTGTTTTGAAAGATTCCTTACTTAGGTATCGGAACGCTAATCTCAGGTTTGCCAGGCGCCCATATGCTGCAGCAGTTATCTGGTTGATGTATGCTTCCGGAGACGTGTTCGGTGTTATACTCACGCAAAGATCTTTCTCCTTGAGCAAGGTTTGCAGTCGTTGGCCACCTAGCCTATACTCTGTTTTCGGTCTTCTTTGCCCTTCTCCGGAACTTCATGACTTTGCATTTGGCTGGGTTGAATTCGAGAAGCCAGATGCTGGACCACGTGTCCAGCCTGTCCAGGTCTCTTCGTAGTCCTGCCTGATCCTCATCTGATTTAATTTTCCTCATTAACTTCACACCATCTGCGAACAGGGACACCTCAGAGTCTATCCCTTCCATCATGTCATTCACAAATACCAAAAATAGCAATAGTCCTAGGACCGACCGATGTGGGACCCCGCTCGTCACAGGTGCCCACTGTGATACCTCATCACGTACCATGAGTCGTCGTTGCCTCCCTGTCATATATTCTCTAATCCATTGAAGTGCCTTTCCCGTAATACGCGCCCGATCCTCTAGTTTTTGCATTTATCTCTTGTGAGGAACTGAGTCGAAGACCTTCTTGCAGTCCAAGAAGATACAATCAACCCATCCCTCTCTCTCTCTCTCTCGTCTCCAGAAGGTTTGTAACACAGGATTTGCCTTCCATAAATCCATGTGTGTGTGTGTGTGTGTGTGTGTGTGTGTGCGCGTGTGTGTGTGTGCGTGTGTGTGTGGTGCGCGTGTGTGTGGTGTGTGTGTGTGTGTGTGGTGTGTGGTGTGTTGTGTGTGGTGTGTGTGTGTGTGGTGTGTGTGTGTGTGTGTGTGTGTGTGTGGTGTGTGTGTGGTGTGTGTGTGTGTGTGTTGTGTGTTGTGTGTGTGGTGTGTGGCGGTGGGTGTGTGTGGTGGGTGGTGTGTGGTGTGTGTGTGTGGTGTGTGGTGGTGGTGGTGCGGTGTGGTGTGTATGTGGTGTGTGTGGTGCGTGTGTGGTGGTGTGTGTGTGTGGTGCGTGTGTGGTGTGTTGTGTGGTGTGTGTGGTGCGGGGGTGGTGTGTGTGTGTGGTGTGTGTGGTGGTGTGTGGTGTGTGGTGTGTGTGGTGCGTGTGTGGTGTGTGTGGTGCGTGTGTGGTGTGTATGTGTGGTGTGTGTGGTGCGTGTGTGGTGTGTGTGGTGGTGTGTGGTGTGGTGGTGGTGGGTGTGTGGGTGTGTGTGTGTGGTGTGTGTGGTGTGTGTGTGTGTGTGTGTGGTGGTGTGTGTGTGTGTGTGTGTGTGTGTGTGTGGTGTGTGTTGTGTGTGTGTGTGGTGGTGTGTGGTGTGGTGGTGTGTGTGTGTTGTGTGTGGTGTGTGTGTGTGTGGTGTGTGTGTGGTGTGGTGTGTGTGTGGTGGGGTGGTGTGGTGGGGTGGTGGTGGGGGTGTGTGTGGTGTGGGTGTGGTGTGTGTGTGGTGTGTGTGTGGTGTGTGTGTGTGTGGTGTGTGGTGGGTGTGGGTGGTGTGTGGTGGTGTGGTGTGTGTGTGTGGTGTGTGTGTGTGGTGTGTGTGTGTGGTGTGGTGTGGTGGGTGGGTGTGGTGTGGTGTGTGGTGTGTGTGTGGTGGTGTGTGGGTGGTGGTGGTGGTGGTGGGGTGTGGGGGTGTGTGGGTGTGTGTGTGGTGTGTGTGGGTGTGTGTGGGTGTGTGTGGTGGGGGGTGTGTGTGGGGGTGTGGTGGTGTGTGTGTGGTGGTGTGGGGTGTGGTGTGTGGTGTGTGTGTGGGGTGGTGGTGTGTGGTGTGGGTGGTGTGGTGTGTGTGTGTGTGTGTGTGTGTGTGTGTGGGTGTGTGTGGGGTTGTGTGGGGGGGGTGTGTGGTGGTGTGTGTGTGTGTGTGTGGTGTGTGTGTGTGTTGGGTGTGTGTGTGGTGTGTGGGTTGGTGGGTTTGGGGTGTGGGTGTGGGTGGTGGGGGGGGGGGTGGGTGTGTGTGTGGTTGTGTGGTGTGTGTGTGGTGTGTGGTGGTGTGTGTGTGGTGGTGTGTGTGGTGGTGTGTGTGTGGTGTGTGTGTGTGTGTGTGGTGTGTGTGGTGTGTGTGTGTGTGGTGGGTGTGTGTGGTGTGTGTGTGGGTGTGTGTGTGTGTGTGGTGTGTGTGTGTGTGGTGGTGGTGTGTGTGTGGTGTTGTGTGGTGTGTGGTGGTGTGGTGTGTGTGGTGTGGTGTGGTGGGTGTGGGGTGGTGTGTGGGTGTGTGGTGTGTGGGTGTGTGTGGTGTGTGGTGTGTGGTGTGTGTGTTGTGTGTGTGGGGTGTGTGTGTGTGGTGTGGTGTGGTGTGTGTGTGTGTTGGTGTGTGGTGTGTGTGTGTGTGGTGTGGGTGTGGGGGTGTGTGTGTGTGTGGTGTGTGTGTGTGTGTGTGTGTGTGTGTGGTGTGTGTGTGTGGTGTGGTTGTGGTGTGGTGTGGGGGTGTGTGGTGTGTGTGGTGTGTGGTGTGGGTGTGTGTGTGTGTGTGGGTGTGTGGGGGGTTGTGTGTGTGTGTGTTGGTGGTTTGTGTGGTGTGTGTGTGTGTGGTGGGTGTGTGTGTGGTGGTGTGTGTGTGTGTTGTGTGTGTGGTGTGTGTGTGTGGTGTGTGTGTGTGTGTGTGTGTGTTGTGTGTGGTGTGTGTGTGTGTGTGTGTGTGTGGTGTGTGTGTGTGTGTGTGTGTGTGTGTGGTGTGTGATGTGTGGTGTGGGTGTTGGTGTGTGTGTGTGGTGTGTGTGGTGGTGTGTGTGTGGTGGTGTGTGTGGGTGGTGTGTGTGTGTGTGTGTGTGGTGTGGTGTGTGTGTGTGTTGGGGTGTGTGTGTGGTGTGTGTGTTGGTGTGTGTGGTGTGTGTGTGTTGTGTGGTGGTGTGTGTGTTTGGTGTGTGTGTTTGGTGTGTGTGTTTGTGTGTGTGTGTGTGTGTGGTGTGTGGTGGTGTGGTGTGTGTGTGTGGTGTGTGTGGTGTGGTGTGTTGTGTGTGTGTTGTGTGTGGTGTGTGTGGTGTGTGTGTGTGGTGTTGTGTGTGTGTGTGTGGTGTGGTGGTGTGTGTTGTGAGTGTGTGTGTGGGTGTGTGTGGGTGTGGTGTTGAGGTGTGTGTGAGGTGTGTGTGTGTGTGAGGTGTGTGTGTGAGGTGTGTGTGTGAGGTGTGTGTGTGAGGTGTGTGTGTGAGGTGTGTGTGTGAGGTGTGTGTGTGAGGTGTGTGTGTGAGGTGTGTGTGGTGGTGAGGTGTGTGTGTGAGGTGTGTGTGTGGGTGTGTGTGTGAGGTGTGTGTGTGAGGTGTGTGTGTGAGGTGTGTGTGTGAGGTGGTGTGTGAGGTGGTGTGGTGTGTGTGAGGTGTGTGTGTGAGGTATGTGTGAGGTGTGTGTGAGGTGTGTGTGTGAGGTGTGTGTGAGGTGTGTTTACCTTGAGTTTACCTGGAGAGAGTTCCGGGGGTCAACGCCCCCGCGGTCCGGTCTGTGACCAGGCCTCCTGGTGGATCAGAGCCTGATCAACCAGGCTGTTGCTGCTGGCTGCACGCAAACCGACTTACGAGCCACAGCCCGGCTGGTCAGGAACCGACTTTAGGTGCTTGTCCAGTGCCAGCTTGAAGACTGCCAGAGGTCTGTTGGTAATCCCCCTTATGTATGCTGGGAGGCAGTTGAACAGTCTCGGGCCCCTGACACTTATTGTATGGTCTCTTAACTTGCTAGTGACACCCCTGCTTTTCATTGGGAGGATGTTGCATCGTCTGCCAAGTCTTTTGCTTTCGTAGTGAGTGATTTTCGTGTGCAAGTTCGGTACTAGTCCCTCTAAGATTTTCCAGGTGTATATAATCATGTATCTCTCCCGCCTGCGTTCCAGGGAATACAGGTTCAGGAACCTCAAGCGCTCCCAGTAATTGAGGTGTTTTATCTCCGTTATGCGCGCCGTGAAGGTTCTCTGTACATTTTCTAGGTCAGCAATTTCACCTGCCTTCAAAGGTGCTGTTAGTGTGCAGCAATATTCCAGCCTAGATAGAACAAGTGACCTGAAGAGTGTCATCATGGGCTTGACAGCCCTCGTTTTGAAGGTTCTCATTATCCATCCTGTCATTTTTCCAGCAGATGCGATTGATACAATGTTATGGTCCTTGAAGGTGAGATCCTCCGACATGATCACTCCCAGGTCTTTGACGTTGGTGTTTCGCTCTATTTTGTGGCCAGAATTTGTTTTGTACTCTGATGAGGATTTAATTTCCTCGTGTTTACCATATCTGAGTAATTGAAATTTCTCATCGTTGAACTTCATATTGTTTTCTGCAGCCCACTGAAAGATTTGGTTTATGTCCGCCTGGAGCCTTGCAGTGTCTGCAATGGAAGACACTGTCATGTAGATTCGGGTGTCATCTGCAAAGGAAGACACGGTGCTGTGGCTGACATCCTTGTCTATGTCAGATATGAGGATGAGGAACAAGATGGGAGCGAGTACTGTGCCTTGTGGAACAGAGCTTTTCACCGTGACTGCCTCGGACTTTACTCTGTTGACTACTACTCTCTGTGTTCTGTTAGTGAGGAAATTATAGATCCATCGACCGATTTTTCCTGTTGTTCCTTTAGCACGCATTTTGTGCGCTATTACGCCATGGTCACACTTGTCGAAGGCTTTTGTAAAGTCTGTATATATTACATCTGCATTATTTTTGTCTTCTAGTGCATCTAGGACCTTGTCGTAGTGATCCAATAGTTGAGACAGACAGGAGCGACCTGTTCTAAACCCATGTTGCCCTGGGTTGTGTAACTGATGGGTTTCTAGATGGGTGGTGATCTTGCTTCTTAGGACTCTTTCAAAGATTTTTATGATATGGGATGTTAGTGCTATCGGTCTGTAGTTCTTTGCTGTTGCTTTACTGCCCCCTTTGTGGAGTGGGGCTATGTCTGTTGTTTTTAGTAACTGTGGGACGACCCCGTGTCCATGCTCCCTCTCCATAGGATGGTAAAGGCTCGTGATAGGGGCTTCTTGCAGTTCTTGATGAACACGGAGTTCCACGAGTCTGGCCCTGGGGCAGCGTGCATGGGCATCTCATTTATTGCCTGTTCGAAGTCATTTGGCGTCAGGATAACATCAGATAGGCTTGTGTTAACCAAATTCTGTGGCTCTCTCATAAAAAATTCATTTTGATCTTCGACTCTCAGTCTGGTTAGTGGCTTGCTAAAAACTGAGTCATATTGGGACTTGAGTAGCTCACTCATTTCCTTGCTGTCATCTGTGTAGGACCCATCTTGTTTAAGTAAGGGCCCAATACTGGACGTTGTTCTCGACTTTGATTTGGCATAGGAGAAGAAATACTTTGGGTTTCTTTCGATTTCATTTATGGCTTTTAGTTCTTCCCGCGATTCCTGACTCCTATAAGATTCCTTTAGCTTAAGTTCGATGTTTGCTATTTCTCTGACCAGTGTCTCCCTACGCATTTCAGATAGATTGACCTCTTTTAGCCGCTCTGTTATTCTTTTCCGTCGCCTGTAAAGAGAGCGCTGTCTCTTTCTATTTTACATCTACTCCTCCTTTTTCTTAGAGGAATAAGTCTTGTGCATACATCGAGTGCCACCAAGTTAATCTGTTCTAGGCACAAGTTGTGGTGTGTGTGTGTGTGTGTGTGTGATGTGTGTGTGTGGTGTGTGTGTGTGATGTGTGTGGTGTGTGTGTGTGTGTGTGTGTGTGTGTGTGTGTGATGTGTGTGGGGGATGTTGTGTGATGTGTGATGTGTGTGTGTGATGTGTGTGTGTGATGTGTGTGTGTGATGTGTTTTGTGTGATGTGTGTGTGTGATGTGTGTGTGTGATGTGTGTGTGTGATGTGTGTGTGTGATGTGTGTGTGTGTGATGTGTGTGTGTGTGTGTGTGTGTGTGTGATGTGTGTGTGTGTGATGTGTGTGTGATTTTGATGTGTGTGTGTGTGATGTGTGTGTGTGTGATGTGTGTGTGTGTGTTTGATGTGTGTGTTGTGTGTGTGTGTATGTGTGTGTGTGTGTGTGTGTGTGTGATGTGTGTGTGTGTGATGTGTGTGTGTTGATGTGTTGTTGATGTGTTGGGGTGTGATGTGGTTGTGTGTTGTGATGTGTGTGTGTGATGTGTGTGATGTGTGATGTGTGTGTGTGTGATGTGTGAGTGGTGTGTGTGTGATGTGTGTGTGTGTGTGTGATGTGTGTGTGTGATGTGTGTGTGTGTGTGTGTGATGTGTTGATGTGCGTGTGTTTATGTGTGGTGCGTGTGTGATGTGTGTGTGATGTGTGTGTGTGTGTGTGTGATGTGTGTGTGATGTGTGTGTGATGTGTGTGTGATGTGTGTGTGATGTGTGTGTGATGTGTGTGTGATGTGTGTGTGATGTGTGTGTGATTGTGTGATGTGTGTGTGATGTGTGTGTGATGCGTGTGTGATGCGTGTGTGATGTGTGTGTGATGTGTGTGTGATGTGTGTGATGTGTGTGTGATGTGTGTGTGATGTGTGTGTGATGTGTGTGTACTCACCTAGTTGTACTCACCTGGCCCCGCCTCTTCACTGATCGCTACTAGGTCACTCTCCCTGAACCGTGAGCTTTATCATACCTCTGCTTAAAGCTATGTATGGATCTTGCCTCCACTACATCGCTTCCCAAACTATTCCACTTCCTGACTACTCTGTGGCTGAAGAAATACTTCCTAACATCCCTGTGATTCATCTGTGTCTTCAACTTCCAACTGTGTCCCCTTGTTGCTGTGTCCAGTCTCTGGAACATCCTGTCTTTGTCCACCTTGTCAATTCCTCTCAGTATTTTGTAAGTCGTTATCATGTCCTCCTTATCTCTCCTGTCCTCCAGTGTCGTCAGGTTGATTTTCCTTAACCTCTCCTCGTAGGACATACCTCTTAGCTCTGGGACTAGTCTTGTTGCAAACCTTTGCACTTTCTCTAGTTTCTTTACGTGCTTGGCTAGGTGTGGGTTCCAAACTGGTGCCGCATACTCCAATATGGGCCTAACGTATACGGTGTACAGGGTCCTGAACGATTCCTTATTAAGATGTCGGAATGCTGTTCTGAGGTTTGCCAGGCGCCCATATGCTGCAGCAGTTATTTGGTTGATGTGCGCTTCAGGAGA
This sequence comes from Cherax quadricarinatus, assembly GCF_026875155.1. NCBI lineage: Eukaryota > Metazoa > Arthropoda > Malacostraca > Decapoda > Parastacidae > Cherax > Cherax quadricarinatus. Next base: position 71,512,968 of record NC_069405.1, read on the forward strand.
TGTACCTGGTGTTATACTCACCCAAAGATCTTTTTCCTTGAGTGAGGTCTGTAGTCTCTGGCCCCCTAGACTGTACTCCGTCTGCGGTCTTCTTTGCCCTTCCCCAATCTTCATGACTTTGCACTTGGTGGGATTGAACTTCAGGAGCCAACTGCTGGACCAGGTCTGCAGCCTGTCCAGATCCCTTTGTAGTTCTGCCTGGTCTTCGATCGAATAAATTCTTCTCACCAACTTCACGTCATTTGCAAACTGGGACACCTCGGAGTTTATTCCTTCCGTCATGTCGTTCACAAATGCCAGAAACAGCCCTGGTTCTAGGACTGACCCCTGTGGGACCCCGCTGGTCACAGGTGCCCACTCTGACACCTCGCCACGTACCATTACTCGCTGCTGTCTTCCTGACAAGTATTCCCTGATCCATTGTAGTGCCTTCCCTGTTATCCCTGCTTGGTCCTCCAGTTTTTGGTGTGTGTGTGTGTGTGTGTGTGTGTGTGTGTGTGTGTGTGTGTGTGTGTGTGTGTGTGTGTGTGTGTGTGTGTGTGTGCGCGCGCGCGCGCGCGGTGTGTGTGGTGTGCGCAGCGTGCGGTGTGTGCAGCGTGCGGTGTGTGCAGCGTGTGGTGTGTGCAGCGTGCGGTGTGCGCAGCGTGCGGTGTGTGCAGCGTGTGGTGTGTGCAGCGTGTGGTGTGCGCAGCGTGTGGTGTGTGCGCAGCGTGTGGTGTGTGTGCAGCGTGTGGTGTGTGTGCAGCGTGTGGTGTGTGTGCAGCGTGTGGCGTGTGTGCAGCGTGTGGCGTGTGTGCAGCGTGTGGCGTGTGTGCAGCGTGTGGCGTGTGTGCAGCGTGTGGCGTGTGTGCAGCGTGTGGCTTGTGTGCAGCGTGTGGCGTGTGTGCAGCGTGTGGCGTGTGTGCAGCGTGTGGCGTGTGTGCAGCGTGTGGTGTGTGTGCAGCGTGTGGTGTGTGTGCAGCGTGTGGTGTGTGTGCAGCGTGTGGTGTGTGTGCAGCGTGTGGTGTGTGTGCAGCGTGTGGCGTGTGTGCAGCGTGTGGTGTGTGTGCAGCGTGTGGTGTGTGTGCAGCGTGTGGCGTGTGTGCAGCGGTGTGGCGTGTGTGCAGCGTGTGGGGGTGTGTGCAGCGTGTGGCGTGTGTGCAGCGTGTGGCGTGTGTGCAGCGTGTGGCGTGTGTGCAGCGTGTGGTGTGTGTGCAGCGTGTGGTGTGTGTGCAGCGTGTGGTGTGTGCAGCGTGTGGTGTGTGTGCAGCTTGTGGTGTGTGTGCAGCGTGTGGTGTGTGTGCAGCGTGTGGTGTGTGCAGCGTGTGGTGTGTGCAGCGTGTGGTGTGCGCAGCGTGTGGTGTGTGTGCAGCGTGTGGTGTGTGTGCAGCGTGTGGTGTGTGTGCAGCGTGTGGTGTGTGTGCAGCGTGTGGTGTGTGTGCAACGTGTGGTGTGTGTGCAACGTGTGGTGTGTGTGCAACGTGTGGTGTGTGTGCAACGTGTGGTGTGTGCAGCGTGTGGTGTGCGCAGCGTGTGGTGTGCGCAGCGTACGTGTACTTCAGCTTCAAGTTTGCAGTTTCAGCAGCAGCACCTGGGCCAGACTGGCTGTAACGAAGGGCTTGTTACTCGCCGGGGTGTAAACCCACTCTGCGCCACACAGTCACGCAACGCCCACACTGGACACTGCCATACAGCCTGGACACTACCACACAACACCAACTACGGGCAGTGGCACACAACACCCGCTATGGAAATTACCACACAGCATAAAATACGGATAGTGTTACATAGCTTGGACAGTCCTAAACATTAAAACTGAATTTACCTAGGAAAATTCCACAACGCCACACCTGTGGCAGTAGCAACCTTCACCTGGGCGGTGACACCGAAGACAAACATTGCCAGGTCATTAGGAGGCCACAATCACCACTCAAGGAGAGTGCCCATAGTGAACACACACCTTAAACCAGCAAATGTGCGCCTTTATTCCACAGTAATAGAAAGATTGTGGGCAGACCCGCACAACTTCACTTTCTCCCACGACCCTCAAACATTTAGTGGGTTGTTGCTTACTCTTCAATGTTGCTGCTGTTGCTGCCAGTAGTTATGCTACTGTTGCTTCTGCTAGTGATGCTAATGCTCCTGCTAGTTATGATACTGTTGCTGCTAGTAATGCTACTGCTGCTGCTGCTGCTAGTGATACCACTGCTGCTGCTACCAGTGATGCTACTTCTGCTAGTAGTGATGTTACTGTTACTACTGCTGCTAGCAGTGATGTTACTGCTGCTGCTAGTAGTAGTGATGCTACAACTGTTACCAGCCCTGCTACTGCTAGCAGTGCTACTTGTGTTGCTTCCATTCGTGATGCTGCTGCTGCTGCTGCACTTAGTGCTACCTCAACTGGCGCTGTTTCTTTTACTGTTGTTGCTAATTTTGACAGAAGCGATGTTTCTGGTACTATTCGTAGAATTACTTCCACAGGTTCTGTTGGCGTTACTGCTACTGCTGTTAAGTCGTGACGCTTCTACTGGTGCTGCTGTTGCTACCAGTGATCCCACTGTTTCTACCTATGACAAGCTAGTCTCCACGTTATAAATAAGGGCTGGTTTATAACGCCTCCTGTGACTGAACCAAGGAGAAGGAACAACCTGCTTGACCTGGTTCTGGCCAACAAGGAAATCCTGATAAATGATCTCAAGGTCGGGGAAGAGCTTTGAAATTGCAATCTTAACTCTATTCATCTCAATATTCCCTTGAAAATGTTTGTCTCATGAGTTGTTTACAGTCGCATTATTACGCTTTCGTGAGTAAATTAAACTAAGGTTGCAGACTTTCAATAATCAGACCAGAATGGACTAAGTGATGCATCCGAGATGCCTGTGGTGGAAAACTCAAAATCTTCAAAATATTTAACATGTTTATTTTTACAATCATTATTAGACACGTGTTAAAGAAAAAAAGTGTGATAAATGCAAGGAATATAAAGCCGTAGACAATAGTAGTTGATAAATTAGACACATGTGCCACACTTGGGTATCTTTAATGAGGAAACATTTCGCCACACAGTCGTTTCATCAGTCCATACAAAGGAGAATGGTGAAGAACAGTAGTAGTTTGAGGTAATCAGCCCCTCAGCCTTGAATCTATGTGATCAATCCATCAATCTTGAAAAGAATACAGCATATGTGGGAAGAAGTGGCTTATATACTGTAGACAGGTGAGGTGAAGCAGTCGTAGATGGTATCACACTTGACAAATCCATATGTGAAAGGTCATGCGTAAAGGTTAGGCAGGTGAAGAATTCCCTGTATTAAGATCCCAAGATGATGCTGTGTCTGACAGGAATGAAGATAAATGGTTCAGAGAACCGACAAGTTAATAAACTAGATACATGTGCAACGCTTGGGTATCTTTAATGAGGAAACGTTTCGCCACACACATTGATGGACTGATTATATCGACTCAAGGCTGAGGGACTGATTACCTCAAACTACTCCTGTTCTTCACCATTCTCCTTTGTATGGACTGATGAAGCCACTGTGTGGCGAAGCGTTTCCTAATTGAAGATACCCAAGTGATGAATAGTTTTGAAAACCGACAAGTTGAAGAATTGAGACACTTATGCAGCATATGGGAATCTTAATTGAAGAAACGTTTCGCCACACAGTGGCTTCATCAGTCCAATACAAAGCAGGAAGGTATAAGGAGAGGAGGAGTTTGAGGTAATAGTCCCTCAGCCTGGAATCGATGTGTTCAGTCCATCACTCTTGTAGAAGTACAGCAAAAGGCCAGAGGTGGCTTATATACTGCAGTCAGATGAGTCGAAGCACGAGGCGGCAGGATCACAATGGGACCATCCACTAGTGTAAGTAGGTCTTCATCCAAAGGGACTGATTACCTCAAACTCCTCCTCTCCTTATACCTTCCTGCTTTGTATTGGATTGATGAAGCCACTGTGTGGCGAAACGTTTCTTCAGTAAAGATTCCCATATGTTGCATAAGTGTCTCAATTATTCAAAGGCACCCAAGTGTTGCACATGTGTCTAATTTATCAACTTGTCGGTTCTCTGAACCATTCACCCGACAATAATAGCGTACGACACTTGATCTGAAGTCCTTCGTTGGAGTGACACAAGAGACTACTGAAATAGTGACCTCAGCGTTCTTGAAGAAATTCTCTCCTAGTTCGAGGCATGGCCAACAAGGGCAACAGTTTTAAAAAATGGGAAGAAATCACAAAGTGGCCCAGTCACCAGTGGTGTTCCAAAATGGTCAGTACTGAGCACTTTGTTGTTCATCATTTACACACATGATCTAGAAGAGCCAAAAGCAACATAACTGACAAAACGAACAAATTCTAGGGGAGACATCTTAAAATATTTACATATATAGAGAAATAATTACTTGGTCTTAATAGTGTGTGCCAATAAATACCAGCGAATAATGCAGTAGCACATGCAAATGGTTCCTTCTTGATGCGCCTGTTTTATAAGGTCCATGGTACCACTGGACGGATCATCGTGCCCCTATTATAGGGTCAATGGCACCGCTGAATAGATCATCTTATCACAAAACCTCAAAACCTCATATTAGGGGACTTTACCAGACGAATACAATAACAAACACGGGCATGAATGTAACAAAGGGTCTAGCTGGACGGTCGGGAGAGTACAAGCACTGCGTGAGATGAATGGCGAGATGCATTTGATTCATAACTACGCGCTGAACTTGTTGAGATTATACAACACAAATTTAGACGAACGAGAAAATATTCTTGTAATTTATAGCAAAGATAACCCTGGGCTCTTCGTTCATTGAGTGTGCTTCGAGAGACAATAGTATCTTCCAAACAATACATGGCATCTCCCCACCACGTAAATGCATCCCAGCTTGAGGAGGGGGGTGGGGGGTGGAATGGTTGAGTGATATACCGCACTAGCCTGGCATCATACACCTAACACACCTACCCATCAAATACTCTACCCACTTCCACCAAATACTAACAGCCCCTCCCCCATCCCACTACCGTCACCACTGGCCAAAGCTTGCATTAACGTCGACCGTCACCTTGTCATACCCCAGACTATCCCCCTTAACACGGCGCTGGTGATGCGGGCAGACTAAGCCTCCTCCTGCCTTCCCCTCACCCAGTGTCAAACTAGTCTTCACTCACACTAGTACTCACGTATTTGTGGTTGCAGGGGTCGATTCGAAGCTCCTGGCCCCCGTCTTTTCACTGTAAACCTCGGATGCAGAATCACTCCAACAGCACACCAATACACCGAAGCTGTTAATTACTACACATCTGTACGACATTGATGTCAGCCACTATCACCCCGACATACAGCACCTATACTACTCCTATACACACACACAGAGACCATTACATTACTAAATATAAAAATATCCGAGGCGTGGTTGTATCCATATTTTGTCAGGTAGCTACATTACAACGGGATTATAGTGTGCAAAATGACTTCACTCTACTAAGCAAATATAACTAACCCTCATGAGAAAGACTCAGGCACCTCAATGCTCCCCATATACACAAGTCTGTGGATTTAAAAAAAAATTACAGTACCACAGTAAAAAAAACTTAAAGCGTCCATGAAAAATAAAAATTAATAAAAAATCATGTTTTGACCACAGTTAACATTTTTTCAGTTGCTTTTATACTGTCACTGTACGTGTGTATGTTTTATACTGTCAGTGTACGTGTATCTTTTATACTGTCAGTGTGCGTGTATCTTTTATACTGTCAGTGTACGTGTATCTTTTATACTGTCAGTGTGCGTGTATCTTTTATACTGTCAGTGTACGTGTGTATGTTTTATACTGTCAGTGTACGTGTGTATGTTTTATACTGTCAGTGTACGTGTGAGTATCTTTTATACTGTCACAGTGTATGTACGTGTATCTTTTATACTGTGATAAATGGTTTAAAACCGACAAGTTGAAGATTGATACACTTGTGCAATTTATGGGAGTCTTTATTGAAGAAACGTTTCACGACACAGTGGCTTCATCAGTCCATTACAAATCAGAAGGGTGTAAGGAGAGTAGTAGTTTGAGGTAATCAGTCCCTCAGCCTGGAGTCGATGTGTTCAGTCCATCAGTCGTGTAGAAAGTACAGCATAGGGCCGTAGAAGTAGCTTATATACTGTAGTCAGGTGAGGCGAAGCAGGAGAAGGCGGGGTCTACGGCCCTATGCTGTACTTTCTACAAGACTGATGGACTGAACACATCGACTCCAGGCTGAGGGACTGATTACCTCAAACTACTACTCTCCTTACACCCTTCTGATTTGTATTGGACTGATGAAGCCACTGTGTGGTGAAACGTTTCTTCAATAAAGATTCCCATATGTTGCATAAGTGTCTCAATCTTCATCTTTTATACTGTCACAGTGTACGTGTGTATCTTTTATACTGTCACAGTGTACGTGTGTATCTTTTATACTGTCACAGCGTACGTGTGTATCTTTTATACTGTCACAGTGTACGTGTGTATCTTTTATACTGTCACAGTGTACGTGTGTATCTTTTATACTGTCACAGTGTACGTGTGTATCTTTTATACTGTCACAGTGTACGTGTGTATCTTTTATACTGTCACAGTGTACGTGTGTATCTTTTATACTGTCACAGTGTACGTGTGTATCTTTTATACTGTCACAGTGTACGTGTGTATCTTTTATACTGTCACAGTGTACGTGTGTATCTTTTATACTGTCACAGTGTACTTGTGTATCTTTTATACTGTCACAGTGTACGTGTGTATCTTTTATACTGTCACAGTGTACGTGTGTATCTTTTATACTGTCACAGTGTACGTGTGTATCTTTTATACTGTCACAGTGTACGTGTGCATCTTTTATACTGTCACAGTGTACGTGTGCATCTTTTATACTGTCACAGTGTACGTGTGTATCTTTTATACTGTCACAGTGTACGTGTGTATCTTTTATACTGTCACAGTGTACGTGTGTATCTTTTATACTGTCACAGTGTACGTGTGCATCTTTTATACTGTCACAGTGTACGTGTGTATCTTTTATACTGTCACAGTGTACGTATCTTTTATACTGTCACAGTGTACGTATCCTTTATACTGTCACAGTGTACGTGTGTATCTTTTATACTGTCACAGTGTACGTATCTTTTATACTGTCACAGTGTACGTATCTTTTATACTGTCACAGTGTACGTATCTTTTATACTGTCACAATGTACGTGTGTACCTTTTATACTGTCAGTGTACGTGTGTATCTTTTATACTGTCACAGTGTACGTGTGTATCTTTTATACTGTCACAGTGTACGTGTGTATCTTTTATACTGTCACAGTGTACGTGTGTATATTTTATACTGCCACAGTGTACGTATCTTTTATACTGTCACAGTGTACGTGTGTATCTTTTATACTGTCACAGTGTACGTATCTTTTATACTGTCACAGTGTACGTGTGTATCTTTTATACTGTCACAGTGTACGTGTGTATCTTTTATACTGCCACAGTGTACGTGTGTATCTTTTATACTGCCACAGTGTACGTATCTTTTATACTGTCACAGTGTACGTGTGTATCTTTTATACTGTCACAGTGTACGTATCTTTTATACTGCCACAGTGTACGTGTGTATCTTTTATACTGTCACAGTGTTCATATCTTTTATACTGCCACAGTGTACGTGTGTATCTTTTATACTGTCACAGTGTACGTATCTTTTATACTGCCACAGTGTACGTGTGTATCTTTTATACTGTCACAGTGTACGTATCTTTTATACTGCCACAGTGTACGTGTGTATCTTTTATACTGTCACAGTGTACGTATCTTTTATACTGTCACAGTGTACGTATCTTTTATACTGTCACAGTGTACGTGTGTCTTTTATACTGTCACAGTGTACGTATCTTTTATACTGTCACAGTGTATGTGTGTATCTTTTATACTGTCACAGTGTACGTGTGTGTCTTTTATACTGTCACAGTGTACGTATCTTTTATACTGTCACAGTGTACGTGTGTGTCTTTTATACTGTCAGTGTATGTATCTTTTATACTGTCACAGTGTACGTGTGTGTCTTTTATACTGTCACAGTGTACGTATCTTTTATACTGTCACAGTGTACGTATCTTTTATACTGTCACAGTGTAGTGTGTCTTATACTGTCACAGTGTACGTGTGTATCTTTTATACTGTCACAGTGTACGTGTGCATCTTTTATACTGTCACAGTGTACGTGTGTATCTTTTATATTGTCAGTGTACGTATCTTTTATACTGTCACAGTGTACGTGTGTGTCTTTTATACTGTCACAGTGTACGTGTGCATCTTTTATACTGTCACAGTGTACGTATCTTTTATACTGTCACAGTGTACGTGTGTATCTTTTATATTGTCAGTGTACGTATCTTTTATACTGTCACAGTGTACGTGTGTGTCTTTTATACTGTCACAGTGTACGTGTGTGTCTTTTATACTGTCACAGTGTACGTATCTTTTATACTGTCACAGTGTACGTGTCTACCTTTTACACTGTCACAGTGTACGTATCTTTTATACTGTCACAGTGTACGTATCTTTTTTACTGTCACAGTGTACGTGTGTCTCTTATACTGTCACAGTGTACGTATCTTTTATACTGTCACAGTGTACGTATTTTATGCTGTCAGTGTACGCATCTTTATACTGTCACAGTGTACGTATCTTTTATACTGTCACAGTGTACGTATCTTTTATACTGTCACAGTGTACGTATCTTTTATACTGTCAGTGTACGCATCTTTTATACTGTCACAGTGTACGTATCTTTTATACTGTCACAGTGTACGTATCTTTTATACTGTCACAGTGTACGTATCTTTTATACTGTCACAGTGTACGTATGTTTTATACTGTCACAGTGTACGTATGTTTTATACTGTCACAGAGTACGTATGTTTTATACTGTCACAGTGTACGTATGTTTTATACTGTCACAGTGTACGTGTGACTTTTACCAGACATTAAACATGAAAATAATAAGTCAAAGTGATCAAGCTTGATCAAGTACTGCAGGCAACGTATGATCTGTCATTACCCAAACATCTCAGATCAGAATAAATTACATCCATGGCGAAGAGCTAAACCCGTAGGGGTTATACAGCTCCTGAGAAACTGGAATCAGTCAACTTTGATCCGAAGAAGATAAGGTAGTTCTAATTCCGAAGAAGATAAGGTAGTTCTAATTCCGAAGAAGATAAGGTAGTTCTAATTCCGAAGAAGATAAGGTAGTTCTAATTCCGAAGAAGATAAGGTAGTTCTAATTCCGATTTGTTATAAAAGTGACAATGAGTTTTATAAGCATTCCGAGCTTCAGTTTACTAAGACATAAAAGTTCACGAGGTCGACCGGAAAAGCTGTACTCAATCGACGTGTTCTCCCATTACTGCAGCAGTTAGACACGAACTGCTGCACTACATTTCTGCATGCTTGAATTGCATGGAAATTTTAATAATTGTCATTTTCGGTAAGGTTTGGTTACCTTAACCTTGATTAACCTACATTTCCGGATAGTTGCCACAAAATAATGCAATTAAATATGACGGATGGCTTATGCGCAGCACAGGACCTATCAAAAAAAATTATTGTTCATTTTCAGAGGCACGTAAAACATGCTATTGCGCAGAACCTGAGCTGCAGGAAATGAAGGCTTAAGAGGCATGCAAGTTCTCCCGTCTTCTAATAACATGTTCATTTTTCAACTATAATCTACCTTATCCATAATTACTATCGCATTTGCAATAGTAATTATGGACAAAGGTAGATTATAGACAAAGCAAATGCGATAGTAATTATGGACAAGGTAGATTATAGTGAAAAAATAAACATGTTATTAGAAGACGGGAGAACTTACGTGGCACTTAATACTCACACTGAACTTGAACCCATTAGTTCCTTTAGCACTTCTTGTCAATAAAAGGATATGGATAGTTAGACATACAACACAAGCATAAAATAACCCTCAAAACTAATAACCAATCACACTAATTAGTACACACAAAATTACTACTATCAATTAGTTAAAATAATCCACGTCAGTTAGGAACTCAAATGGTTAACATTAAGAAAGGCTGGAAAAAATATAAATCCGGCAGAGATTCACTGTAGGCATTCCCCTTCTTGGGAAACCTAAGAATTTTGGCATATACTTTCCCTTCCAAATTTGAACACTAACCACTGCCAACACTATCCCCACTTGTTTTTCTCTCCATTCTTTACCCCATCAACCCCTGCTGTGCTCTTTCCCCCCTCTCACTTTCAACCTAATTTCTCTATTCCCGTCGTGTTCTAGTCTGGATCTTCACTTATTCAAATAAATCGCATTTCTCCTTGTATAAGTAGTATGAAATTCCCTCTATTCCTTCATGTACAGCCAACAAATACTTCAAGTGTCCTACATCCCTATCGTATTAGCCAGCATCTCACCATATTCTATTTTACTTATTCATTTCTCAAAAAAAAATAATTTTTACAGGAAATTTTGACACGTGGCAGGTTCTCTCACTTGCTCTTCTGCGCACCTTCACCACTTTTCTTCCTCACATACTCTACTTTCCTCGCATTAATTTTACATGGGTAACTTTTTTCTTCAGCCTTTTTCCAGCAACAAAAACCTTAGTTATCAATATGCACAAATGTGTTCATCAAAATATACAGAAGGGTAATCACGCGTATTTAAAATCCGTGTAATGTTCTTGGAAAAATATATGTCCTTGAACTTTTGAAATAAAAAAAAATGGCAATATATGTATGACTACCTACTACAGCAAATGGAAACAAACCTTCACTTTAATTGTTTGTTAAACCACTCTTGGGAAGGGGTAATTTATCTTTTAAAGGAACTGATGCAGTTAACTCAACGCACGGCTTTACCTCACCAAAGTGGCAAAATCTTGCTTTATTTGGTAAACATTTCATTTCAGGTGTTCTTTATTTGCTTTACCACCAAGTTACTCCCGAGTAAACACGTCTGGGTTGTTGGTAAAACTTGGCAAAAAAAAATTGTTTCACCCAGTAGGGGCGAAACGTGTTAGTAAAACGGTTTCTTTGATGTGTCTTTATACTACCACCTGTGTACTGGCCATTCATTTTCTTTCTGGGTGATACAGCTGTATGATGTGACAAGTAAAGCATTACTCTCTACCTCACCGATTTTTTTTCTCATACGACCTTGTATATTTTTTAGCTATGTGCGTGGCTATCTTGCAGCGCTGTTTCGATACATACGATAACTTATTTCAAGATACATATTATTATTACAATCAGAACTTAGCGCTAAACCTCAAAATATATATTACGATAGGATATCCAGATAGACAGTAGGATGAATTACAATAAGCTGACACGATACGTATTACGATAGGTTCTTTTAAGATATGAATTACGTCAGGTTCCTCAGATATGTATTACGAAGCTTCCAACAATATATATTACTATTAAACATAGGTTCTGATAAGCCTATTCTATTTGAAGGTCAAATTCTATCTCAACACTGAGCCGGCTGAAGAACAGCACCCAACAGTATATAATATGTGACTAGTGCGCCAGCTGATCCCAGTGAACTGACCCCAGCGAACCAGTTGACCCCCAGTGGACCGGTTGACCCCCATTGGACCGGTTGACCCCAGTGAACCGGTTTACCCCAGTGAACCAGCTGCTGCTAAAGACGCTAGTTACGATACGATGCAATAAGAGTTTTAAGGCTGTAATGACTCTTAACATAGCTTCCTCAGCTGACTCACGTGACCCAAAAATCAGGTGGAGCTTATGGTGCGGCAAGAACAGTGACCGGGGACGGGAGATAAAAAAAAAATGGAAAAAGGTGGGACAGAGGGGAGGTGGAAGGCGGCGGTGGAGGGGTGGGAGAGCAATGGAAGGGGGTTGTGGAAGGGGGCGGAGGAGTGGTAGGGGGCGGTGGTGGAGAGGTGGAAAGATGGGGGGGGGAGAAATTAAAGAGGGTGAAGATGAAAGGGGGTGGAGTTGCAATGGGGTACTGGAGTAGGGGAGGAGGTCGTGAATATGGTACAAAGTAGATATACGTATAGCCTGAGCCTCAGCCATGTGAGCACTCATGTTCAATAGGTAGCTAGCACTGCGCTAGTGTCTGAGTGTTGGTGAAGCAAGCCAAGACTGTACAAACACCTTCTTCTTCTTCTTCTTGATGATTCGCCGGTACTTCCGGCCCGGGTCTTCTCCAGATGGTGACGCGGCGGTACAAACACCAAGGACGCACGGAGTTAATAGTACAGCTTGGGAAGTGTGGGCAGAAAGAGGGAGGAGTACATTCACAGAAAGCGCTAACTCAATCTGGGTCATTCAACACTAGAAAGATATAGAATTAGACATATGCAAAATTTGGTTATCTTTATTTGTATACATTTCGCTATCCAGTGGCTTTTATCAGTACAATGCATGGATATAATGTGAAGGCTAGAACTATATACAAAAGAGGAGGTAATCAGTCCCTCAGCCTTGGAGTTGAAGAGCATCGTAGTCTTCAAGACTATGGTGCTCTTCAACTCCAAGCCTGAGGGACTGATTACCTTCATAATAATAATATTTAATTCTACAAGTACATGTACAAGGTATACAGACCTAGTTGACATCAATGACATACTAGTATATAGAAAACCCCTTGCTATGCAGAGCACTTCGGGCAAATTGGTCAATTTTGTCCCCAGGATGCGACCCACACCAGTCGACTAACACCCAGGTACCTATTTTACTGAAAGGTGAACATGGACAGCAGGTGCCTTAAGGCACCTGCTGTCCATGTTTCCATCCGTACCGGAGATCGACCCTCGGACCTCAGTGTGAGCTGTGTGCGCTAGCAACTAGTCTTCACATTATGTCCTTATATTGATAAAGCCACTGAATGGTAAAACAATTACAAATAAAGATACCCAAATGTTGCACGTGTCTCTGCAGCGCTGTATAGCCCTTGTGGCTTAGCGCTTCTTTTTTATTATAATAATAATAATGCACGTGTCTCTTAATTGTATCTATTGCCGATATTCTATGCTATTCGTATATATACAACACCAGAAAGGAACCACCATAGGAAGGATTGGTGGAGGTTCAATTCTCCATCCGCTAAGTGTGAGACAAGACTCACTGACCTAGTTGTCGGAAGGCGGAAATGGAGACAAAAATGGTTGGGGGAAATGGGAGGGGGTATGAGCAGGGGTGGTCACCATGCTCCAGACAACAACGAAGTGGTGTAAGAGGTGAAGAAGAGAAGGGGAAGTGGGGAAGGGGGAGGTGCAGAAACCAAGTTGCGATCATCGCCACGGATTCGGACGAGGCGTCGGCGTCCTCCTTTGATCAATACCGCCTCCACCCACTGGTCATGAGGGAAGGGGGAGCTCAGGAGAGGTGTTAGGTGCCTCGAGAGGGCAGCCAAAGCTGTACACTGCTTTGACGCGGGGGAGGCCCATCACACACACTTCAAAATGAGGTTGCTATTGTGGCATTCATAGCCGAGTGTCTCTCCAGGACGCATGTAACGGTGCATCTACTCTTTCCAGTAGACGAGTCGTGTGTATGGATGAGTATTTGTATAAATGTGTATAGATGAATCCTCTGTAGGGACAAATCTTTTGTACTGATGGGTTTTTTATATAGACGAGTATTTTATAAAGATGAGACTTTTGTGTGGAAGATTCTCTTGTGTAAAAGGAGTCTTCACTGGAAAGCGCCTGGGGAATGAGAGGTATCAGCTTTTTTTATTTTTATTAAACAAAACTGGATACAGTGTGCTTTTAGCCTATTCTATGAAAGTTACACAGTAAAACAAAAGCTAAACTGTGTAACTATCAAAAAATCCAAGGAGGGGGTTAGCTTCAATTCCTTGGATTAAGAGCGCTTCAGCATTAAAATGGCGACATTCATTCTGGACCTCGATTCCAGAGAGCATGTAGGCCATGATGAATTACAATTAAATATGCTAAATACTGCAGATAAAGTAAAACAGGTGAAGTTAAATCACATTTATAAAATTACTTACAAGCAGTGTCCAAAATTTTTCTGCGAATTGTCAATTTTGCCAAAACCATTACGGTATTAGGGGCAGTGAATAGTTCTGTAGTACCTCCAGTAGGTGGTCAGGACTTAAACACCTTTTATTATACAATAATGAGTGGAACAGATGGCCTTAACATGTCAAAGACTAGTCCTAGCATGAATCAATTCAGGGAGAGAGAGAGAGACAGAAAATGAAGAAAGTGAGTTCTTGCACAGTTAGCTGATTTTCTCTATTTAAGGTTCACGTAAATTACCCAGTTTAATTTTTTCCTATTATACCTCTTTTATTGCAACTTACTTCAAGCAGTTGTTTTATTTTTAAGGTTATAATCAAGACTTATTTCTATTATATCAAATAGCTAGGCTACTAATAAGATATTTACGATAACCCCAATATTGGTAAATGAGTCACTTGACTATTTTTTATCCTCTGTAATTGACAAATGTTAGTAAGACAGTAATTACCTAAATAAACTTACTTATCCCCTTAAAAGAATAGTATTGTGTAGATGCAGAGACCTGCCCAAGCAACTCGACTGATCAGATAAGATATATGACACAGATATGTTAACTGGCTTCCACAGCAAACATCTTGCTCCTCTCAGTATCGTCGCCACAACCATCACCACCTCCACAATCACCACCACTTATATTAACAGTCACCTACACCAGTGACATTATCACAAAGGAAGAGTATCAGAAGGATAACGAGAACCTTCTAAACAAGATATACCAAGCCAATGATGATCCTCTTTAAATCACTTGTTCTGACAAAAAATAAGACAAAATCTCCTTTACAGACTAAGAAAGCTACGATATGACCACAAAACTTACCAGTGCTTTGTAAGGGATGGGAAAATTGCAGTCAAGAAGGAATCAACAGGCAAGAGATACTTTATTTCTACCGCACATGATCTAAACAAAAATTCCTAAGCGAAGCGGGTACGAGGCAGAATAAAAATGCAGTTTGTACCCACTTCCACAAGTTGTGTTATGAGACCCTAAAAAAAAATTTCATCCAATTTTTTTCTGTAAAATCTAATTCTCATTTCTATATTGTCAATCCGACAGCAATGATTCTAAACTGTCCAATCACTACCTCATATTTTATATTCTTGTTAAACACCTCACGATCACCATCTTGTTTGCCTATATACATTTCTTTTTTTTACGTTTGTAATTATCTTTTGCAGTCCTCCATTAGTTAACTACTATATTTTTTATTCTCTTGTGTGTGCAATCTACAATAATTAGTGTAATACAATCCAAAGTTAAGTACTACTGTTTTGAAACCTTCCTTTTTTGTTTACTGTCTTCTAGCATTAGTGCAAACACTGTTAGGCGCTAATGATATAGTCTTAATAGTTCATTATTTTTTATTACTAATCATACAATTTGTTTATGGTGTTATTTGCCTAAATTTTGTGCTTTAAGTCAAATCTTACTATTTAAATTTTATTTAAGACCTTTTTTTACCACCTTTTACCGTTATACTTTTTGTATTATTACTTGTTGTTTAGTATCTGTGCAATCTACAGAATAGTTGTTTTGCTGCCTACACTTTGTACTGCTTGTATAAGCTCTCATATCACCCCAGTGCAACATTAATAATTATCTTTATACTATTTATACATTGTTAAACTTGTGTTATTCATACGACTGCAAACATCGATGCTGACATTAACCTTTTATTAAATGACACACATGATCCTAACAATTGCCTTTATTACACTGCTAGTTAGGCAAAGACACTACTCAGTGCCAACAATAACATAATAGTATTCAATTATAATGTCAGATCACTCAGCAAGCACTATGACCTCCAGGCACTAATGAATTCTCTAAATGTCAATATGTCTATCATTACTCTCACTGAAACATGGCTAAAACATGATGTTACAAACATCTATTCCACACCTGGCTACACAGCCATACACAATTGTAGGCAAGATCAACTAGGAGGTGGAAAAGCTATATACTACTCAGATTAACTAGAGTGTATAAATTCTATTTGCACAAGAGATCAGCATAGTGAATATACCTCTTGTTAAATTTAAATCCAAAGACCTTAAAAAACCTCTAACAGTCGGAGCAATTTATAGAGTTCCTCACTCCAATCTTTACTCTCAGTGAAAAACTAAGCAACATAATAACTACCGCCGAAATGAATAACCACCACCTAATACTTACAAGGGACTTCAACATAAATCTCATCCATGACCATGACCCACAAGTGACTGAATTCACAAATACTATGAACAGCTACTTACTTCTACCAACAATAACAAAACCTACAAGAATCACTGACACAAATGCCTCATTACTAGATCATATCTGGACAAACACTATATCCCCGTTAAAAGCAGACATAATCACAGATAACACCACTGACCATTATTCCATCTTTCTCATAACCAACTTGTATGAAGTGTCGCAGGACAACTAAGATCACATTCCGACTACATGATGAGTCATCTGTTAATAACTTTATTTCAGCATTAAGTGACAATGACTGGCAATACGAGCTAGCAGACAACTTATTGATGAATTATTTTTTTTACAAAAAAAAAAAAAAAAACTATAACATGCATTGCCCAATAAAAACTATGCAGATCACAGCAGAGAGACTAAACAGCCCCTGGTCTACTAACAGCATCCTCAAATCTACTGATAAAAAAAATCTATACGAAAAACAGTACAGAATGGGTCTAATAACAGGATCTCACAAAACGTTACTCGTCAATACTAACCAATCTAATAAGGAGGTCCAAAAAACTGTATTACGAAAACAGATTTCATGACATATAAGGTGATATGAAAAAGACCTGAAAAACCTTATCTGAAATTCTAGGATCAAAAAAGCTGTCACAAAACAGAATGATTACCTTAACTAAACCAGACGAATCTCTCCTTCAGCTAACCGATACTGCCAACAAACTTAATGTCTTTTTCTCTACCGTAGGAACAAAACTAGCAAGTACAATCCCAAGCACAAACATTCAACCAAAAGACTACCTCACTGGCAACTACCCAAATACTCTATTTTTAGCCCCAACAAACCCTACTGAAATCTCGCTTATCATCAAAACAGAGAAGCAGCCAGGACTAAGATTCATACAAGGAAAGTTGTGTACAAGGGAGGATGGCCTTCCCAAAACTCATAAACCTGATATTCCTCTTCGTCCTATTATATCCTCTAGAGGTTCTGTCTCTTATTCTCTTGCTTCTTGGCTGGCCAAAACCCTCACTCCCTTTCTTGGTACTTTTTCTCCTGCCCACCTCCGTCACTCTCAAGATTTCATCGAACGGGTTCGCTCTCTCCCAACCTGTAAGATGCTTAGTCTTGACGCTGAGTCCCTCTTCACCACTGTCCCTCTTGATGATGT
The DNA here is from genome assembly GCF_026875155.1 of Cherax quadricarinatus. Classification (NCBI taxonomy): domain Eukaryota; kingdom Metazoa; phylum Arthropoda; class Malacostraca; order Decapoda; family Parastacidae; genus Cherax; species Cherax quadricarinatus. Next base: position 71,530,403 of record NC_069405.1, read on the forward strand.
CCTTGATTTTCTTAGAGACAAGGCCAATGAAGGGTTTCTTCACCTCTCTATACCTACTGATGTCTTTCTTTCTCAAACCTTCGGTGTCGCTATGGGCTCTCCTCTTTCTCCTGTTCTTGCTAATCTTTACACGGAATACTTGGAGACTGTTCTTCTTCCTACTATTGATGTGAGCCCTTCACTCTGGCTCCGCTATGTGGTTGACATCTTTGCTCTGTGGCCTCGTGACTAGTCTCTTCCAACCATTTCTTGATGCTCTTAATAATCTTGCCCCTTCCATTAAGTTTAAAGTTGAATGGGAATCTAATTCCTTGCTGTCCATGTCCACCGCTCAGATACAGGTTTTCCCTTTTCCGTTTACCGCAAGCTTATGCACAGTGGCATGTACATTCACTACTTTTCTTATCATGCTTCCTCTGTCAAGAAAGGTGTTCTTATCTCCTCTTTCTCCGTGCTCTCCGCATTTGTGATCCTCAGTTCCTTGAATCAGAAATTTCCACTCTTCACAATTCATTTTCCCGTCTTGGCTACCCTTCCCATTTCATAGACTGCCTTGTCACGGGCTAAATGTAGTCTCTTCTCTTCCAAACTCTCTACTCCTGGGAACTCTTCTATCCTCTGCCTTCCCTACATTTCCGGTCTTTCTAATCTCAACAACTCTCTCCGTTCCTTAGACATCAAACTTACTTTCCGCCAGACTAACACTCTTCGCACTAATCTAGTTCATACCTCTCCTCTCTCTACAGATGCTCCTGGTGTCTACTCTCTTGTTCCTCCTGTCCTCTTCAGCATTTCGGGGAAACTGGCCGATCTCTTTCTGACAGACTTAGGAGCACGAAAGTAGTGTTAAGCTTGCCGACACTAACAATGCTCTTTTCTGTCACGTCAGAGATCACAATTATTCTACTGACTGGTCTTCTGCTAAAACTATCTTCCCTACTTCTAACTTCAACAGTCGCCGTCTGGTTGAATCCTCCCTTATACACAACTTTCCTTGTATGAATCTTAGTTCTGGCTTCATCTCTGTAAATGCCTTCCTTTCCCACTACATTGTAAAATGCTCCAAACTTCAGAACACCCGTGACTTAACCTGATTCCTTTTTCTTCTCCTCCCTCTTCCCTTTTCCTCTTTCTCCTTTGGGTTGTCTTTCTTCTACCTTGGGTATTATTTATTCCCCATCCCCCTCTGTGTTCTTGCTCCTACCCTCTGTGGGCCCCTAACTCCCTTGCAGTGCTCCTCTTTCTTAGTATTTGACTGGCTTCACCTCCACCATACTACCTCCCCCACTACTACCTTCTACCTCCACTACTACCACTACCACCACCTGGCTTACACTCCCTCCTCTCCTTTACGTTAGTGTGACTTTGTAAATGCTCCAAGTCGGACCGAAACGTCGTCGTAAGCCCCTCTCTTCTATGTGCAGGTTATTTGTGTATCGTTCCAGTCACGGTATTGTGCCTTTTTTTTTTCTTTTTTTGCTATTTATATACTCAACCCGTGTCAGTTTGGGTTCAGAACAAATATATTCTGCACTCGAGAAAAATGAATTTCCCCTGGGACTTTTCATAGACTTACAAAAACTTTTGATGCAGTTGACCATGACATTTTGCACCAAAACCTCGAACATTACGGGGTCAGAGGACACTCTCTCGATTACCTAAAATCTTATCTTAGCAACAGAACCCAGTATGTATACACAAATGGAGACAGCTCCACTACACAACCTGTTCTTGTTGGAGTCCCACAGGAGAGCGTTCTTGACCCACTTCTTTCTCATTTACATTAATGACCTACCTAACGCATCTAATCTCCTTAAACCCATTTTATTTGCAGATGACACAACTTGTGCCTTTTCTCACCCAAACCCAACCATATTAACATATACAGTAAATGCTGAACTGCTAAAAATATCTACTTGGATGATTACCAACAAACTTACTCTCAATATAGACAAACCCTACTTCATGATTTTTGGAAACAGAGCTTCAAATGTACAGCTAAACATATTGATAAATGGTTCACCTATTTTGATACAGGCAGAGGGCAAATTTCTAGGTCTCCACCTTGACTGCAGTCTCAAATTTCAGACACACGTGCAGCAAATTTCCAAGAAAGTCTCCAAACAGTAGGCATCCTTTCAAAGATACGGTACTATGTACCCCAATCAGCTCTTCTAGCTTTGTATCACTCTCTCATTTACCCTTACCACACCTATGATATCTGTGCATGGGGCTCAACCACAGTAAATCACCTTAAGCCTTTAATAACCCAGCAAAAAGCTGCAGTGCGATTGATTACTAACCCTGCATTAGACAACACACTCCACCTCTTTTCAAGAGTCTTAACTTGCTAAATATACAAAACATCCACACTTATTATTGTGCCTACTACATACACAGAACACTATACTCTAATGTAAACCCTCCTCTCAAACTCCTCCTTGATAACTATAACAGAACACGCAACCATAATACGAAACAGATCACTCTTCGATATCCCTCGTGTTCATCTCTCACTATGCAAAAATGTTATGCACGTAAAAGGCCCGAAGATCTTGAATTCATTGTCAGAACACGCTAAAGGACCCCTGTCTGCAAATCAGTTTAAGGACCTAATAAGAAATCACCTCGTTACTTAAAATTAACCAGATAAACCGTACCTAATCACTACCAGTTTCTCAAAAGCTGCTCATATTGTGCTGATGAATGCTCAACCACTTACTACTTCCAAATTAGGATGTCTATTTTTTTTTCATTGTTTTAAATAGTAGAAGATTGTAGTACAGTACATCATAGTGTAAACTGTTCCGCTATAATACCAAATTTCATTGTTTTAAATAGTACTAAATTGTAATACATCATATAGTAAATTGTTTTGTTACATTGTAATATTGTAATCTTTATTAACTAATTCAATAGTGTAATAAGTCTCTACTAGACTTATCAAAACCTGATAGAATATACAATTCTCCTGTACTCACGGTAACTCATCTAATGACCATATGAACTATGAATTATTGCCTTACTAATCTTAAGTTAATCTTTAAGTTTGCCCGAAATGCTCTGCGTACAAAGGGGCTTTTGGCATGTACACCCAACTATTACATTCCTCTGTACAACTATGTAATTTGTCAAAATATCTTTATCTTTAGGCTAGAATATTGCTGTACATTAGCAGCCCCTATTAAGACGGGCAATACTGAAGATGTAGGAAATGTATAGAGGACTTTCACTGCACTTTTAAGTTCAGTCACGCGCCTAAATTAGTGTGAACGTTTGAAGTCCTTCGACCTATACTCCTTGGAATAAAGGTGAGAAAGATACATAATTTACATCTGGGAAATCTTACGAGGGATTGGTCCCAAATCTGCACACACAAATCACTCCCTACGAGAGCTAAATACTCAGCAGATGGAATCAAATACCCCCAATGAAAAGCAGGGGTACACTGAGTACAGAGAGAACACAAGTGTAAGGGGCTCAAAACTATTTAACAGCCTCCCACTATACACAAGGGAAATTACTAACAGACCCCTTTCTTTCTTTAAAGGTAACTTAAGAGATTCCTAGGGTCCCGATTTACCGGGCTGTGCTTCGTACGTTGGATTGCATGCAGTAGTAACCGTCTGGTTGGTCTGGTCCTTATGCACTGAGAAGCCTGGTCTGGAACCAGGGAGCGGGGGCGTTGACTCCATGAACAAACCCCACACAAACCATAATCAACATCTATACTGTCGAACATGCCTTCGTATCCAGTTAGTATAGCGAATATCAGAATGGAGATTACTCACATGTGCTACAGAGCGCCTCGTTGTTCACAACCTGCTTAAATTATTTAAGTGACTAAATAGACAAAATAAAAAAAAATTAATAAATAGCACTCCCAAAAATAGAGACAAAGTAGGAAAGCTTCACGTAGGAATGCAGGATGCCCATACGTGAGATGACCAGTCATATAAGGATCTGAGCACAAAGACCAGATGTGCTTAAAAGAAAAAAATGTTGGTCGTCAATGCCAATCAATAATAACTTTGCCAGTAAGCACACAAAAGCTGGATGAAAACTGAGTTATAGTCTGAAACGGTCAACTGCCTAAAGAAAATCGGATTACGTTTAGGGGATCACATCACCTCACCTAGGGAATGGGAGACAAACGAGATCGACTTAAGAGGCAGGACCAATTTCCTTGGATTAAGTCCCCCTCACCAGCATCAAGGCACCTTGAGGAGTAGGAAATCGGAAAGTTCCGAACTGATAAATATGCAGAAGTCGAAACTGGTTGGCAGTGTTAAGAGAATGACTAGTGGTCCAGCACAGCCAACTCTTAATGTTGTATGAGAGAGAGGAAGAGCAGACTGGATCACCTTCAACGCACTATGATCACAAACATCAACAACAACACTGACACAGCCATGGCAGCAATATGGATGATGGCCGCAAGTGAAGCATAACACTCTTAAGTCGATACCGGCAAACCCTGACCAATGTTCCTTAAATGTGCGATTTTGAAAGACTGCAACTTACCTCACCCCCCGCACAGTACTTCCATTATTCAAAGTGTTATTGGTCAGACAGGGAAACGATTAGCAGAGGGAGTGATGATCCTCCATCACTCATGATGAATGACCCACATGGATTTAGCGCTACATAAATAAAAACAAAATAAAAAAAATAAAAATATATAATTTCATTTTTAAGTCCAAAACTTCCATGTTCTCTACCACTAGATAATGAGGAGTCGATACACACGTGAGGGTCACTATTATACATTAAATTCATAAAACAGCGCTAAACCCGTGAGATATAGACAGACTGAGGACTGGGATGTAATCAGGTTTCATCCTAGAAGGAAAAAGTATCTGCAATTTCCTAAATTAAGAACATTTCAGCAGCATCCAGGTGCACGATTTCAAGTGTCTACCTGCAGATAGTTCCTAGGAACAGTGCCTCTGCACCTCGGTCTCAGACCAGTTTCCTTCAACATTTTTTTTTATTTATAATGCTTTTTTAAAGCTTTGTAATTACTTTATCATGGTAGTTATTCCCTTCTACTGCTCTATTTCTGCACTGACTGCACTCGCATGATATTAGTTAATGATTGAAGGTGTGATGACCCCCGCGGCCCTGGTTATACACCTCATTCATCTTTTTCATATTTCACTTGTTATCCTGTACTTTTCCAAGGTCTCTGTTCCTATTTCTTGATTTATCATGTCCTGGATCATTACACACACATTATTATAATCAAAAAGAAGCGCTAAACCTACACGGATCATACAGCGCAGCAGGGCAGGGAAGGGTGCAAGGGTATTGGGTAGCAAGAGGAATAGGGATTATTATTAGGTCATGGAGTTCAGCGGGACAGAGGACAGTGCAGGGATAGTGGGTAGCAAGAGATTGAGGTTGAAAGGGCTGTGAGGGATGCTAGAGGCATCATCTTCAGAGTTTGTGCAGTAAATCAGTTGCTGTCAAAAAGTCAGTGAGAGATTCTGGGTTAAAGGAGGGTCCATCAGCAAGAAGGGAAGGTAAAGTAAGGGTAGTGGAGCAGTGACGACGTTGGAGGCAAATTCTGCGTGCTTGTTGATAGAGTGGGCAGTCCAACATACTATGGCTAACAGAAACTGAAACCTGACAATTCTCACAGAGTGGAACAGGGCACCTCTCCATGAGATTCCTGTGGGTAAGACGAGTGTGGCCGATGTAAAGACGGGAGAGAGCAATTTCCCAACCTCGATACTGATGACAAGAACATGGCCAGAAACGTATACTTGGTTTAACAGAATTCAATTTGTTATGTAGCAGATCAGACCAATGTTGTTGTCAACGTGTGCCAAGGTGGGTAGCAAGTACAGTAAAATAGTCTATGAATGGAACACTTCTATGTGAAACTGAAAGATCATATACTGTTCACCGTGCACCAGTGTCTCTGTTCATTGCCCTGTATGTCAACATGACCGGAGACCCAACAAAAAACATCTTTGTGCTTGCTAGAGATGTGGCATAAACAAAGTTGGATACGAAGAACCAGGGGATGAGGTGCATCAAATTTTCGTATAGCCTGTAAAGCACTAAGGGAGTCTGAAACGACCACAAACGGTGACACAGGCATAGATGCTATGCGGATAAGTGCTATGGCATACAATTGAGCCCCCCCAAAAAAAATGCTAGCCGAGGACAATAAATGCCCTCACACAACACTGTCCGGAAACACTACTGCGAATCAGACGCTGTCAGAAGCCTTGGAACCATTGGTGTACACTGCAATGGCATGAGAATGAGATTGGAAGTGGTTAAGAAAAAGAGAGCGAGAAGACACCGTAGGCAGTTGGGCTTTCGCGCATGTCAGTGGGAAAGAACAGACACGAACCGTCGGAACTTCCCAAGGGGGTAGGGAAAAGCGAGATGCTACATGAACATAGAAAGGCAGTAACTGAAGAAAAGACAAGAGTGAATGTAGGCAAAGAGAAAAGGGACAGAGCATACAGGGGCGATGAACAAATAAAGTCTACTAACATCAGTGATTATGCTACATATAGAAGGATTGCTAAGGTCATGAGACAGAACATAATAGCGAAGGTAATGAGCATCACGGCGATCGGACAAGGATGGTATATTCGCCTCTGCATAGAGGCTCTCAACTGGTGAAGAGTGAAAAGCACCGAGGCATAAACATAATCCCTGGTGATGGATGGGATCAAGGCTAGAAAGAGTTGAAGGAGAGGCAACCGAATATATCAGGTCGCCATAATCAAGTTTCGATAAAATTAGGGCTGAATGTAGTCGAAGGAGAATTTTACGATCAGCCCCCCATGAAAGTTGAGCGAGGGTTTGAAGGAGGTTCAGCCGACTATGACAAGTTGCTTTCAGAGAGGTAATGTGAGGTTTCCAGGATAACCGATCGTCAAACAGAAGGCCAAGAAACTTGACTGTATCACGCGAGCCACATAGGTACAGTGGATTATCAGAGGGCAGAAAGTTTAGTGAAAGTAATATGGCGAGTTTTAGTACTAGAAAATTTAAACCCATAGGTAGTGGCCCAATTGGAAACACGGTTGACTGCATGCTGGAGAGAAACTGCAATGAGGTGACAGTGCCTGCACAAGCTATAGCAAAGTCACCAACATAGAGTGATGACCAAATATTAGATGAAGAACAGAGGCCAGATCATTTATAGCAAGGAGAAAGTGTTGTGCTCAGAACACATCCCTGGGAAACACCTTCAGCTTAGACGAAGTCCAGAGAAAGCATATTATTAACCCAAAAACAGAAATATCTCGCAAATTAAGAAGTTCTTAAGGAAAAATGGTAGACTACCTCAGAAGCCTAAGGAGTGGGCCTGGGCCACGATGTTATAGCTCTAAGGTATGTCATATGCCTTCTCAAGGTCAAAAAAGATGGTAATAACCGAGTGGTTATTGGCAAGGTCATTACGAGCATACGCATCCAAGCGTAATACAGGGTCAATAGTAGAATGACCCTTAAGAAAGCGGACCTGCAATATTTCACAGCATGACTAAAACGCCAGCAATTTCTACACTGCTGTGGTGTAGGGATCACCTCTCAAACTTGTAAATGTGTCCTGCAGTATAAACCGAGGACAGAGGCTCACGGCAGTCATAAGTTAAGCGAACTACATTGCAAGGGTATAGTCTCCGCCTGCGGGCAGGAAGAACATAAGTCTCTACTTTGAGGATTTGGAGGTCTTGGAGCTAGAACTGTTCCAGAATGTCATCACCACATGTCCGGAAATTCTACTGGACAATGGTATGAGGTAGAATGACAGTACCACTACAAGAATTAAGAAAGTGATCTTTTTCAATAGTTACAGAAATAGCATCTATGGTTGTAAGGAGAGAAAGATCGTGAGCTTGGCTAGTATTCTGTACCGTGATGAGTGCACTACTCTTGAAAGTATGAAAGGATATATCTTGACCAACATGGCGTAGGAGCGTCTTGCTAACATTATGATCGAAAAGATAGTCACAATAAGTCAGTCGCAGAGTAAAAAATTAGTCATTGTGTATTTTGAAACAGTTTGTAAGGGGAGTGAGTGTCGTGCCGGTCTTTTCTGGGCAGAATGAGAAGGAAATGAAGGAGTATCATCAGGTAATGGTCTTGGGCGTTTAAAGTGTGGGACTGGAGTTGGTCCGATGTGGGTTGGGTAGGCGATCCGAAAATCCCCGCACAGTAGAGGGAGAAGCCAGAAGCATGGTCAAAGAAGTGAGAAGGTCAGATGTATCAAAGGAGTCAGGAGGAACCCTGGTACCCGGAGTGGGTGACAAAATGGCACCAGGAGGAGGTACAGGGGCATAAGAAATGTCCGAAGAGTGGTCAAATAATGACGTAGGGTCGGAACAAGGTGCGGAAGCAGAAAGAAGCCGGGGGGGAGCTGTTTCATGGATTTGGGACTTCATGGTTATGTCACTTCTTTATTTTTGTTTTTTAGAAAAAAGAAAGAAAAAAAAAGGGGGAACATGGAGGGATAGCTCCTAGGATGAATGAAAGGGCCATAAATCCCCCTCCATGCCCAAGAGAACTCCAAAACCGCAAGTAGTGCAGAAGTGACATGAAACCTGTGCCATGACCTACCCTTCATGCCAGTAAACCAGCAATCTGGGATAGCAACCTCAAATCTACCGAGCCACCTCGTGGACAAGAGAGAGGGCGGCTGGATAACCGCCACAAAGCATACCTCCTTCAGCCACCACCCCCTGGAATCCGAAAGGCAGCTTCTAGAGATATTCCCGTCACCTGAATGATACCCAAAGCCACCCCCCCGGGAAACCGGAGGAGTGGGACATCCCCAGGTGATCCAGATTGCACAACAAACTACACCACCACCACCACAGACCTCAACTGAATGGGATGGACCATGGTACCCTTCCCCCTACCTAGGAACTAGAGTGCCTGTGGGAAGACTCCCAAAGGCTAAAAACAGGAAGGGGATAGAAGGATGGGGAGAGGAGGAAAGGGAAAGGGCAGGATGGGATAAAGAAGGGATGATTGGGAGGTAATTAGGTTCAGTCTGATTAAGGAGACTAAAAGGTCTAATTACTCAGACCATGAGCCTCTTCACCGTGCCAAGGAGCCCCCCCCCCCTCCCACTTGAAGAGGCATTATACACAGCTATTTCCTTTTGCCCACTATCTTTCAAAGCTTTATTTACTTTTAGTTAATATTGTTATTAGTCTGATTTGCTAACCTTCAAAACTCTTCTCTTGACCGTGACATTGCTTTGATCTAGTTAGTGTTTTTAATCTCTTGCTGCAGCAACCTTAAATGCTAATATCCTATATTTTCATATTTTCTGTAAATACAGTATATGCTTCCAAATTTCCCCTTTAGACACAAACATACCCTTACTTATGCGCCGGCCACCAGTTCGCTTTAGTTGTGTCGCCTGAGCAACTAGTTTACTTTGCACCTTATGCTCATCCTGTGAGCGGTAGCTCAAAGAGATCAAAATGGGTCATTGTTAGACCCCACTGAGAATTGTTACTTCACTAGAAAGGAATATTAGTCACTTTTTATTTTACAACCATGTCACACAGTGTTGTACACAGTACATTAAGGAACAAATCTGGATACAACTTTCAAGATTTCAGATATCTTATCATTAACAATGAGGTGCTTTGCCATATCATGTAAGGTTTCCATGGACGCGTGTCTGAAAGGTTGGATGTTTGGACACTAAGACAATGTTCCAGTGTATGGCCCTCTCTCTCCACATACTGCATTTTGTCACTCACATCTCCATACAAAGCGTACTGTTAGAGATACTAATAGCTCAGTTTTATTCTAGCACTATTATCACCTTACAATCTACTGACCTCGTTACTTTCTCCATATAAATGTTTAATTGGACACATTTCATTATAATGGATACCGGATCTGCTAGTTCCTATCTGCACAGTTCTACTTTCTTCAACCTCGTTTGCTGGTTCCTTTCTAACAACGTTTAGCAAACTTGTTTGAAAAGCCAGTTATACACAGCATTCTATTTGAAGCTTGTTTAGCTAATTCATCAACTTTGTCATGCTCCTGGAAGCCCGTGGTCTGGTGGCTAAAGCTCTCGCTTCACACGGCGAGGGTCCGGGTTAAATTCCCGGCAAGGGTAGAAACATTAGGCGTATTTCTTTACATCGGTTGTCTATGTTCCCTATCAGTAAAATGGGTTCCTGGGTGTTAGTCGACTGGTGTGGGTCGCATCCTGGAACAAATGTGACCTAATTTGCTCGAAATGCTCTGCAAAACAAGGGGTTTTCTATACAGTAGTATGTCATTGATGTCAGCTAGGCCTGTATACCTTGTAAATGTACTTGTAGAAATAAAGATATACTATATTTTTAAAATACTTAAGTTATCCCTATCTCAATAATGTGTGTATATCTGTAACTAGCTTCATACACAAGTATATTACGTTCTAAGGTCGTGTATGGTTTCCAGAGTACTGATTTTAGAAAGTAATCAAAGCTGAGAATCGTGCATGATTAGTTTCTTGGGAGGATACGTGGGGACAGTGATATCAAAAGCTAGTATTTGCCAGGGTGGCGGGAAATGCTGTTATTTCCTAACACGTTACAATTTATGTAGTTCAAACATTTTTGTGTGTGGCTGTTGAGTCCATCTTGATGCACTTGTCCCATGGATTACATGTTTTAGTAATTCTTTAAAGACAACATTGTTTTGATCACCAGGCAGCAGCTTCAATCTTATCATGACATTGATTTCACGTATTCTATCAGCAACACTAGGTATACCTAATTGTTTTCCTCATATTAAGAAGAATTCACCCTCTAGCACAGTGGTTCTCAACGGGGTCTGCTTGACTCCTAAGGGAGGAATTTCATGTCCAAGGAAAGGCATGAGTAAGGTTAATGTATCCTCACAAACCTTATATTGGACGTGATGTGCGAGTCTAGTTCTCTCTGAAAATCACACTAAATTACTAAAATTAGATGCTAAATTGCTAAAATTTAAGTTTTTTTGGCGGTGCGTGTATTATACTACCTTAGTGAAAGAATGGATGCACATACCGGTATTTTTCCTTGTGGGTGATTTTTATGGATATTATGGTAGACACTAACATTCATATGTCTAGTATACATATATAGTTAAACTGTGAGCCACCGAATTACGTTTGGCTGTGGTACGTGATCAGTTGTCTGGAGATGATACTGTGAATTTAACCTGTTTTATTATATTTATGTTTATTGTTTTTCCAGATTTATATCTAAAATACCAAAGCAAACTTTTCTGAGCAGATGGCATCTGCAAACGCCAACAACAGAGTCTGCCAACAGTTTATGAGGCACCTCCTAAACATACATCCAGAATGGGCGAAGAAACTCCACGAGCACTTCAAATACCTAAAGTAACAAGAAGTCGGAAAACAAACATAAGTTGCTATATGCAATGTTCAAAATACAATACACAAATAATCCGCACATAGGAAAACGAAACGACGTTTCGGTCCGATCTGGACCATTAACTAGTCAAACAAGCCCAAAGAGAAGGGAGCCAGTCTATATACTGGCTCCCATCACTAGTTAATGGTCCAAGTCGGACCGAAACGTCGTCATAAGTTTCATTCTCATATATGTGGGTTATGTGTATTGTTCCAGTCATTATATTGTGCCTTTTTATTCTACTAAACTCAAACCCCTGTGAGTAAACGTTATGAACTAACTCACTATCTATCTATCTATCTCTCTCTATCTCTATATATCTCTCTCTCTCTATCTCTCTCTCTATCTCTCTATCTCTCTCTCTCTCTCTCTCTCTCTCTCCGAAATTTGGACACCACACCGATGACGAAAAGTTGCTAAAATAAGCTTTTGAGGTATATCTCTGGACAATACAAGACAACGTAAGAATTGAAGGGAACTTGCCACCTAACTCCTCAGCAATGATACTGTTCCCCGCCCCATCGATGACGTTGCAGTCGACGTCGAGAGAGAATTAATTACGATCCTCAAGACGGACAAATTTTCACTGGCACTCGACGAACAACAGACACAATTAAGTCATTCTACTGGGCTATGTCAGGTTCCCTTCACAGCTCAAAAATCACGAAAGAGATGATGTTTAGCAAGTCTCTGACAACCACCACTACTGAGCAAGATATCTACGTATAATGTATTCAAGTCTGACTGACCTTGTGTCCACTGCTGCTGATGGTGCCCTAACAACGAGCACTCAAACTTTTGAAAAGATGATAATCCGGATATGATGACTCTCCACTATCATTCACTGAAAGTGTTTGGCGGTTGCAATCCTTAGTCCTGAACTCGACCAAACAACAGAGGCAGTTCAAAACATTTTGTTAGGACATAAACGAGGACTTCCTGAGACTGCTTTTTCATACACATCTGCGATGGTTCTCGAAAGCCAACTGTCTGGAAAGGTTCACTGCTATGTACGATACTTTGCTGGACTTGGGTGGGACCCCTCACTACAAAGACTTTCAGTTACTGAAATCCAGTAAGTCCAAGGCCTTGATGTCATATATTGCAGATATTTTTTTTAGTAAACTGAACGCTTTAAATAAAGAACTGCAGGGTGGACAAAAACTTATGGACTACAGAACCAAGATCTGTAGTCTTATATTCAAACCGAAGTTTTGGAAGGCCCAGATCTTTAAGAATATGTCGTAATTCACCTATCTCAGCAAATGTGAACCACTGGTTATGCTCTAAATCATTTGTGAGCATCTTTAAAATCCGCATCTGATCGACAGATTTACCAATCTCCAACAGCTGAACTCTCCCTCTGAATTACTAGGCTAGTTTTTTTTAACTACGAAAATGAGTGAGGCTATGGAATGATGACATCAACGAGCTGATGGGTTAACAAAACGATGACTGCGTAAAACCGATCCAGACTTAAAAAAAAAAAAAGTGACTGGAGGCCCAAGTCTGCGTCAAACTTAACAAATTAGCCACGGAGACCCAGCATTTGCCATTTACCCGTACTTGGCTGCTCCTTAATTAACTACTGCTACGAACATTTTTAACGAAAAACAAAGTCGACAACATATCAACATTTGTGGGCGTGATCTTCGAGCTAATCTGACTTGTTTTGCTCCTAGTTTCTCATTTAGTTTCTCAGCACGAGGCTCAAGGTTCTCATTAAAGCTGTACAATTTGAATGGAAATCTAGTATTAAGTTACAAATCTGAAATCGAAGTTTTTTCTTTATTTTTGGGGGGTTAAATAATCACCTTTAATTTAATTACTTGTTAATCGTTGTATTTTGTAAAATAAAAACTTGCTTATTTCTTCCTTCATTTCTGATGAAATAATCACATTGAATTAGATTTTTTGTAGACTAACTGAACTTCATTAATTACTATTGTAACAAATAATTTATTGTTTCATGATCATTTAAAGATGGGAAGGATTTAGAAGCGCCGGGGGATGCTAAGGGACGAATGCGAAGCTGAGAAACACTGCACTAGCATCTCTCCTTACAACGACAATAGTGTGAACAAAGTGCTGGTGGTTTCACGTTATGTTCCGACTTTTAATACTTGGTTACTCGATCACTTATTTACTTAAGGTTTCAGACACCTTACTTGGAGGGTGTTCCGGGGGTCAACGCCCCCGCGGCCTAGTCCTTGACCTGGCCTCGGTCTTACTCTGACACTACTACAATACTACATGTTTTGATTCTCCACTGAAACCCGGAAAGCATGAATTTAATTACCTACTTTAAATAATAAGATATTACATGGACCCCAACCTAAATAAACTTGTATTTGCGAGAACTGAGATCTAGGTCTTGGATCTGTAACAAAATTTTCGATCGACTTGTATCTTACAAAATCGTATTTACACAGGAATCCATGTATGGAGTGAATCTTCTCGTGACTAACGTGAGAGCTACTTCTCTCAGTTTCTCACCATAACTATTACCTCGGAGTTCAAGTGCCAGTCTCGAGGTATGTCTCAATTTTTTTTCCCTAAGTGCGGCTTCCACAATGATGCTGTGTACTCAGGCACTCGATGTACAGATGTGCTAAAAATATTTGACGGATTATTTCATTATATTCTGAACTTATCTGGTTTGCAACACTAGGATACAGCATTAATTTTTGTTTGTTTGCGGCGACACGTCAAGCATGACGTCACTTCCTGGTTTCTTTGTCCAGTTTAATAAGCTGCTGCTGCTGCTGCTGCTTTCCCAGGTAGTAAACAATCTGTTTTATCCCACTTCCCTTGTCCCAATTACATTACTATGCACTTTTTATGGTTTAACCTAGTAGCCCGTTGTTCGAACACTCCTACAGAATATCCTAAATCTTCCTGTTTCCTACCATATTCTTTCGTTCATATATGCTTTTTAATTTTGATATCATAAAAGAGTATTGATTTTATGAATCCATTTCCACTATTAAGTCAGTTACACATACTGCACTGGAAACCCCACTATTTCCACCCTTCTCACACTAACCCGTCTTTCATGACAGTGTTTCTAAGATATTCATTAATACATGTCTGAAATTGGAAAGACATCACAGCCTACTGTTGTCTCGTACTCTCGTAGCATTTCCAGCAATTTAGAACATGCAAGACACTCACACTCATGACTAATTCCTAGAGATCTACTACTGAAGTCCTACCGAAGACCAAATGTGCCTGCTGACCACCACATCCACCAGACCGGCAGCATGTGCCCCGCATGGTCGGTGTTCTCCGAAGATTGACCAACATATCAGGAAAATTTCTCCTAGCAATTCGGACTTGTAACCAGACTTTGTCGCCAATACCAAGGGAGGCTGTGGTTGGGTTTCACATCAGGTAAGATGGTAATGTCACAAGTGTGATGCATCTGATTCATTCTTTTGATACATTTGACATACATAAAGATCGACAGTTGACCATGCCGCACTTTGCCTTGATCTGATGACAGAGAGCTTGGAGGCCTTGAAAAATAGCAGAAACAATAATGATCTTCCCTAGTATCAAAAATCGTGTCAATGAAATCAATGACGTCACTGACATTAATATGCTCAGGCAAACCTACCTAGACCCTTTAACAGCCCTCCAATCATTCCAGCACAAGGAAACACTCTAAATGGAACAAAAACTGGAAATGATTTCCGAATGAATCATATACAAGTTCTATATCAAGTAAGGCGACAATAACACTTCCCCCAACAATGGAAAATTACCTCTCCAAATCATTATCATTCACTTTCCCCCTATTAGACCAAAACTTCATTTTGAAGTACGATGCCTTCAACTGTATAGATATTCTAGTCATACAGCATTCTCTCCCAAAGTTGATGGCTACGTCTACCATTCCACTGGAGCAGCTAGTAGTTTGTCAAGCAGAGCGAGGGTTCCTTAGAAAATGGAACTCGCATCAACTACTGGGCTTCCACTGTTCAAAACTAAATATTCGTTATACTTCTGGAACTCTTGACTCATGACTCGCGAAATCGTAATGACACGACTGCAAACAAACCATACCACGGAACTCGTTTGTGTCCATCTGTTTAAAGTTGACACCTTAATTGTAACTCAATCAATAAATGCTTTCAACTGCACGAGGTACGATTGTAACATGCTAATGTCAAGAGGCCAAGCGCAGGCATGGTAAAATTATAAAACAACTGAATCACAGTAAACATCCTGGACAATGTTAGGTAAATGGACACAGATGCAACGAATGTGACATTTCATTGTGGAAAAGTTTAGTTCTTCAGGAGCTTGAAAGAGTTCCTGGAGAGCGAAACGTTGCCACATTAAAATGTGACATTAATGTCATCTGTGCCCACTTACCTAACATTCTGTCGGTAATTCTACCATTACCATCTTCTGGATTCCTTCTGATACATGGTAGACGGCAAGGGCTTGTGCCCCTGAGGAGGAAATAGATTACATACCACTGGGTTATTTGAGAACAGTAATACGTAAAAATCCTAAACTGAAATTCACTGACTTAAAAGTATCCATCAGCACATTAACCTGAAAGAGCTACGGGGTTATGCGCAGAAAACAAATCAGCAGATCACTACTGCCTGGAGTACTAATAACTTTGGTAAGTAATATACCTGGAGAGGGTTTCGGGGGTCAATGCCCCCACGGACCGGTGTGAGACCAGGCCTCGAGACCTAGGAGTAAATTTTGCCAACGAAAGTAGAGCGAAGCAGTAAGTGAAAAACACTGGGTTCAAGAGAGCTAAGGACCATCGGTTCAGCTTGCCTCAATGTCCAGTGCAAAAAGTGAATTCAAATGCAAACTTGTTAATTTATCGCTCAGAGAATCCCCCCCCCCCCTTTATTATGTGCATGAATGTTAAACTATCAAGGGACTCTGGACAAAATTTCACGAAATTAAAGTATTTTACTTGAAATATTACAGCCAATTCTGGAAAATATCCTAACCTGTCAATTGCATAAAACTTGTTAATAACAAATGTTCAATAAATTCTAAATAGTTCAAAACCACTGCTGTTTGCTTAGGTAACAAATTTTGGGACCCAGTCCGTGGATCCATTATGCTCTTCTATAAACTCTACTACCGCCTACACGTTGAATATGGAGGGGATGGGGGAGAGGGATAAAACCATCAAACAATGCAAGCCACCTTCCCTCTTGTACCCTTCAAGACCCAACACCCGCACACTATATATATATATATAATATATATATATATATATAATTATATATATATATATATATATATATATATATATATATATATATAATAATATAATAAATATATATATATATATAATATATATATATATATATATATATATATATATATATATATATATAATATATATAATATATATGTGTGTGTGTGTGTGTGTCGTGCCGAATATGTAAAACTGGTCAATTAGCAAGAAATCATTTAAAATTAAGTCCTTTCTAAAAATTTCTCTTATACGTTTAAAGATATATTTTTTTCATTAATGTTGATGTAAAAATTTATAATTTTGCACCAAAAGGAACTTAGAAAACTTACCTAACCTTATTATAACAAGAGCAATTTATTTTAGCCTAACCCAACTAAATATATTTTAGATTTGTTTACAGTAATTTAATACTAAACAAACACAGTGAAATATATTTTTTTCGTTAGGTTCAGAATGATTTTGGCGAAATTATTACATACACAAATTTTCACTTGTCCTATATGGCAAGATGAGCATTGCTATTTAAGCCAAGATCGCAAGTTCTGCCTATTCGGCACGACATATATATATATATATTATATATATATATATATACACACACACACGCACGCGTACACACACACGCACGCGTACACACACGCACGCACTCGTACACACACGCACGCGTACACACACGCACGCGTACACACACGCACGCACGCGTACACACACGCACGCACGCGTACACACACGCACGCACGCGTACACACGCACGCACGCGTACACACACGCACGCGTACACGCACGCACGCGTACAAACACGCACGCACGCGTACACACACGCACGCACGCGTACACACACGCCGGCACGCGTACACACGCACGCACGCGTACACACGCACGCACGCGTACACACGCACGCACGCGTACACACACCACGCACGGTAAAAACCCCCACCTCAGTGGTGATGGGTTGTTGGTGTGTGTGTGTGTAATGTGTCAAGTGGTGCGTGTGTGCTAGGTGGTATGTGTGGTGTCGTGTATGGTGTCATGTGTGTGGTGTGGTGTGTGTATGTGTGTGTTGTGTGGAGGTGGTGGTGTGTGTGTGTATGTGTCTGTGTGTGTGTGTGGTTTGTATGTGTCGAGTGTGTGAGTGCTGTGGTGGTTGTGTGTGGTGTATGTCGCTGTGGTGTGTGTGTATGTGTGAGTGTGTGTATGTGTGTGGTAGGCTGTGTGTATTTGTGTGTGTGGTGTGAGTTATGTGTGTGTGTTGTATGTGTGGTGTGTGTTATGTCGTGTGTGGTGGTGTGTGTATGTGGGGTGGTGTGTGTGGTGGTGTGTTGTGTGTGTAGTGTTGTGGTGTGTGTGTGTGGTGTATCGGTGTGTAGATCGGTGTGTGTGTGATGTGTGTAGGTGCGATGTGGCGTGTGTGTGTGTGTGATGTGTGTGTGTCGTCGGTGATGTGGTGTCGTGTCGTGTATGTGTCGTGTGTGTAGTTATGTGTGTGTGGTGCGGTGTGTGTGTGGGTGGTATGGGTATGGTGTAGTGTGGGGTGTGGGATGTGTGTGTGTGTGGTTGTGTGTTTGTACTCGTGTGTGTCGTGGTGTGTGGGTGTTTGTGTGTGTGTGTATGTGGTGTGTGAGTGTTATAGTCGTGTGCGGTGTGTGTGGGCCGTGTATGTGTGGTGTGTGTGTAGTGAGTAGTAATGCTGTGATTGTGTGTGGTGGTGTGGTGTGTGATGCTGTAGTGTGTGTGTGTGGTCAGTGTGTGGTTGGTGTGGTGTGTGTGATGTAGGTGTGTAGTCCATGTCCGATGTATGTGTGGTGTGTGTGGGCGTCGTGTCGGTGTGTGATGTAGTTGTGTGTGTGTGGGTTATGTGTATAGCTGTGGTATGTGTGTTTGGTGGTGGGTATGTGTGTGGTGTGTAGTGTGTCATGTGGTGTGGCTGGCTGTCGTGTGTGTATGCGGTGTGGTGTGGTGTTGTGTGTGTCGTGTATGTAGTGGGGTGGTGTGTGTGTGTGTGTGTGTATGGGGTGTGTGTGTGTTATGTGTGTGGTGTGTGTGTGTGTGTGTGTGGTGGGGTGTGTCGTGTGTGTGTGTGTGTGTGGGTGTGGTGTGTATGTGTGTGTGGTCGTGTGTGGTGTCGTGGGGTGTATGTGGTGTGGTGTGCCGTGGGTGTGTCGGTGTATTGTGTGTGTGTGTATGGTGTATGTGTGTGTGTGTATGATGTAATGTGTGGGTGTAGTGGTATGTGTATGTGGGGTCGTGTGTATGTGTATGGTGTGTAGTGGGTGTATGTGTGGTTGTCAGTTGTGTGTGTCATGTGCAAATGGTCGTGTGTGTATCGTGCTATGTTTCGTGTGTGTATGCTGTGTATGTGTATGTGTATGCTGTGTATGTGTTGGTTTGGGTTGGTGTATGTGGATGTGTGTGATGCTATTGTGGTGTATGTGTGTTTGGTGTACGTGTATGTGATGTGTGTGTATGTGTATGTCTTGTCGTGTGTATGTGTATGTGGGTGTGTGTGTGTGTGTATGTGGGGATGGGTGTAGTATTGTGGTATGGGTGGTGTGTGTGTATGTGTATGTGTGTGTGTGTGGGTAATCGTGTGGCGTGGTGTACTGGGGTATTTGTTGGTGGTCTGTGTATGTGTGTGTGTGTGTATGGTGTATGTGTAGTGTGTGGTGGTGATAGGGTATCGTGTGTGTGTTGTGGTATGTGTATGTAGCTACGTGTGTGTGGTATGTGTATGTGTTGTGTGTGTATGTCGTATTCGTGTCGTGTGTGGTACGTGGTTATAGTGTGTGTGTGTATAGTGGGTATGTGGGTTTGTGTGCGTACGCCGTGTATGTGTGGTGATGTGTGTGTGTGTAGTGTGTGTATGTGTGTGTGTGCTATGTGTATGTGTGTGTGTGTATGTGTTATGCTGTGGTGTCTGTAGTGTATGTGTGGTTGTGCTGTGTATTTGTTGTTATTTGTGTGTATGTGTTGTCGTGTTGTGTGGTATCGTTATGGGCGGTGTGTGTGTATGTGGATTTGTGTCGTCGTTTGTGTATGTGTGTGTCGTGTATCTGTGTATGTGTGTGTGTGTATGTGTAGTGTCGTGTGTTGGAGTATTGTTGTATGTACGTGTGTGTGTATGTGTATGTCGATGTGAGTGTGTATGTGTATCGGTTGTGTGTCGTATGTCGTCATGTGTGGTGTGGTGATGTGGATGTGTGTGTGGCTGTGTCATGGATGTATGGTGCGTTGTGTGTGTGTATGTGTATGTGTGTGTGTGTGTATCGTGTTATGTGGTGTGTGTGTATGTCGTATGTGTCGTTCCGTGTGGGTGTATGTGTATGTGGGGGTGTTGTGTGTATGTGTACGTGTGTACGTGTAGGTGTATGTGGTATGTGTGTGTGTGCTCATGTGTTATCTGTGTGTGTGTCCGGTTCGCTGTATGTCGTAGTTTGTGTATGTGTGTGTTACGTGTATCGTGTATAGTGTCGAATGTACGTGTATGTGCGATCAGTGTGGTGTCGTGTGTACGCAAGCATGTATGTCCGTGTGCTGTCCGTAGGTGTCATGTTGACTGTACGTGTATGTGTTAATGTGTGGGTAGGATGTGTAGCGGTCTCGTGTGTATGTGTATGTGTGGATTGTAGGTGTATGTGTGTTTGTATGATCGTGTGTGTATGTGTGTCGTGTGTGTGGGTGTGTGTGTGTGTATAGTGGGTCCGTGTGTGTAGTGTGTGTGGTGTTATGGTGTGTGTGTGTCTGTGTATGTGTGTGTGTGTGTGAGTATTGTGGTGTGTGTGTGTTGTGTATAGTGTGTGTGTGTGTTTGTGTCGTGTCGTGTGTGGCTTATGTGAGTGCGATGTGTGTCATGTGGTGTGTGTGCTATGGTGTGAGGTGTGTGTGTTTGTGTGTGATGTGTGTAATGTATGTGTTGTGTGTGGGTATGTGTGTGTGTGTGTATCTGTGTGTGGTGTGTAGATGTGTGTCGTGTGTGCTGTATGTGTGTGTGTGTGTGTATGGTGGGGGTGGTGCTGTGTGTGTGTGTTGTGTGTGGGTGTGGTGTGTGTTGTGTCGTGTGTGTATGTGTGTGTGTGGTGTATGTGTACGATGGTGTGGTGTGGTATGTGTGTGTCCGTGTATGTGTGTGGCGTTTGTTGTGTCGGATGTGTATGTGTGTGGTGTGTATGGATGGTGGTCTTGTGTGTATGTGTGTGTGTGTGTGTGTATGTGTTGTGTGTATGTAGTTCGTGTGTTGTGTGTGTATGTGTATGTGTGTGTGGTGTATGTGTTGATCGTGTATGATTGTGTGTGTGTGTGCCGTGTATGCGTGTATGTGTGTGTGTGTTGTGTGTTCGTGGTGTGTGTATCGTGTGGTGCTTGGGTGTTGTGTGTGTGTGGTGTGTCAGGTGGTATCGGTCGGTCGGTGTTGTGTATGGTGTGGGAGTGGTGATGTGGTGGTCGTGTGTGTGGTGTATGTGTGTGTGTGTGTGTATTGTGTGGTGTATGTGTGTCGTGTGTGTATGTGCGTGTGTGTCGTGGATGTGGTGTGTGTGGGTGTGTGTGTG
Source organism: Cherax quadricarinatus (assembly GCF_026875155.1). NCBI lineage: Eukaryota > Metazoa > Arthropoda > Malacostraca > Decapoda > Parastacidae > Cherax > Cherax quadricarinatus. The sequence goes on from NC_069405.1 coordinate 71,551,597, forward strand.
TGTATGTGTGTGTGTGTGTGTGGTGTGTGTGTGTGTGTGTGTGTGTGTGTGGTGTTGTCAGTGGTTCTGTGTAGTGTGTGTGTATGTGGTGTGTGGGTGTGTGGTGGTGTGGTATGTGTGTGTGGGCGTGTGTGTGTATGTGTTGTGTGTGTCGGTCGGGTGTGGGGTGATGGTGTGTGGTGTTGTTCGTAGTGTGTATATGTGTGTGTGTGAGGTGAGTGGTGTAAGGTGTGGGGGCGTCGGTGTGTGTGGTGTATGTGTGTGTGTGTAGTGTGTGTGGTATGTGTGTCGCTGTGTGCTGGGATGTGTGTGTGTGTGTATGTGTGTGTCGTGTGTGGTAGGGTGGTGATCGGTGTTGTCGTCGTGTATGTGTGTGTGTGGTATAGGTGTGTGTATTCGTGTGGGTTGGGTGTGTCGTGTGTATGGTGTGGTTGTGTGTGGGTGTGTGTGTATGTGTGCTGGTGTGTGTAGTATGTTGGGGGGGGGGTTTGTTGGTTGGGGGTGGTATGTATATATGTGTCGTGTGGTTGGGTAGTGTGAGTGTGTGTGTGTGTGTATGGGGTTGTGTGTGTGTGTGTATTGCTGTGTGTGTGTGTGTTCATATGCGTGGTGTGTGTGGTGTATGTGTTAGTGGTGTGGTATGTGTGTGTGTAGTGTGGTGCTATGTGTGTGTGATGTGTAGTGTGTGTGTGTGTGGTGTATGATCGTGTGGTGTGTGGTTCGTTGTGTGTGTGTATGTGTGTGTCGTGTGTGTATTGTGTGGGGTGTGGTTGTGTGTGTGTGTTTGTGTCGTGTGTGTGTGGTGTGTAGTGTAATGTGTATTTGTGTGTGTGTGTTTGTGTAGCGGTGTGTGTGGTATGTGTCGTCGTCGGTGTGTGTTATAATCTGGGTGTGTGTGTGATATGAAAACGGTTGTGTGTGTGTGTAGTGGTGTGTGGGGTGTCATCGTAGTGTGTGTGTAATAAACCGTTCGTATGTGTGTGTGTGTGTATCGTGTGTGTGTGGTGTTGTGTGTAGTGTGTGTGTGTGTATGGTTGTCTTTGTGTATGTGGTGCGTGTGTGGGTGTGTCGTGTGTGTGTGTGTGTGTGTGTGTGTGTGTGTATGTGTGTGTGCTAGTGTATGTGTGAGTGTGTGTGATGTGTGTGTCATGGTGTGTGTGTCGTATGTGTTGTGTGTGTATCGCTGTGCTGTGTCGTCTGGTGTGTGTGTAGTGTGGCTATGTAGTGTGTGTGTGTGTGTGTGGTCGGTCGTGTCGTAGTGTGGTGTATGTGCGTTTGTGATGTGTGGTATGTGTGTTCTCGTGTGTGTATGTGTGTTTGTGTCGTGTATGTGTGTTTTGTGTGTGTATGTGTGTGTGTGTGTGTGTGTGTGTGTGTGTGTGTGGTGGGTGTATGTGTGTGTGTTGTGGTGTGCTATGGGGTGGGTTGCTGTAGGCTGTGTGTGTCTGGTGTGTGTGTCGTGGTATGTGTTGTGGAGTGTTGGTAGTGTGTGTGTTATGTGTGTGTGTATGGTGTGTGTGTGTGCTCGTGTGTATGAGTGTGTGATATGGGGTCGCTGTGTGTGTGTGTATGGACTGTGTGCGTAGGTCGGGTGTGGTGCTGTGTTGTGTGTGTGTGTGTATGTGTGGTGTGTATGGTGTGTGCTGTAGGTGGATCGTGTGTGTGTGTCGTATGGTGTTGGAGTCGTGTAATGTGTGTGTGGTGTGTGTGTCTATGTGTGTGTTTTGTGTGTGTGTATGTGTGTGTGTGTGTGTATGGGTCGTTTATGTGTGTGTGGGTTGTGGTATGCGTTGGGGTGTGCTGTATGTAGTGTGTTGTGTGTGTGTGTATGTGTGTGTGTGTGTGTGTTTGGTGTGTGTGTGTGTCGTTTATGTGGTGTGTGTGTAGTGTGTGTGTATGTGTTTGTGTGGTGTAGGTGTGTGTGTGTGTGTATGTGTGTGTGTGTGTGTATTTGTGGTTGTGTGTAGTGTGTGGTGTGTGTGCTGGTATGTGTGTGGTGTTGTGTGTTTGTATGTGTGTGTGTGTGTGTAGTGTATGTGTGTGTTGTGTGTATGGGTGTGTGTGTGCTGTGTATGTTTGTGTGTGGTGTCGTGTGTGTGTGTGTGTGCTATGTGTGTATGTGTGGTGTGTGTTGTGTGTGTCGTGTGTTGGGTGTGTGTGTGTGTGTGTGGTGTCGTGTGTGGAGAGTGTGTTGTGTGTGGTGGTTATGTGTGGTGTGTGGTGTGTGGCTGTTGTGTGTGTCGTGTGTGTGCTGTGTGTGTATGTGTGTGTGTGTGTGTATGTGTGTGTGTGAGTATGTGTCGTGTGTGTAGTGTATGTTAGAGTGTCGTGTGTGTTTAATGTGTGTGAGTGTGTGTGTTGTGGTGGGGGTGGGTGCTTGTTTGATGTGTATGTGTGTGTGTGTGTCTGTGTGTGTGTGTGTGTGTGTGTGTGCTTGTGTGTTGTGGTCGTGTGTGTGGTGTATGTGGTGTGTGTGGTGGTATGGGTTGTGGTCGGTGTGTGTGTGTTGTCGCGTGTGTGTGTGTGTGTGGTGTGTGTGTGTGTGTGTGGGTGTGTGTGTGTATGTGTGTGTGTGTGTGTTGTGTCGTGTGTATCGGGTTTGTGTGTGTGTGTGTTATTTCTGTGTAGTGTCGTGTGTGTCATGTGTGTGTGTGTGTCGTGTATGTCGGTGTGTGTCGTGATGTATGTAAGTGTGTGTGTGTTGTGTGGTGTCGTGTATGTGTGGGTGTGTGGGTGGCTGATGTGTGTGTGTGTGTGTGTGTGTTATGTCCGTGTTCCGTGTGTGTGTGTGTGTTGTGTGTGTGTGGTCGTCGTGGTTGTGTATGGTAGTGTGTGTGTTTGTGTTTGTGTGAATCAGTGTGTGATGTGTAGGATGGTGTGTGTATTGTGTGGTGGTGTGTGTGTGTGTGTGTACGGTGGTTGTGTGGTGTGGTGTGTGGTGGTGCGTGTGGCTTGGTTGTGTGTCGTGTCGTGTGTGGGTGGGTGTGTGTGTTGGGGGTGTGGTGCCGTGTCGTGTGTGTGTGTGGTGTGTGTTGGTGTGTGTGTGTGTGGGAGTGTGTGTGGTGCGTGTGTGTGTGTCCTGTGTGTATATGTGTGTGTGTGTGATCGTGTGTGTGTGCTGTGTGGGGTGTGTTGTGTTTTGTGGGGTGTGTGTGTGTTTATATGTGTTGTAGTTGTGTGTATATGGGTGTAGTGGTGTGTGTGTGTGTGGTGTGTGTGTGTGATATGGTGTGTGTGGTGTTGATGTGGGTGGTTTGTATGTGTGTGTGTTATGGCTGGTGTGTGGTGTGTGTGGTGTGATGGGTGGTTGTTGGTGTCGTGTAAGTGTGTGTGTGTATGTGTGTGAGGGTGTATGGTGTGGTTGTGTGTGGTCGATGTGTGTATGTGTGTGTGTGTGTGTGTGGTGTGTATGTTCGTGTGTGTTGGGGTGGGTGTGTGTACGTGGGTGTGATGTTGAGTGTGTTTGTGGTATGTGTGTGTGTATTGTGTGTGTGTGTGTGCCCCCGTGTAATTTGGTGTCGTGTGTGTGTATGTTGTGAGGGTCGTGTATGTGTGTGTGGGTGTGTGTATGGTGTGTTTGTGTGTGTGGTTAGATAGTGGCTTGTGTGTGAATATGCACGTGTGTATGGTGTGTTTGGGTGTGTGGTGACTGTAGTGGGTGTGTGTATGTTGTGTGGTGGTGTTTGTGTGATGTGTGTGTGGTGGGTGTGTGTATGTAGTGTGTGGGGTGTGTTGTATGTGTGTGTGGGTGTTGTGTATGGTGTGTGTGGGTGTGTGGTTGGTGTGTGTGGTGTGTGGGTGTGTGTATGTGTCGGTGTTGGGTGTGGTCGTATGTGTAGTGTGGGTGTGTTTATGTGGTGCTGTGGAGTGTGACGTATGTGTCGTGCTGTTCGGGTGTGTGTGTGTGGGTCGTGTGTGTGAGTGGGTCGTAGTGTGTGTGTGTGGTCGTGTGTGTGAGTGGGGTGTTTGTGTATGTGGTGTGGGTTATTCGTGTAGGTGGGAGTGTGTGTGGTGTTATTTAATATATATATTATTTATTTATAATATATAATATTTATTATATATATATATATATTATATATATATATATATATATTATTATATATATATATATATATATATATTTATATATATTATATATATATTTTATATTATATATATAATATATATATTTATATATATATATTTATATATTATATATTATATATATATATATATATTATTATATATATATATATATGTTTATATTATGATTATTTTTGATATATATATTATATATATTATGTATATATATATATATAATATATATATTATATTTATTATTATTTTCATTATATTTGTATATAATTATTGTTAGTATATTAGTATTTATATATATATAATATTTATTATATTTTATAATTATTGATTTATATATATATATATATATGTATATATAATATTATATATATATATTATATATTTTTATTATATATAATATATATTTGATATATTATATATTTATACTATTATATATTGTAGTATTATATATTTCAATGAAGTCGGTCCGTCTCCCACCGAGGCAGTGGTGAGTCCGTAAAAAGAAAGAAAAATCCCCAATGAGAAAGAGTAGAAAAATACTTTCTATCATCATTCCAGATACACTTTCACCACACTCAACATTATCATGCTTTTGACAAGTAGGTGCTCAGAATTACAACTTAGTTTAGAAGCATAAAAACGTATAAGATGACAAAACATATCCCTCCAAACTGCCAATATTCCTGCAAACACCTCCTTTAAAGTGCAGAGGCGTTTGTTACTTTTCCTCCAGTTTCCATGGGACTCAAGTCCGATATATGAAAAATATCCGGTTTCCCTGAATCTCTTCATAAATATTTACCCTGCTCAACACTCAAACAGATCGTCAGGTCCACAAGTATCATTCGTTCTCCTTCACTCCTATTCTATTACAACGCGTCATGCATGCTTGCGTGGAAGTCCAAGCCTCGCCCACAAAACATCCTTTGCCCTCTTTACAATACCCCTTTCGAGGACGTACCCTACCCCTCTTTCCTTTCCCCTATTGAAGATTTATATCGCTTTTCATGTTCTCATTTAATTTGGATCCATTCTCTCTAAAATGACCATAAACGTCCCTGCTCAGATTACAACCCTCTCTCTGCCCCTTCTGGACTAATGCTTTTATTAACTCCACACGCTCGTTATATCCTAATTTCCACACTCCGTATTTTTCTGCATTAATATTTTATCATCCACCATTGCCCTTTAGACAGGACATCTACACTGCCTCCAACCGTCTCCTCGCTGCTGCATTTACCACCATAAGTTCACATCCTTTAAGAGTGTTGGTACTACTATACTTTCATTACATTCCTTCTTTTCGCCTCCATTTGAATTATACGTTTTGTTGACTTCCACATATAAATCATCGACACCCCCCCTCACCCTTTTTTCCCTCATCAATTCTATGGATTAACCCATCCCTTCATAATAATCCTTCCGCCGCACGTCAATCCCAAGTATTTGAAAAAATTCCTTCTTCCATACTCCTCCTCCCCATTTGATATCCAATTTTTCTTTATCTAAATCAATTTGATATCCTCATCACCTTACGCTTTCTATGTTCACTTTAACCTTAACACACATTCTCAATCTCATCCATAACCTTTGCAATTTTTCTTTAGAATCTCCTCTATAAGCACAGTATCTTTCAGCAAAAAGATTAACTGCTTTTTGTCAATTCCCATTTTGATTTTTGATTTTCCCGCCAGTATGTTTAATCCCACCCCTCTCCCGAACCCCTAGCATTTACTTCTTTTACAACCCCATCTATAAATTATTAAAACAACATGGTGACAATTACACATCCCTGTCTAACGACTACTTTTTACCGGGTAGTATTCCCCCATCTTCTTCTACACACCTCTCACCTGAGCCTCAACTATCCTCATAAAAGCTCTTTACAGCTCATTTAGTAACTTTCCACCTGTTCCATATACTTGCTTTCTTATATATATAAGTAAGAGTTATTATATATATATATATTATATATTTATATATAATATATATATATATCATTTTTATATATATATATATATATATAATCATGCATGCATGCTTAGCCAATCGCAAAAACGGGCGATTTATTTAACAAACATTCTCTTAGCGTAATTCTCTCTTTACCCTGACCACCTCTCCCTTTATCGATAATCGATTTGATTCGTTCCATCTCCATCCGTGAACTCACCGATAATGTCACTTAAGTAAATGTAATGTGCGTTGCAGCACCGATTCCTCAGCTCCTCGCACCTCCCCTCCGCTGACCGCAATGGGTTTTCCCAACTGGCTCTGCCTGAGCCATAACAACGCATCTTAAAAAAGTTTGTATGGATCTTGTGACCCCGTTATTTCGCATCGCTTTGTGAGAATTGCTTTTACTTCCAGCTTTGCCCTCATGTTGTCCTGTATTCCACCTATCGAAGTCTGTCCCTGTCCACACTATCAAATTCTTTCCGACGTATTTTTGTACATCGCTTATTATGTCACACTTAAATTCTTCTGTATTCTGAATATAAATAAGTGTTTAGCTGCCTTAGTCTTCTCCTGTATATACCAGTCTCATTGTATACGTTTGCCTGGCACGTCCTTTCAGCTTGCCAGGTTTGTTTAAGAGGGTGTGTCCATATGAATGTTCTTAGTGTCAAACTTCAGCTATGGACATGACATATTGCTGTATTATACTATTGTGATATGTCTTCTTGCAAAAGTCCCTGAAGGCTAATCTCAGACGTGCCAAAACTCAGCGTTTACTCTGAAGTTGTGTGGTGGCCAGTGTGTGAAGTTATGCCGTGAAATCCAGCACCATTCAAACTGAAGCTGCCCAGTGCCTGGCTGTACACCGTTTTCGACATGTGCAACCCATTTTCAAACCGGGCTTCAATCGAGTAAACCTTATGACGTCATGGTTCGCTACATGGTTGAACGCTGAAGGCAGCGGTTCCTATTCATAAAGTCTGGAGGGCTTGCGAAGGTGGGTGGGGAGGGTGGCGAAAAGAACGGGCGGGGTCCGGCTGGCGCGCCCAGCCCCCATCACACTGCCTGCTCAAATGCCGCCAGTAACATGACTCAGCTTAATCTCATGCGGTCAATTGGCTCACCAAGAGATACGCTAAGTGGAAGCATAACAACACAGCATATGAGGGGCTATATTCCGGTATACACCTTGAGGCTATTTCCGGTTATAACGCCATGAGGCTATATTGCGGAGGATAACGCCAATGTGGTTATTGTCGGGTTTTTAAGATAAACGCCATGAGTGACTATTTTTGCGTGGATAAGCACCATGGAGGCTTATATTGACGGGGATTAACCCATATGAGCTAATATTGCGGGATATACACACAATGAGGCTATATGTGCTGGGTTTGTTGACCTATCACTCAGTGAGTGCTATATTGCGGGTAACGCCTATGTGATTGGCTATTTCTGGTCGATTCCGGTAACACCATTTATATGACGCTATATTGCGGGATTAACACAATGAGGCTATTATTGCTTGTGGATAACACCATGAGGCTATATGTTCCGGTTTGATAACACCAATGGTATAGGCTATATTGCGGTTGATGATAACGCCACTGAGGATATTATTGCGGTGGCTGTGATGTTTAACGCCATGATGGCTAATATTGCGGGATTATACACCTTATGAGCGCTATATTGCGGCGATAACACCATATGAAGCTATTTTGCGGTGATAACACATTAGAGGCTATATTGCGGGATGAACTATCCTTGAAGGGATATATTGGGGAATAACGTCCATGTGAGGCTATGTAGTTGCGGAGATATAATGCCTGAGGGGTCTATATTGATGTGATAACGCCATGAGTCTATATTGTGGGATAACACCATGAGGTTATTGCGGTTGATATGAGCCAGGATGGCTATATTGGGGGATAAACGCCATGAGGCTATATTGCGGGTTAACGCCATGAGGCTATATTGCGGGATAAACGCCATGAGGATATATTGCGGGATAAGACGCATGAGCTATATTGCGGGAAAACACCATATGTTATTCTATATTGCTGGGATCAAACACCATGAGGTATTATTTGACAGGATAAACACCATGAGGGCTTATATTGCGGGATAACACCATGATGGCTACTATATTGCAGGGATAACACGATGAGGCTATAATGCGGTGATAAAACACATGAGGCTTATTGCGGAATATAACAAATGAGGCTTATTGCGGGATAACGCCCCCCCATGAGGCTATATTGCGGGAGAAACACCATATGACGCTATATTTGGGGATAACACCATGAGGATATATTGCGGGATAACACCATCGAGGCTATATTCCGGGATAACACCCATGGGCTATTATGCGGGGATAACGCCATGGAGGTATATTGCGGGATAACGCCATGAGGCTATATTGCGGGGATAACACCATGAGGATATTGCGGGATCAAACACCATATGACCGCTATATGCGGGATTAACACCATGAGGCTATATTGCAGGGGTAAACTACCATGGAGGTATATTGCGGGATAACGCCATGAAGGCTATTATTGCGGGTTAATGCCATGAGGCTTATTGCGTGGATAACGCCATGAGGCTTATATTGTGGAGTAACACCATGAGGCTATATTGTGTGAGATAACGCCATGAGGCTATATTTCAGCGGATAACACCATTTGAGGCTATATTGCGGTGAAATAACGCCATGAGGTACTATTTGTGCGGGATAACGCCATGAGGCATATATTGCGGTGATAACGCCATGGGCTATATTGCGGGATAACAATTTGACTTCTATATTGGGGATTAACCTACCATGAGGCTCATATTGCAGCGATTTAACACCATGGAGGTATATTGCGGTTTTTTTATCTATGTTAATACTACCAAAGTGAGGCTATATTGCGGGATTTTAACACTGAATGAGATGCTTATATTGCGGGATAAAACTCCTTGAGGCTATATTGCGAGGTGTATAAACGCCATTGAGGTCGTTTATTGAATTGCGTTTGTATAACACTCGCTTATATTGGAGTATTTTAGTCGGGATTGTACACCTTATCATGGGCTACATTGCGGTATTTGATACATGACATGAGGCTTGATATTGCTGGTGATAGAGCCATTAGAGGCTATATTGCGGGATTACGCCATGAGGCTTATATTGCGGGATTATTTGACCATGAGGCTATATTGCGAGGTAGATAAACACGCCATGTAGAGTCTTTATATTGCGGGTGTAAGAATAACGCCGTATTGATCTGCTACATTTGCTGGGAACAGATAACACCATGAGGATATATTGCGGTAGGATAACTCCATATGACGCTATATTGGGGGATAACACATGAGGCTTATATTGCGGTTTGATATAATGCCATTATGACGCTATATTATTGCGTGTTCTTTTTTTGATAAACAAGTTATGGGCTTGTTTATATCTGCGGTGTATATGACGACAATGATTGTACGTGTATTTTGCAGGTGTTTTAACACCATGATGGTACTATATTTGCGGGTATGATTAACTACCATGTATGGCTATATTGAGGATAACACCATGAGGACCTATATTGGGTTGGTTTTTTTTTATAGAGAACACTATGAGTGCGATATTTGCAGGATAAACACTCTATTGATGGTGCTTATTATTGCGGTGATTAACACCATGAGGCTTTATTGCGGGGATAAAACTGTCATAGTGTAGGTATATTGCTTTGGTGTGTTTGATAAACGCCATGAGGCCAATATTGCTGGTAGATAACACATTGAGTGTCAGTATTATTGCGGGATTAACGCTCATTGATGGCTAAATTGCGGGATAACGCCATGAGGCTATATTGCGGGATAACGCCATGAGGCTATATTGCGGGATAACACCATGAGGCTATATTGCGGGATTAACACCAAATATGACGGCTACATTGCGGGATAACACCATATGACGCTACATTGCGGGATAACACCATGAGGCTATATTGCGGGATAACACCATATGACGCTATATTGCGGGATAACACCATGAGGCTATATTGCGGGATAACACCATGAGGCTATATTGCAGGATAACACCATGAGGCTATATTGCGGGATAACACCATGAGGCTATATTGCGGGATAACACCATGAGGCTATATTGTGGGATAACGCCATGAGGCTATATTGCGGGATAACACCATGAGGCTATATTGCGGGATAACGCCATGAGGCTATATTGCGGGATAACGCCATGAGGCTATATTGCGGGATAACGCCATGAGGCTATATTGCGGAGATAACAACATAGACCTTATATTGCGGGAGATAACAACCCCCTTATGACGCTATATTGCTGGGAATAACGCCATGAGGCTATATGCTGCGTTTGTAGAATAACGCCATGAGGCTATATTGCTGGATTAACGTTTCATATGACGATATATAGCGGGATAACACCATGAGGGCTATAATGCAGGATAACCCATGAGGCTTATTGCGGTTGATTGGATAACAATACATGAAGGTCCTATATGGCGGGATAACGCCATGAGGCTATATTTGGGGATAATACACCATGAGAGCTATATTGCGGTGGATAACGCATGAGGCTATATTGCGGGATAATGCCATGAGGCTATATTGCGAGATAACACCATGAGGCTATATTGCGGGATAACGCCATGAGGCTATATTGCGGGATAACGCCATGAGGCTATATTGCGGGATAACGCCATGAGGCTATATTGCGGGATAACGCCATGAGGCTATATTGCGGGATAACACCATATGACGCTATTGTTGCGGGAGTTAACACCATGATGGCTATATTGCTAGGATAACAAACCATGAGGGCTATATTGCTAGGGATAACACCATGAGGCTATATTGCGGGATAACACCATGAGGCTATATTGCGGGATAACACCATATGACGCTATATTGCGGGATAACACCATGAGGCTATATTGCGGGATAACCACCATGAGGCTACTTGCGGGATAACACCTGAGGCTATATTGCTTGGAGATACGTCGCATGAGGTCTATATTGCGGTGTTAAGACGCCATGAGGACTATATGTGGATAACACCTATGACGCTTATATTGTGGATAAACCGTTGAGGATATATTGCGGGTAACCACCATGAGTTATTGCGGGGGATAACGCCATGAGGCTATATTGCGGGGATAACGCCTAGAGGCTCTATATTGCCGGTTGTTGGTAACTGCCATTGAGTGCGTTATTATTGTGGGATAACACCTATGAGGCTATATTGCGGTCATTAACCATTCTTTGGGCTTATAATTGCGGGGAGCTGTTTGCTAACACCATGAGGCTATATTGCGGGGATATCGCCATGAGGCTATATTGCGGGATAACACCATGAGGCTATATTGCGGGATCAAGGGCCATGAGGCTATTATTTGCTTGGTTAGATAACGCCATGATGGCTATTGTATTGCGGTGATAACACCATGTAGGCTATATTGGTCGGTGTATAATTCGCATGAGGCTATATTTGCGGGATAACGCCATGAGGTTTTATCTTATATTGCGGTTTTTTGATTAGCGCCATGAGGCTTATGTGGTTGATAACGTATGACGCTATATTGTGGGAAAACTCCATGAGGCTTTTATTGTCGGGTGATAACGCAGCCATTGAGACTCTTACTGTGGGTATTAATGTCACGTATGACGCTAAATGCGGAATAACACAATGAGGCTATATTGGGTTTTACTTTGAGGTTTTTTTTAGATTATTTTTTTTTTGAGACATTGAGGCTTGTATGTGTGCGGTAGGTAACTGGTCCACCATCCTAGAGTGCATGGATGCTATATTGCGGGATAATCACCATATAACGCCTATGTACTAGGTGGGAGATATACGGTCTCATATATAGGCTATATTGCAGGGTTAAACACCATATGGACTTATTGCGGCGAATAACACCATATGACGCTATATTGCGGGATATTAACTTTCGCTATGAGAGCTTATAGTGACGCGGGATAACACCATATGTGACGCTAATTGCTGTGGATAACACTATGACGCTGTATTGAGGGATAACATATGACGCTATATTGCGGCGATAACACCATGAGGTTATTGCGGGAGATCACTGAGGCTGTATTGTGGGATAACTATATGAGGCTATATTGCGGGGGATAACGCCATATGACCTATATGCGGGATAACATCATTATGACGCGTTTATTGCGGTTTATGACTATACACCAATTGAGGCTACATTACATGTTGTAATTTAACATCCATTGAGGTACTACACTATGCAGTTGATAACACCAGTGAGGTCTACATTGCAGGATAACACCATATGTAGGCTGGGATGCAGCGGTATAATTATTCAGTTGATGGCTACATTTGCAGGCAACAACCATTTGAGGCATTATTGCAGGATTAACCTGAGGCACATTGCAGGCTAAGACCACTATGAGCTACATTGCAGGTTTGATATACATATCATGTGGCTTATATTGGCAGGTATTTTAACATTGTAGGCTACATTGCAGGATAACACCTATGAGTGCTGTATTGCATGTTTGAATAAAAACATGAAGGCTATATTGCAGGTATTACTATGAGGCTCATTTGCGTGGGATAACACCTTATGAGGCCATACAGCTAGGTACCACTTAGTATTTGAGTGCTATTATTGCAGGTGTGTTTATAGAACCACCAAATGGATTGTCTATGACTTGTCATGAATTAATCACGCGTGTGTGTGGTGATGGGTTGTTGGTGTGTGTGTGTGTAATGTGTCAAGTGGTGCGTGTGTGCTAGGTGGTATGTGTGGTGTCGTGTATGGTGTCATGTGTGTGGTGTGGTGTGTGTATGTGTGTGTTGTGTGGAGGTGGTGGTGTGTGTGTGTATGTGTCTGTGTGTGTGTGTGGTTTGTATGTGTCGAGTGTGTGAGTGCTGTGGTGGTTGTGTGTGGTGTATGTCGCTGTGGTGTGTGTGTATGTGTGAGTGTGTGTATGTGTGTGGTAGGCTGTGTGTATTTGTGTGTGTGGTGTGAGTTATGTGTGTGTGTTGTATGTGTGGTGTGTGTTATGTCGTGTGTGGTGGTGTGTGTATGTGGGGTGGTGTGTGTGGTGGTGTGTTGTGTGTGTAGTGTTGTGGTGTGTGTGTGTGGTGTATCGGTGTGTAGATCGGTGTGTGTGTGATGTGTGTAGGTGCGATGTGGCGTGTGTGTGTGTGTGATGTGTGTGTGTCGTCGGTGATGTGGTGTCGTGTCGTGTATGTGTCGTGTGTGTAGTTATGTGTGTGTGGTGCGGTGTGTGTGTGGGTGGTATGGGTATGGTGTAGTGTGGGGTGTGGGATGTGTGTGTGTGTGGTTGTGTGTTTGTACTCGTGTGTGTCGTGGTGTGTGGGTGTTTGTGTGTGTGTGTATGTGGTGTGTGAGTGTTATAGTCGTGTGCGGTGTGTGTGGGCCGTGTATGTGTGGTGTGTGTGTAGTGAGTAGTAATGCTGTGATTGTGTGTGGTGGTGTGGTGTGTGATGCTGTAGTGTGTGTGTGTGGTCAGTGTGTGGTTGGTGTGGTGTGTGTGATGTAGGTGTGTAGTCCATGTCCGATGTATGTGTGGTGTGTGTGGGCGTCGTGTCGGTGTGTGATGTAGTTGTGTGTGTGTGGGTTATGTGTATAGCTGTGGTATGTGTGTTTGGTGGTGGGTATGTGTGTGGTGTGTAGTGTGTCATGTGGTGTGGCTGGCTGTCGTGTGTGTATGCGGTGTGGTGTGGTGTTGTGTGTGTCGTGTATGTAGTGGGGTGGTGTGTGTGTGTGTGTGTGTATGGGGTGTGTGTGTGTTATGTGTGTGGTGTGTGTGTGTGTGTGTGTGGTGGGGTGTGTCGTGTGTGTGTGTGTGTGTGGGTGTGGTGTGTATGTGTGTGTGGTCGTGTGTGGTGTCGTGGGGTGTATGTGGTGTGGTGTGCCGTGGGTGTGTCGGTGTATTGTGTGTGTGTGTATGGTGTATGTGTGTGTGTGTATGATGTAATGTGTGGGTGTAGTGGTATGTGTATGTGGGGTCGTGTGTATGTGTATGGTGTGTAGTGGGTGTATGTGTGGTTGTCAGTTGTGTGTGTCATGTGCAAATGGTCGTGTGTGTATCGTGCTATGTTTCGTGTGTGTATGCTGTGTATGTGTATGTGTATGCTGTGTATGTGTTGGTTTGGGTTGGTGTATGTGGATGTGTGTGATGCTATTGTGGTGTATGTGTGTTTGGTGTACGTGTATGTGATGTGTGTGTATGTGTATGTCTTGTCGTGTGTATGTGTATGTGGGTGTGTGTGTGTGTGTATGTGGGGATGGGTGTAGTATTGTGGTATGGGTGGTGTGTGTGTATGTGTATGTGTGTGTGTGTGGGTAATCGTGTGGCGTGGTGTACTGGGGTATTTGTTGGTGGTCTGTGTATGTGTGTGTGTGTGTATGGTGTATGTGTAGTGTGTGGTGGTGATAGGGTATCGTGTGTGTGTTGTGGTATGTGTATGTAGCTACGTGTGTGTGGTATGTGTATGTGTTGTGTGTGTATGTCGTATTCGTGTCGTGTGTGGTACGTGGTTATAGTGTGTGTGTGTATAGTGGGTATGTGGGTTTGTGTGCGTACGCCGTGTATGTGTGGTGATGTGTGTGTGTGTAGTGTGTGTATGTGTGTGTGTGCTATGTGTATGTGTGTGTGTGTATGTGTTATGCTGTGGTGTCTGTAGTGTATGTGTGGTTGTGCTGTGTATTTGTTGTTATTTGTGTGTATGTGTTGTCGTGTTGTGTGGTATCGTTATGGGCGGTGTGTGTGTATGTGGATTTGTGTCGTCGTTTGTGTATGTGTGTGTCGTGTATCTGTGTATGTGTGTGTGTGTATGTGTAGTGTCGTGTGTTGGAGTATTGTTGTATGTACGTGTGTGTGTATGTGTATGTCGATGTGAGTGTGTATGTGTATCGGTTGTGTGTCGTATGTCGTCATGTGTGGTGTGGTGATGTGGATGTGTGTGTGGCTGTGTCATGGATGTATGGTGCGTTGTGTGTGTGTATGTGTATGTGTGTGTGTGTGTATCGTGTTATGTGGTGTGTGTGTATGTCGTATGTGTCGTTCCGTGTGGGTGTATGTGTATGTGGGGGTGTTGTGTGTATGTGTACGTGTGTACGTGTAGGTGTATGTGGTATGTGTGTGTGTGCTCATGTGTTATCTGTGTGTGTGTCCGGTTCGCTGTATGTCGTAGTTTGTGTATGTGTGTGTTACGTGTATCGTGTATAGTGTCGAATGTACGTGTATGTGCGATCAGTGTGGTGTCGTGTGTACGCAAGCATGTATGTCCGTGTGCTGTCCGTAGGTGTCATGTTGACTGTACGTGTATGTGTTAATGTGTGGGTAGGATGTGTAGCGGTCTCGTGTGTATGTGTATGTGTGGATTGTAGGTGTATGTGTGTTTGTATGATCGTGTGTGTATGTGTGTCGTGTGTGTGGGTGTGTGTGTGTGTATAGTGGGTCCGTGTGTGTAGTGTGTGTGGTGTTATGGTGTGTGTGTGTCTGTGTATGTGTGTGTGTGTGTGAGTATTGTGGTGTGTGTGTGTTGTGTATAGTGTGTGTGTGTGTTTGTGTCGTGTCGTGTGTGGCTTATGTGAGTGCGATGTGTGTCATGTGGTGTGTGTGCTATGGTGTGAGGTGTGTGTGTTTGTGTGTGATGTGTGTAATGTATGTGTTGTGTGTGGGTATGTGTGTGTGTGTGTATCTGTGTGTGGTGTGTAGATGTGTGTCGTGTGTGCTGTATGTGTGTGTGTGTGTGTATGGTGGGGGTGGTGCTGTGTGTGTGTGTTGTGTGTGGGTGTGGTGTGTGTTGTGTCGTGTGTGTATGTGTGTGTGTGGTGTATGTGTACGATGGTGTGGTGTGGTATGTGTGTGTCCGTGTATGTGTGTGGCGTTTGTTGTGTCGGATGTGTATGTGTGTGGTGTGTATGGATGGTGGTCTTGTGTGTATGTGTGTGTGTGTGTGTGTATGTGTTGTGTGTATGTAGTTCGTGTGTTGTGTGTGTATGTGTATGTGTGTGTGGTGTATGTGTTGATCGTGTATGATTGTGTGTGTGTGTGCCGTGTATGCGTGTATGTGTGTGTGTGTTGTGTGTTCGTGGTGTGTGTATCGTGTGGTGCTTGGGTGTTGTGTGTGTGTGGTGTGTCAGGTGGTATCGGTCGGTCGGTGTTGTGTATGGTGTGGGAGTGGTGATGTGGTGGTCGTGTGTGTGGTGTATGTGTGTGTGTGTGTGTATTGTGTGGTGTATGTGTGTCGTGTGTGTATGTGCGTGTGTGTCGTGGATGTGGTGTGTGTGGGTGTGTGTGTGTGTATGTGTGTGTGTGTGTGTGGTGTGTGTGTGTGTGTGTGTGTGTGTGTGGTGTTGTCAGTGGTTCTGTGTAGTGTGTGTGTATGTGGTGTGTGGGTGTGTGGTGGTGTGGTATGTGTGTGTGGGCGTGTGTGTGTATGTGTTGTGTGTGTCGGTCGGGTGTGGGGTGATGGTGTGTGGTGTTGTTCGTAGTGTGTATATGTGTGTGTGTGAGGTGAGTGGTGTAAGGTGTGGGGGCGTCGGTGTGTGTGGTGTATGTGTGTGTGTGTAGTGTGTGTGGTATGTGTGTCGCTGTGTGCTGGGATGTGTGTGTGTGTGTATGTGTGTGTCGTGTGTGGTAGGGTGGTGATCGGTGTTGTCGTCGTGTATGTGTGTGTGTGGTATAGGTGTGTGTATTCGTGTGGGTTGGGTGTGTCGTGTGTATGGTGTGGTTGTGTGTGGGTGTGTGTGTATGTGTGCTGGTGTGTGTAGTATGTTGGGGGGGGGGTTTGTTGGTTGGGGGTGGTATGTATATATGTGTCGTGTGGTTGGGTAGTGTGAGTGTGTGTGTGTGTGTATGGGGTTGTGTGTGTGTGTGTATTGCTGTGTGTGTGTGTGTTCATATGCGTGGTGTGTGTGGTGTATGTGTTAGTGGTGTGGTATGTGTGTGTGTAGTGTGGTGCTATGTGTGTGTGATGTGTAGTGTGTGTGTGTGTGGTGTATGATCGTGTGGTGTGTGGTTCGTTGTGTGTGTGTATGTGTGTGTCGTGTGTGTATTGTGTGGGGTGTGGTTGTGTGTGTGTGTTTGTGTCGTGTGTGTGTGGTGTGTAGTGTAATGTGTATTTGTGTGTGTGTGTTTGTGTAGCGGTGTGTGTGGTATGTGTCGTCGTCGGTGTGTGTTATAATCTGGGTGTGTGTGTGATATGAAAACGGTTGTGTGTGTGTGTAGTGGTGTGTGGGGTGTCATCGTAGTGTGTGTGTAATAAACCGTTCGTATGTGTGTGTGTGTGTATCGTGTGTGTGTGGTGTTGTGTGTAGTGTGTGTGTGTGTATGGTTGTCTTTGTGTATGTGGTGCGTGTGTGGGTGTGTCGTGTGTGTGTGTGTGTGTGTGTGTGTGTGTGTATGTGTGTGTGCTAGTGTATGTGTGAGTGTGTGTGATGTGTGTGTCATGGTGTGTGTGTCGTATGTGTTGTGTGTGTATCGCTGTGCTGTGTCGTCTGGTGTGTGTGTAGTGTGGCTATGTAGTGTGTGTGTGTGTGTGTGGTCGGTCGTGTCGTAGTGTGGTGTATGTGCGTTTGTGATGTGTGGTATGTGTGTTCTCGTGTGTGTATGTGTGTTTGTGTCGTGTATGTGTGTTTTGTGTGTGTATGTGTGTGTGTGTGTGTGTGTGTGTGTGTGTGTGTGGTGGGTGTATGTGTGTGTGTTGTGGTGTGCTATGGGGTGGGTTGCTGTAGGCTGTGTGTGTCTGGTGTGTGTGTCGTGGTATGTGTTGTGGAGTGTTGGTAGTGTGTGTGTTATGTGTGTGTGTATGGTGTGTGTGTGTGCTCGTGTGTATGAGTGTGTGATATGGGGTCGCTGTGTGTGTGTGTATGGACTGTGTGCGTAGGTCGGGTGTGGTGCTGTGTTGTGTGTGTGTGTGTATGTGTGGTGTGTATGGTGTGTGCTGTAGGTGGATCGTGTGTGTGTGTCGTATGGTGTTGGAGTCGTGTAATGTGTGTGTGGTGTGTGTGTCTATGTGTGTGTTTTGTGTGTGTGTATGTGTGTGTGTGTGTGTATGGGTCGTTTATGTGTGTGTGGGTTGTGGTATGCGTTGGGGTGTGCTGTATGTAGTGTGTTGTGTGTGTGTGTATGTGTGTGTGTGTGTGTGTTTGGTGTGTGTGTGTGTCGTTTATGTGGTGTGTGTGTAGTGTGTGTGTATGTGTTTGTGTGGTGTAGGTGTGTGTGTGTGTGTATGTGTGTGTGTGTGTGTATTTGTGGTTGTGTGTAGTGTGTGGTGTGTGTGCTGGTATGTGTGTGGTGTTGTGTGTTTGTATGTGTGTGTGTGTGTGTAGTGTATGTGTGTGTTGTGTGTATGGGTGTGTGTGTGCTGTGTATGTTTGTGTGTGGTGTCGTGTGTGTGTGTGTGTGCTATGTGTGTATGTGTGGTGTGTGTTGTGTGTGTCGTGTGTTGGGTGTGTGTGTGTGTGTGTGGTGTCGTGTGTGGAGAGTGTGTTGTGTGTGGTGGTTATGTGTGGTGTGTGGTGTGTGGCTGTTGTGTGTGTCGTGTGTGTGCTGTGTGTGTATGTGTGTGTGTGTGTGTATGTGTGTGTGTGAGTATGTGTCGTGTGTGTAGTGTATGTTAGAGTGTCGTGTGTGTTTAATGTGTGTGAGTGTGTGTGTTGTGGTGGGGGTGGGTGCTTGTTTGATGTGTATGTGTGTGTGTGTGTCTGTGTGTGTGTGTGTGTGTGTGTGTGCTTGTGTGTTGTGGTCGTGTGTGTGGTGTATGTGGTGTGTGTGGTGGTATGGGTTGTGGTCGGTGTGTGTGTGTTGTCGCGTGTGTGTGTGTGTGTGGTGTGTGTGTGTGTGTGTGGGTGTGTGTGTGTATGTGTGTGTGTGTGTGTTGTGTCGTGTGTATCGGGTTTGTGTGTGTGTGTGTTATTTCTGTGTAGTGTCGTGTGTGTCATGTGTGTGTGTGTGTCGTGTATGTCGGTGTGTGTCGTGATGTATGTAAGTGTGTGTGTGTTGTGTGGTGTCGTGTATGTGTGGGTGTGTGGGTGGCTGATGTGTGTGTGTGTGTGTGTGTGTTATGTCCGTGTTCCGTGTGTGTGTGTGTGTTGTGTGTGTGTGGTCGTCGTGGTTGTGTATGGTAGTGTGTGTGTTTGTGTTTGTGTGAATCAGTGTGTGATGTGTAGGATGGTGTGTGTATTGTGTGGTGGTGTGTGTGTGTGTGTGTACGGTGGTTGTGTGGTGTGGTGTGTGGTGGTGCGTGTGGCTTGGTTGTGTGTCGTGTCGTGTGTGGGTGGGTGTGTGTGTTGGGGGTGTGGTGCCGTGTCGTGTGTGTGTGTGGTGTGTGTTGGTGTGTGTGTGTGTGGGAGTGTGTGTGGTGCGTGTGTGTGTGTCCTGTGTGTATATGTGTGTGTGTGTGATCGTGTGTGTGTGCTGTGTGGGGTGTGTTGTGTTTTGTGGGGTGTGTGTGTGTTTATATGTGTTGTAGTTGTGTGTATATGGGTGTAGTGGTGTGTGTGTGTGTGGTGTGTGTGTGTGATATGGTGTGTGTGGTGTTGATGTGGGTGGTTTGTATGTGTGTGTGTTATGGCTGGTGTGTGGTGTGTGTGGTGTGATGGGTGGTTGTTGGTGTCGTGTAAGTGTGTGTGTGTATGTGTGTGAGGGTGTATGGTGTGGTTGTGTGTGGTCGATGTGTGTATGTGTGTGTGTGTGTGTGTGGTGTGTATGTTCGTGTGTGTTGGGGTGGGTGTGTGTACGTGGGTGTGATGTTGAGTGTGTTTGTGGTATGTGTGTGTGTATTGTGTGTGTGTGTGTGCCCCCGTGTAATTTGGTGTCGTGTGTGTGTATGTTGTGAGGGTCGTGTATGTGTGTGTGGGTGTGTGTATGGTGTGTTTGTGTGTGTGGTTAGATAGTGGCTTGTGTGTGAATATGCACGTGTGTATGGTGTGTTTGGGTGTGTGGTGACTGTAGTGGGTGTGTGTATGTTGTGTGGTGGTGTTTGTGTGATGTGTGTGTGGTGGGTGTGTGTATGTAGTGTGTGGGGTGTGTTGTATGTGTGTGTGGGTGTTGTGTATGGTGTGTGTGGGTGTGTGGTTGGTGTGTGTGGTGTGTGGG
Organism: Cherax quadricarinatus; assembly: GCF_026875155.1. Taxonomy (NCBI): domain Eukaryota; kingdom Metazoa; phylum Arthropoda; class Malacostraca; order Decapoda; family Parastacidae; genus Cherax; species Cherax quadricarinatus. The sequence goes on from NC_069405.1 coordinate 71,571,766, forward strand.
TGTGTGTATGTGTCGGTGTTGGGTGTGGTCGTATGTGTAGTGTGGGTGTGTTTATGTGGTGCTGTGGAGTGTGACGTATGTGTCGTGCTGTTCGGGTGTGTGTGTGTGGGTCGTGTGTGTGAGTGGGTCGTAGTGTGTGTGTGTGGTCGTGTGTGTGAGTGGGGTGTTTGTGTATGTGGTGTGGGTTATTCGTGTAGGTGGGAGTGTGTGTGGTGTTATTTAATATATATATTATTTATTTATAATATATAATATTTATTATATATATATATATATTATATATATATATATATATATTATTATATATATATATATATATATATATTTATATATATTATATATATATTTTATATTATATATATAATATATATATTTATATATATATATTTATATATTATATATTATATATATATATATATATTATTATATATATATATATATGTTTATATTATGATTATTTTTGATATATATATTATATATATTATGTATATATATATATATAATATATATATTATATTTATTATTATTTTCATTATATTTGTATATAATTATTGTTAGTATATTAGTATTTATATATATATAATATTTATTATATTTTATAATTATTGATTTATATATATATATATATATGTATATATAATATTATATATATATATTATATATTTTTATTATATATAATATATATTTGATATATTATATATTTATACTATTATATATTGTAGTATTATATATTTCAATGAAGTCGGTCCGTCTCCCACCGAGGCAGTGGTGAGTCCGTAAAAAGAAAGAAAAATCCCCAATGAGAAAGAGTAGAAAAATACTTTCTATCATCATTCCAGATACACTTTCACCACACTCAACATTATCATGCTTTTGACAAGTAGGTGCTCAGAATTACAACTTAGTTTAGAAGCATAAAAACGTATAAGATGACAAAACATATCCCTCCAAACTGCCAATATTCCTGCAAACACCTCCTTTAAAGTGCAGAGGCGTTTGTTACTTTTCCTCCAGTTTCCATGGGACTCAAGTCCGATATATGAAAAATATCCGGTTTCCCTGAATCTCTTCATAAATATTTACCCTGCTCAACACTCAAACAGATCGTCAGGTCCACAAGTATCATTCGTTCTCCTTCACTCCTATTCTATTACAACGCGTCATGCATGCTTGCGTGGAAGTCCAAGCCTCGCCCACAAAACATCCTTTGCCCTCTTTACAATACCCCTTTCGAGGACGTACCCTACCCCTCTTTCCTTTCCCCTATTGAAGATTTATATCGCTTTTCATGTTCTCATTTAATTTGGATCCATTCTCTCTAAAATGACCATAAACGTCCCTGCTCAGATTACAACCCTCTCTCTGCCCCTTCTGGACTAATGCTTTTATTAACTCCACACGCTCGTTATATCCTAATTTCCACACTCCGTATTTTTCTGCATTAATATTTTATCATCCACCATTGCCCTTTAGACAGGACATCTACACTGCCTCCAACCGTCTCCTCGCTGCTGCATTTACCACCATAAGTTCACATCCTTTAAGAGTGTTGGTACTACTATACTTTCATTACATTCCTTCTTTTCGCCTCCATTTGAATTATACGTTTTGTTGACTTCCACATATAAATCATCGACACCCCCCCTCACCCTTTTTTCCCTCATCAATTCTATGGATTAACCCATCCCTTCATAATAATCCTTCCGCCGCACGTCAATCCCAAGTATTTGAAAAAATTCCTTCTTCCATACTCCTCCTCCCCATTTGATATCCAATTTTTCTTTATCTAAATCAATTTGATATCCTCATCACCTTACGCTTTCTATGTTCACTTTAACCTTAACACACATTCTCAATCTCATCCATAACCTTTGCAATTTTTCTTTAGAATCTCCTCTATAAGCACAGTATCTTTCAGCAAAAAGATTAACTGCTTTTTGTCAATTCCCATTTTGATTTTTGATTTTCCCGCCAGTATGTTTAATCCCACCCCTCTCCCGAACCCCTAGCATTTACTTCTTTTACAACCCCATCTATAAATTATTAAAACAACATGGTGACAATTACACATCCCTGTCTAACGACTACTTTTTACCGGGTAGTATTCCCCCATCTTCTTCTACACACCTCTCACCTGAGCCTCAACTATCCTCATAAAAGCTCTTTACAGCTCATTTAGTAACTTTCCACCTGTTCCATATACTTGCTTTCTTATATATATAAGTAAGAGTTATTATATATATATATATTATATATTTATATATAATATATATATATATCATTTTTATATATATATATATATATATAATCATGCATGCATGCTTAGCCAATCGCAAAAACGGGCGATTTATTTAACAAACATTCTCTTAGCGTAATTCTCTCTTTACCCTGACCACCTCTCCCTTTATCGATAATCGATTTGATTCGTTCCATCTCCATCCGTGAACTCACCGATAATGTCACTTAAGTAAATGTAATGTGCGTTGCAGCACCGATTCCTCAGCTCCTCGCACCTCCCCTCCGCTGACCGCAATGGGTTTTCCCAACTGGCTCTGCCTGAGCCATAACAACGCATCTTAAAAAAGTTTGTATGGATCTTGTGACCCCGTTATTTCGCATCGCTTTGTGAGAATTGCTTTTACTTCCAGCTTTGCCCTCATGTTGTCCTGTATTCCACCTATCGAAGTCTGTCCCTGTCCACACTATCAAATTCTTTCCGACGTATTTTTGTACATCGCTTATTATGTCACACTTAAATTCTTCTGTATTCTGAATATAAATAAGTGTTTAGCTGCCTTAGTCTTCTCCTGTATATACCAGTCTCATTGTATACGTTTGCCTGGCACGTCCTTTCAGCTTGCCAGGTTTGTTTAAGAGGGTGTGTCCATATGAATGTTCTTAGTGTCAAACTTCAGCTATGGACATGACATATTGCTGTATTATACTATTGTGATATGTCTTCTTGCAAAAGTCCCTGAAGGCTAATCTCAGACGTGCCAAAACTCAGCGTTTACTCTGAAGTTGTGTGGTGGCCAGTGTGTGAAGTTATGCCGTGAAATCCAGCACCATTCAAACTGAAGCTGCCCAGTGCCTGGCTGTACACCGTTTTCGACATGTGCAACCCATTTTCAAACCGGGCTTCAATCGAGTAAACCTTATGACGTCATGGTTCGCTACATGGTTGAACGCTGAAGGCAGCGGTTCCTATTCATAAAGTCTGGAGGGCTTGCGAAGGTGGGTGGGGAGGGTGGCGAAAAGAACGGGCGGGGTCCGGCTGGCGCGCCCAGCCCCCATCACACTGCCTGCTCAAATGCCGCCAGTAACATGACTCAGCTTAATCTCATGCGGTCAATTGGCTCACCAAGAGATACGCTAAGTGGAAGCATAACAACACAGCATATGAGGGGCTATATTCCGGTATACACCTTGAGGCTATTTCCGGTTATAACGCCATGAGGCTATATTGCGGAGGATAACGCCAATGTGGTTATTGTCGGGTTTTTAAGATAAACGCCATGAGTGACTATTTTTGCGTGGATAAGCACCATGGAGGCTTATATTGACGGGGATTAACCCATATGAGCTAATATTGCGGGATATACACACAATGAGGCTATATGTGCTGGGTTTGTTGACCTATCACTCAGTGAGTGCTATATTGCGGGTAACGCCTATGTGATTGGCTATTTCTGGTCGATTCCGGTAACACCATTTATATGACGCTATATTGCGGGATTAACACAATGAGGCTATTATTGCTTGTGGATAACACCATGAGGCTATATGTTCCGGTTTGATAACACCAATGGTATAGGCTATATTGCGGTTGATGATAACGCCACTGAGGATATTATTGCGGTGGCTGTGATGTTTAACGCCATGATGGCTAATATTGCGGGATTATACACCTTATGAGCGCTATATTGCGGCGATAACACCATATGAAGCTATTTTGCGGTGATAACACATTAGAGGCTATATTGCGGGATGAACTATCCTTGAAGGGATATATTGGGGAATAACGTCCATGTGAGGCTATGTAGTTGCGGAGATATAATGCCTGAGGGGTCTATATTGATGTGATAACGCCATGAGTCTATATTGTGGGATAACACCATGAGGTTATTGCGGTTGATATGAGCCAGGATGGCTATATTGGGGGATAAACGCCATGAGGCTATATTGCGGGTTAACGCCATGAGGCTATATTGCGGGATAAACGCCATGAGGATATATTGCGGGATAAGACGCATGAGCTATATTGCGGGAAAACACCATATGTTATTCTATATTGCTGGGATCAAACACCATGAGGTATTATTTGACAGGATAAACACCATGAGGGCTTATATTGCGGGATAACACCATGATGGCTACTATATTGCAGGGATAACACGATGAGGCTATAATGCGGTGATAAAACACATGAGGCTTATTGCGGAATATAACAAATGAGGCTTATTGCGGGATAACGCCCCCCCATGAGGCTATATTGCGGGAGAAACACCATATGACGCTATATTTGGGGATAACACCATGAGGATATATTGCGGGATAACACCATCGAGGCTATATTCCGGGATAACACCATGAGGCTATTATGCGGGGATAACGCCATGGAGGTATATTGCGGGATAACGCCATGAGGCTATATTGCGGGGATAACACCATGAGGATATTGCGGGATCAAACACCATATGACCGCTATATGCGGGATTAACACCATGAGGCTATATTGCAGGGGTAAACTACCATGGAGGTATATTGCGGGATAACGCCATGAAGGCTATTATTGCGGGTTAATGCCATGAGGCTTATTGCGTGGATAACGCCATGAGGCTTATATTGTGGAGTAACACCATGAGGCTATATTGTGTGAGATAACGCCATGAGGCTATATTTCAGCGGATAACACCATTTGAGGCTATATTGCGGTGAAATAACGCCATGAGGTACTATTTGTGCGGGATAACGCCATGAGGCATATATTGCGGTGATAACGCCATGGGCTATATTGCGGGATAACAATTTGACTTCTATATTGGGGATTAACCTACCATGAGGCTCATATTGCAGCGATTTAACACCATGGAGGTATATTGCGGTTTTTTTATCTATGTTAATACTACCAAAGTGAGGCTATATTGCGGGATTTTAACACTGAATGAGATGCTTATATTGCGGGATAAAACTCCTTGAGGCTATATTGCGAGGTGTATAAACGCCATTGAGGTCGTTTATTGAATTGCGTTTGTATAACACTCGCTTATATTGGAGTATTTTAGTCGGGATTGTACACCTTATCATGGGCTACATTGCGGTATTTGATACATGACATGAGGCTTGATATTGCTGGTGATAGAGCCATTAGAGGCTATATTGCGGGATTACGCCATGAGGCTTATATTGCGGGATTATTTGACCATGAGGCTATATTGCGAGGTAGATAAACACGCCATGTAGAGTCTTTATATTGCGGGTGTAAGAATAACGCCGTATTGATCTGCTACATTTGCTGGGAACAGATAACACCATGAGGATATATTGCGGTAGGATAACTCCATATGACGCTATATTGGGGGATAACACATGAGGCTTATATTGCGGTTTGATATAATGCCATTATGACGCTATATTATTGCGTGTTCTTTTTTTGATAAACAAGTTATGGGCTTGTTTATATCTGCGGTGTATATGACGACAATGATTGTACGTGTATTTTGCAGGTGTTTTAACACCATGATGGTACTATATTTGCGGGTATGATTAACTACCATGTATGGCTATATTGAGGATAACACCATGAGGACCTATATTGGGTTGGTTTTTTTTTATAGAGAACACTATGAGTGCGATATTTGCAGGATAAACACTCTATTGATGGTGCTTATTATTGCGGTGATTAACACCATGAGGCTTTATTGCGGGGATAAAACTGTCATAGTGTAGGTATATTGCTTTGGTGTGTTTGATAAACGCCATGAGGCCAATATTGCTGGTAGATAACACATTGAGTGTCAGTATTATTGCGGGATTAACGCTCATTGATGGCTATATTGCGGGATAACGCCATGAGGCTATATTGCGGGATAACGCCATGAGGCTATATTGCGGGATAACACCATGAGGCTATATTGCGGGATAACACCATATGACGCTACATTGCGGGATAACACCATATGACGCTACATTGCGGGATAACACCATGAGGCTATATTGCGGGATAACACCATATGACGCTATATTGCGGGATAACACCATGAGGCTATATTGCGGGATAACACCATGAGGCTATATTGCGGGATAACACCATGAGGCTATATTGCGGGATAACACCATGAGGCTATATTGCGGGATAACACCATGAGGCTATATTGCGGGATAACGCCATGAGGCTATATTGCGGGATAACACCATGAGGCTATATTGCGGGATAACGCCATGAGGCTATATTGCGGGATAACGCCATGAGGCTATATTGCGGGATAACGCCATGAGGCTATATTGCGGAGATAACAACATAGACCTTATATTGCGGGAGATAACAACCCCCTTATGACGCTATATTGCTGGGAATAACGCCATGAGGCTATATGCTGCGTTTGTAGAATAACGCCATGAGGCTATATTGCTGGATTAACGTTTCATATGACGATATATAGCGGGATAACACCATGAGGGCTATAATGCAGGATAACCCATGAGGCTTATTGCGGTTGATTGGATAACAATACATGAAGGTCCTATATGGCGGGATAACGCCATGAGGCTATATTTGGGGATAATACACCATGAGAGCTATATTGCGGTGGATAACGCATGAGGCTATATTGCGGGATATGCCATGAGGCTATATTGCGAGATAACACCAGAAGGCTTTATTGGGGAATAACGCCATGAGGCTATATTGCGGGATAACGCCATGAGGCTATATTGCGGGATAACGCCATGAGGCTATATTGCGGGATAACGCCATGAGGCTATATTGCGGGATAACACCATATGACGCTATTGTTGCGGGAGTTAACACCATGATGGCTATATTGCTAGGATAACAAACCATGAGGCTATATTGCGGGATAACACCATGAGGCTATATTGCGGGATAACACCATGAGGCTATATTGCGGGATAACACCATATGACGCTATATTGCGGGATAACACCATGAGGCTTATTGCGGGATAACCACCATGAGGCTACTTGCGGGATAACACCTGAGGCTATATTGCTTGGAGATACGTCGCATGAGGTCTATATTGCGGTGTTAAGACGCCATGAGGACTATATGTGGATAACACCTATGACGCTTATATTGTGGATAAACCGTTGAGGATATATTGCGGGTAACCACCATGAGTTATTGCGGGGGATAACGCCATGAGGCTATATTGCGGGGATAACGCCTAGAGGCTCTATATTGCCGGTTGTTGGTAACTGCCATTGAGTGCGTTATTATTGTGGGATAACACCTATGAGGCTATATTGCGGTCATTAACCATTCTTTGGGCTTATAATTGCGGGGAGCTGTTTGCTAACACCATGAGGCTATATTGCGGGGATATCGCCATGAGGCTATATTGCGGGATAACACCATGAGGCTATATTGCGGGATCAAGGGCCATGAGGCTATTATTTGCTTGGTTAGATAACGCCATGATGGCTATTGTATTGCGGTGATAACACCATGTAGGCTATATTGGTCGGTGTATAATTCGCATGAGGCTATATTTGCGGGATAACGCCATGAGGTTTTATCTTATATTGCGGTTTTTTGATTAGCGCCATGAGGCTTATGTGGTTGATAACGTATGACGCTATATTGTGGGAAAACTCCATGAGGCTTTTATTGTCGGGTGATAACGCAGCCATTGAGACTCTTACTGTGGGTATTAATGTCACGTATGACGCTAAATGCGGAATAACACAATGAGGCTATATTGGGTTTTACTTTGAGGTTTTTTTTAGATTATTTTTTTTTTGAGACATTGAGGCTTGTATGTGTGCGGTAGGTAACTGGTCCACCATCCTAGAGTGCATGGATGCTATATTGCGGGATAATCACCATATAACGCCTATGTACTAGGTGGGAGATATACGGTCTCATATATAGGCTATATTGCAGGGTTAAACACCATATGGACTTATTGCGGCGAATAACACCATATGACGCTATATTGCGGGATATTAACTTTCGCTATGAGAGCTTATAGTGACGCGGGATAACACCATATGTGACGCTAATTGCTGTGGATAACACCATATGACGCTATATTGCGGGATAACATATGACGCTATATTGCGGGATAACACCATGAGGCTATATTGCGGGAGAACACTGAGGCTATATTGTGGGATAACATTATGAGGCTATATTGCGGGATAACGCCATATGACGCTATATTGCGGGATAACATCATATGACGCTATATTGCGGGATAACACCATGAGGCTACATTACAGGATAACACCATGAGGCTACACTGCAGGATAACACCATGAGGCTACATTGCAGGATAACACCATATGAGGCTTTATTGCAGAATAATATCATGAGGCTACATTGCAGGCTAACACCATGAGGCTATATTGCAGGATAACCTGAGGCTACATTGCAGGCTAACACTATGAGGCTACATTGCAGGATAACACCATGAGGCTATATTGCAGGATAACATGAGGCTACATTGCAGGATAACACCATGAGGCTGTATTGCAGGATAACATGAGGCTATATTGCAGGATAATACTATGAGGCTACATTGCAGGATAACACCTTATGAGGCTATACTGCAGGACACCATATGAGGCTATATTGCAGGATAAGACACCAATGAGTCTATACAGCAGAATAACACACACGAGGCTAGATTGCAGGATAGCACCATACGAGGCTAGATTGAAGGATAACACACCATTTGAGGCTATACAACACAATTAGGGATTCGATAACACTATATGGAGTCTAGGGTAATACACATTGTGGGGGCTGGATAACACAATGTGGGACAAGGATAACAATGTTTGGGTTAGATAGCATGTTAAGTGTCGTGTGATAACACATGGGAGCACAATAGCACACTAAGTGGAGACAGGATAACACATGGGAGGACAGGGTAGTGCACACTGGGGTAGGAGGTGGAGGCAGGATAAATGAGTAAGACCTCCCCATGCTAAGCCGAGATTTTATTGACATAACAGAACTTTGCGTGACCTACAACTGTTGTAGCTGCAAGGGACGGGAGCGCGCGCACACACTCCACTCAGGTTTAGCATGGCTCGCCCATCTGTGCAGGTCTGGCTAATTCATACATTGAACATCTGGGATACACCTTTATCATATCATTCCCTAGTAGTGTCAAATGGATGCGCTATAATAATCATCGTCAATGCACCTAGAAGAAACAAGGAAAAGTTTATAAAAGAAAATCACAGCCACCAGATTAAACCACTTTGACCGCCTACGTGCTTAGTTCCCTACATGATCCATTAAACCATTTGGGCTACAGAGTATCTGACTAAGGGGTTTTTAAGGGAGTCACACTGAAGCTAGCCACCTGGGGGACTGCACCAACATAGGTTTAATCATGCCGCTGCGATATTTTTTTTACGACATCTCATCGAAAACTCAATTATTTTTAAAATAAAAAAGAAGCGCTAACCAAAAGGGCTATACAGCCTGCGGGTAGGGAAGGAAGCAGGGTTTTGGATGGCAAAGGGGGAGGGGGGATATCAGCAGGTTACAGAAAACACGGGGGGGGGGATAGTACGGGGGTAAGGGTAGCAAGAGATTTAAGGAAAGGCTGAAGGGATCAAATTTTTGGGAAATCGTCGTTTTTGTCAAAAAACAATGAGAAGTCCCGGGGAAAGGTGGGTCCATCACAGAAGGGAAGGGAAAAAAGGAGCATGAGTGAAGACGACGACAGAGGGGGAATTCTGCGTCTCGTTGATAAAGGGGCGTCCCAACAGAAGGGGGCGACTGATAATTTTTCTTGGGAATTCTCACAGAGAGGAGCAAGACGCCTCTCCATCAATATATGATTAAAACGTATGGCCCTCGAAGACGGGAAAGAGTCCCCAAACCCCGCACTGGGAAAGAAGACGGCCAAACCAACCGTTTTTTAAAAATTAAATTTGTTGCCGACAATAGACCAACGTTTTTGCCAACGGGGGTTTAAGGTGGGAAGATATTGGGACAAAATAGTCCGTAAAAAGGAATACCTCTTAAGAAACTGTAGGTCATTACTGCTGACCGCGCAGCAGTTCGCCTGTTCATTGCCCGTACATCAACATGACCAGGCCCCCAACAAAAACAATATCTTTATTTTGGGTAAAAGATGCGGGGTAGCCAAAGTTGGATACGGAACTAAGGGGGGGAGGTGTATCAAATTTTTTTTTTAGCCTTAAAGCCTAAGGGAGCTAAGACAACCCCAAATGATGACACAGGCATAGATGCAAAACGGGGTAAAGGTGTAAGGATGGGATATAATTCAGCAGTAAAAAAAAAAGCGAAGAAAAAATCCCTTGTACACCTGTCCGGAACACTCGCGAACCACCCCCAGAAGATTAAGCCATCTGGTACACAGCAATCAGAGAATAGAAGGGAAAGGGGTCAAGAAAAAGGAGCGGGGAAACGACCCTAGACATTTTGGGGTTTCGAGCAAGGGGGGGAGAAAGAACAACCGAACGGCTGGAACTTCCCAGGGGGTAGGAAAATGGATCTACATGTACAAGAAAGGGGGTACTGAAGAGAAGACAAAGCGAATAAGGCGAAGAAGAAGGGACGGAGTAAAAGGGCGGCGAACAAAAAAAGAATGCAAATAATTCAGGGCCAAAACTAAAATGGAAGGATTGGGGAATCATGAGAGCGACATATAGCGCAGGCAATGGGCATCAGGGGAGGATAAGGGATGGAACTTTCGTTTCTGCATAGAGTCTCTCGACAGGGGGGCAAAAAGCCCAAGGGCTTAAAAATCCTTGGTGATGAAGGGGTTAAGCTAGGAGAGTAGTAGGAATCCCGCAAAAAGACGGGTCCCAAATCAAGTTTCATAAAAAAAGGGTAAAAGTAGGCGAAGGAGGGTTCACATCACCCCCCAGAAATAGCAAGGGTTTTAAGAGGTCAGCCGGCTGTGACAAGATGCCTTCAGAGAGGTAATGTGAGGTTTCCAGGATAACCTACGATGAAAGAGTAGGCCCAGAAACTTGACTGTATCAACGTTCAGGATACGGGAGCCATAGGGACAAAGATGATCGGAGATGACAGAGCGTCATTAGTGAAAGTAAATTTGGTGGGTTTTAGTGCTGGGAAAATATTAAAACCACATGTGGTGGCCAAATGGAAACACGCGGTCAACTGCATGTTGAGAGAAACTGTAATGAGGTGACAATCAGTCGCCTGCCACAGGCAATTGCGAGTCATCAAATAGGAGTGATGACCAATTATTTTGATGGAAGACTAGAGGCAAAATCATTATAGCAAGGAGTGGAAAAATGTGTTGTGCTCAGAACACATCCCTGGGGACACCTTCAGTTGGATTTAAGTCCCGGGGAGAGCACATTGTTATCCGAAAACGGAATGACTGTCAGTTATAAAGTTCTTAAGAGGATGGTAGATTGCCTCGAAGGCCTAAGGTGTGGGCTTGGGCTAGAATTTTTGCCGAATTGGTGGGGCAAGATGCTCCCCCCCCACACCTCTTCCCAAGGTCAAAAAATATGGCAATAACCGACAGTGGTTATCGCAAAAGGCATTACGAAACATACATATCCAAGCGTTAGTAAGGGGTCCTATGGTAGAACGATCCCTTACGAAAGCCATATTGACGAGTGGAGAAGAGACTGTTGTTTTGTCTCTAAATACCACGCTTGAACGTCTATTTACTAGGCGTTTCCATTGCTTTGCACAAATGCACTGGTAAGAGCAATGGGACGATAGTGGGAGAGTTCATGTCCGTAGTGGCATGGTTTGCAGAGAAAGGGAGAAACAATGGGCGATTTCCAACAGTGTGGAAGAACTTTCCTGTGTCGACCCAAATAAGATTGTAAAGGCGTAATAGATGCAAAGGGCTCTGACTGATGTAAATGTTGTAGCATTCGAATATGATGTCGTCGGGCCAGCTGCCGAATGACGACAAGGCTGAGAGTGTTGCCTCCAGTTTCTGAAGTGTTAAAAGGCACATCTATACTGTCTTCTCTGAGAGAAGAAAAGTCTAGGGTGCTAATCTCTCTGGCAGACTTTGAGGAAAGAAATGAGGGGAATAGATGGAGTTCCCTGAGAAATACGGACAGATGATTGGCCACATTTCTTTGGGCAACATTAGTGGGTTGCTATATCAACACGGCAACCGCGACAGAGCCGGGTCAGTGAGAATATTTACCACTCAGTTTTCGTTATTTTTCCAGACTGCACTCAAGAGGAAGAGAGTGATGGGGGATGGAGACATAATCTCGCAACGCAAGTGCGTTTAGCGTCACGGATGACACGGCGAGCGATCGCTCGCCTTCTGTTTACAAATCAGGAGTCTCTCTGTGGTTCTATTGTACCGGTACCTTGCCCCATGCGGCGCGTTTCAAACGTACTGCTGAGCACAAGCAGGAGACACAAGGCATGCATTTTCTGAGATGCCTTCCTGCCCAAAGTTGGGGTTAGAATGAGAAGATGCGGTGAAAACGGGAGGACGAGAAGGGTGTATTTAAGCTCTCGATGGAGGATGAAGAAGGATCCTCTTTAAAACAGTTAGGTGTGAGTAGTAAGGTTCCAATTTGCCCGAATTAATTGCCAGCGTGGGGTGCGAGGAGGTGGAGAAATTGAAGGGAAGTAAGAAAATGATTGGGAAATGTTCACTGTCATGTAAGTCGGGGAGAACAGACCAAGTGAAAGTCTAATGCGGCGGAGGAAGGCAGATGAGAGATCAATGAAGAGAGAGTATGAGTCTGAGGATCAAAATGGGTGTGAGTTACCTGTATTAACACCATGGAGGGGGTGGGTGGCAAGGAAAAAGCCTCTATGAATTCCCGGGAAATCACGTGAGACCCCCAGAGGAAATGTGTGGGCCCCTTTTTTTATTTTGTTTTTTTTTTTTTAAAAAAAAAATTCTCCCCCCAAATACAAAACAAAAAAAAAAAAAAAAAAAAAAAAAAAAAAAAAAAAAAAAAAAACAAAAAAAAAAAAAAAAAAATCACCAAGTAACAGACTCAGGGTGGCGGTAATGAGAAACAAGTAAGCAATATCCGGAAAATAGATATGCCCGAGAAGGAGAGAGATATAAAGAACAGAGCGTATACCACCTATGACGTGGATACGGGACTGCTGTTGTAATGCAGCGAAGTATGAACAAATAGCTGATGGTACGGAATATCAGTGCGTTAGAAGAAGGAGCACTTTCATTAAAGGTCCCATCAGGAAAAAGGATTGAAGAATACAATAAATTATAGCCTGAGATGGGGAGAAATAAACAGCAGAGGTGTAATTTTGGTTCTGTAAGCAAACACCAACAGGGGCAAACTGGGGAGAGTAACATCTGAAGCTCACCGATTTACCATGAGCCGGCGTTATTCCATGTAAAATTGGCCATGATTGGCAATGATAAGATACTTGAAATCCGCAGGTAAGGGTTCTACGGACTAGAGGGTTAGAAAAGTCCACATTGCGGAGGCAGTGGGAAAACGTTTCAGCAGCGAACAGGAACGGTGCGCTGTGAAGAAAGGGAGGTTGCGCAGATGGAGCGGAGGAGAGAGAAGAGCGGAAGGTGGATCAGTGTCATTGATGGTTTGAGTCTCTGCAATATATTCAGAGATAGCTTCAGTGTTTCGGAATTCAGAGAGTCGTTATGGGAGGACAATTATTGGAAATGTTAGGGAGAGGATGAGTAAAGATTGGAACTGTATTGGATACTGTACCAAGGGTAGGGGGGGGGCAAAAGGGTGGAGGGGAACTGGAGGAAGCGTGGCATGGGGCAGAAGAGGCAGGAACCTGGGAGGTGGCAGAAGTGGGAAGAAACTTGGAGGGAAACAGGGGGAGGAAGTACAGTACGAGGAGGAGGTGAACCTTACCACTTTGTAACTGAGCCAGTGAGAGGGAGAACCAGGGGACAGAGACAGGGGGGTGAAAATGAGGAGGTGGAGATGGGTAGGAGGTGTTACGGAACTTTTTTTGACTTTTGAGAAGTAGAGGGATGATTGGGAGGTGTAGTTCGCAGTCTGTTCGATACTGAGGCTTGTGAGAGAGAACTCCGGAAGAAGCGAGATCAGGATGAGGCGTTGAAGTAGGGACGTCTGAGCCGAGGACAGCAAAAGGATTAGTACAGGAGTGATATAGGGAGAGGTAACCACAGAGGTGGGTGTAGAAGAATGGGATACCAGAAGTGGGGGGACGTTTTGAAAACAACGGGATAAGAAACTCGTGGGTAGTCTCCTTGGAGGCGGAGATTGAGGAAACTGCCATGGCATAAGGGAGACTTCTGTCTCTTTTGGAGGTAACGGATTTCCCGCTCGTTTAATAGACTTGACAACAGCGAGAGTACAGGAGGGTGAGCCTCATGAAAGTTAAGGCAAGAGGGAGATCGATTGCAAGACGTATTAGACTGGTCATCGGCACCACAGACTGGGCATTTGGCGATAGATCTGCATATTTCGCTGGATGGCCAATTCGCCCCCCCCCAGCCCCCAATTTCTACACTGTTGTGGTGTAGGGGATCACCCTTAGAACTGTAAAGATGTCCTGCTATATAAAAAAACTGATGGATGGGAGTTCTGGCTGTCAAATGTTAAACGAGCCACATTGCTAGGGTATCGTCTCGCTACGCCGGGCAGAAGAACGTAAGTGTATACCTTGAGATTGGGAGATCTTGGAGTTCCAGCTGCTCAAGAATGTCAGTGCCACATGTCTGGAAAATTTTGTTGAACTATGGTATGGGCAGAATGACGGTACCACTACAAAGACATTGAGGAATGTTGTTTTTCATAGAGTGACAGAAACAGTATCGATATGGGAAAAGATGAGAGAGCTCATGAGCCTCGGGTTGCATTCTGTATGGTAATGATGCGCGTACCGCCTAAGAGCAATGAAATGAAATAGCTTTACCAACATGGCGTAAAGGAGTGCCTTGCCAATACTGTGGTCAGAACGATAGGCAGTAGAGGAAAGTCGGTCGTAAAGTGAAGAATTTAGTCCATTGTTCAGTCTGAATTGAACTGAGCGTGGAAAGGTTAGTGAAGGACGTATGTCGATCGTTTCTGAGGAAGAACGAGAAGGTGGAGAAGTATCATCAGCCAGCATGTAATTGTCGTTGGCGTTTAGGCGTGGGACCAGAGTTGGTTCGACGTGGAAGGTCGGCGATTTGAAAATTGCCGCACCATAGAGGGAGAGGCCAGGATGCATAGTCAAGAGGATGAGCGAAGGTCGATAATCGAAGGAGTCAGTCGAAGCCTCAGTACCTGAAGCGGGTGAGGAAACAGCACCGGCAATAGGTACCAGAGGATGAGGAGTGTCTGAAGAGTGCGTCCAAAGACAGGAGGGTCAGAACGGGGTTCGGTATCCAAGAAGGGGCCTGGGGGTAGCAAGGTTCATGGACTAGGGCTGCCATGTTAGGTTACTTCTTTCTTTTTGTTTTTAAGAAAAAAAGAAAGAAAAGCAAAATAAAAAGAATAAAAAAAGGGGGGGGGACCGGGGAGGGATAGTTCCTAGGAGGAATGAAAGGGCCCGAAATCTCCTCCGCCACCCAAGAGGACCTCAGCACTGCAAGTGGCGCAGATGCAGCATGGAACCCGTGCCATACCCTTTACCCATTCATGCTAGTTAAACTAACAATCCGGGATGCAACCTCACATCTGCCGAGCTACCTCGGGGACAAAAGAGAGGTGGAAGCGGATGGATATCCGCCACAAAGCTACCTCCTTCGGCCCACCACCCCCGGAATCCGAAAGGTGGCTTCCAGAGATACACCCATCGCCCGAAAGACACCTAAAGCTACTCAGGATACCGGAGAGGATCGGGACATACCCAGGCGATCGGATTCCACGGCAAACTTACGCACGCCAAGACACTCAACGGAATGGGTTAGACCCCGGTATCCTTTCCCCTACCTAGGAACTAGCGCGCCTGTGGGAGAAATCCCAAAGGCCAAAAAGAGGAAGGGCAAAAGGGAGGGGTGGGGAGGCAGGAGGAGAAAGGAAAAAGGGGAGGATGTGGGAGGATGGATGGGAGGGGAGAGGCGGGAGATTGGGGGGTAATTAGGTTCGGTCTGAGGAAGAAGACCGACAGGTCTAATTCCTCAGACCAAGAGCCTCTTCACCACGCCAAGGAGCCCCCCTTGAAGAGGAAAAAGGCTCAAAACCCTCCCTGGGCAGATGCTACCATCTTACCTCTAAATATATTACCCCACTTTCAACCTATGTTCACCTGACTCATTGTACTGTGTATGAAGCTTATTCTAGCTACTCTGTATTAGGGCAAGAAGCCATTTGTGGCAAAAAAGTTTCTTTAGTAAATGTTTTGGTCAGTGCAAGCACTTGTTGCCTACAACTTGTCAGTACATGCATCACTGTAACGGTCCCACCAGATCTGTATGCACCACTTCTCTCGTATTTCATACCATTATTTCATATTGCTGATTCATGTGGTATTTGAAGTACATTTCATTCGAGTGTACAAAAATTTTTCCATATCAAAGTCTATGCATTAAAAAAATAATTATTTTCGACTTTCATTAATTGTGAAAATTTTATACCTAATCAGATAGGCTTCAAACACTGATGTATCTTAGTCTAGTAAGCCTTGGATTGTGCAAGTGCTAATTTTCAAAATTTTATTTCAAACCCTCAGCTATCTTTTCTTGGTAGCTTATTGGTGATAAGTAAATTTCAGTTTTTTTTTTTTTAATCTATACATTTTTTCTTACAGGACCATAGAGAATTTAAAAAAAAAAGAATATAATGCAACTTTAATACAACATACTAATGCAAATTTTATTTTCAAAATTACAAAGTGTTATACAGTTTTGAGTTACATATCTATATAGTAAATGATCAGCTTCAAATTTTCAGAGCTGGTAAAACATAACTAGATGAAGATTCATGGAACTACTGGGTGGGCAGGTGTCCTGGCATCAATTTTATTAAGTCATTCCTAATTTTGGTTTCCATGTGAATGTCTTCAAGCTCTCAACATGATGAATTCTACAGTGGAACCTC
Source organism: Cherax quadricarinatus (assembly GCF_026875155.1). Classification (NCBI taxonomy): domain Eukaryota; kingdom Metazoa; phylum Arthropoda; class Malacostraca; order Decapoda; family Parastacidae; genus Cherax; species Cherax quadricarinatus. The sequence goes on from NC_069405.1 coordinate 71,588,953, forward strand.
AAATTTCGAACGTATCGCTTATCGAACTCTTCGAAAATAGAACCCTTTTTTCGAACCAACTTTGTCCCTATTATCGAGCTCGCCCCTATTTTCGAACAGCCGAATACTGGACCTGTCTGGCAGCCCACTCTGTCCGCATTTCCACGCAGGCGCCGCGAGCCAGTCTGGTTTTGTTGATGCTTGAGTGAACACTAACCTGCGCTCTCATTCAAACATTTTACAATTATTTCATTGTGTTTAGTGCTTGTGGGACTGTGAGATAAGCTATAATGGGAGCAATGAAACTTGCTAGTGGTACCCCTGTGGTAAAGAATGAGAGAAACACTATAGATGTGAAGAAGGAAATAATACAGAAGTGGAATGATGTCCAAATGTTTGTGGAGAAGTACCACCCTGAGTAAGCTGAAACAAGCCATCCTTGCAACAAGTTCAGTGACAGAACTATGTCCCATTTTAGGGAAATCTTAAAGAGGCACCAGAAACAGAGGACTGTGGACAGTTATTTTGTGAGACAGGGGTCCAGTGACTCTCAAGCTGGTCCTAGTGGCATTAAAAGACAGAAGGAAAGTAACCCCAGAGAAGGCTTTGATACCTGAAGTCCTCATGGAGTGGGATTCTCCTTCCAAACACTAACCACAACTCCCTCTCTCCTCCTCCCTATCTTCCAGATGCCATCACCAATCTTCAATAAAGGTAAGTAAAATGTCATTTTATATGTCTATTTAAATTTATTAATACATAATTGAACACTATATTTGTTGTATGTAAAACTATAATTAATCTCTATAAAATGTATTTTTTGGTTTCAGGAATGGATTAATTGTATTTCCATTATTTCTTATGGGAAATATTGCTTCGCTTTTCAAACTTTTCGAATTTAGAACTAACTCCTGGAACGGATTAAGTTCGATATTTGAGGTTCCACTGTATAATGAATTTAGTGTTGTCTATGTATTGAGCTAGAATGAGCTAAAGTACAACTAGGTATAAACTTATAATATAAAAATACAAATTAAAATGGTACTTGCAATTGCACTAGGGTCTGATATAGGTTGTTAACAAGATCAAGAGTATAACTAGATTTAAATTGACAAAATAAAATTCACAAATTAAAGTACCAAAAGAATAATAGTAAAAAATAACAATGGCTATGACTTGGTTATAATATGACAATAAGATGGTAGACAGGTACACAGGTACAAAGGATAATATAAAGGTTGGAGTTGAATATACAAACTTGAAAATTTGGCAACAAAATGTTATGAAAAGTATAAAATAATGATTAATGTACAAAAGTAAAATTGACTGGTAGTAAATATGGTGTTTAATAAAATTTTAGTAAGTAATAATAGAGGGATAGAGTGATTCAATGTCAAGGGAGACAAGCCAAAGGTTCTCTGCTGCTCTCCCGACTTTTGTTTTTACTTCTAGGATCTGCAAGAAGTGTGTAGTGTCCTTCAGCCTGTCTGGTAATAGTTTCAGTAGTGGTTGTGGGTGGGTGTGAGTTGGACCTGACTAGCTTGTGCTGCTGGGTCTGGTGCCGTACCCCATCCTTGAGTGGAGGTGACCAGACTGGGTGGGTCATTGGGCAAATCGGGGGGGGGGGGGGGTCATTGGGCTAATCCGGGGGGACACATGGACCTGCTCCACATGGGTCAGTAGGCCTGTTGCAGTGTTCCTTCTTTCTTATGTTCTAATGGAGATTATATCAAATGATCTGCTTAATTTTGAGGGAGCAGAAATTTTCTCTTGGCAGACCCTAACATGAATAGAAACCTTTAACAGAAATAGGGTCATAAACAGCTTGCACTACATCATGACATCTATAAATCAAGTCAAGAGTACCACAATCCAGAGGCACTGCACAATACTTTACACCACCAACAAAACTATCAATATCTAGCAACATCCACAGAAGACCCACAGCCTTCTAACTTGGCCCAGTAGGCTGGCACTGATATTAACAACACTTTACAAAATACTGCATAAACTTCTATTTAACGGACTTTGAATGGACTGCAGATGGACAAAATCCACCATTTGGACAGTCCAAAACCGTTCATTATTGTTATGGTCCACTGAGTGAATTCATTTTACATTTAACAAACAAAATCCACTGTTTCCTGAATCATCTGTATTTGTTACCATCCACTGGATAAATTGATTTTGGATTTAGAGGATAAAGTCTGTTGTTTCCAAAATTGCTAGTTATTGTAACAATCAAGAAAAAAATAATTTTACCATTTGGGTTTAACAAACAATCGGTATCATCACACACACACACACACACACACACCCTCTCTCCCTATTAGTCCATAAACTCAAGGTTTCACTGTACATTTAACTTCAGGAAGTTGGGGCTGCCAAAATGTGAGGTCCGTTACATACAGTGGTACCTCGGTATATGTCCTTAATCCGTTCCAGGCCCTTTGACTTATATCAAACAAGACACATACCAAACAAATTTTCCCATAAGAAATGTAGGGAAAAGGATTAATCCATTCCCATGAAAAAAAATCCTATTGTTATTGGCCTATTACAGGTCCTCCATCACAAATCCGGCATCATTGGGACCTGTAGTGTGCCGGATTACTGAGTTTGACGAATTACAGAGTGGTTAGGTTAGAATACTTAATAAAATTAACCAACTTGACTTACACAGTTCATTGAACATCAGCAAATATCGAACATTTCCGCTACTTTGAGCTCAATTTCAAGGTACTTTTCGTCATGAAAGCAATCAAAATCATGTCTATTTCTGTAATATATCTTCCATTCTATCAAATGAGTCCAAAAAATGAGAATACAGTGGAACCTCAAAAATCGAACGTATCACATATCGAACGTTTCGAAAATAAGACCATTTTTTCGGACAAACTGTGTCCCTATTATCGAACGCGCCCCTATTTTCGGACCGCCGGGTACAGGACCTGTCCGCTGGCCCACTCTGTCCGCGTCCCCACGCAGGCGCCGTGAGCAGTCTAGCTTTGTTTATGCTTGAGTGAACACTAACCTGCGATCTCATTCACACATTTTACGATTATTTGTGTTTAGTGCTTGTGGGGCTGTGAAATAAGCTGCCATGGGCCCAAAGAAACTTGCTAGCAGTACCCCTATGGTAAAGAAAGTGAGAAACACCATAGATGTGAAGAAAGAAATAATACAGACGTATGAGATTGGAGTGAGACTTGTTGAGCTTGCCAGGATGTACAGAGGACTGTGGACAGTTATTTTGTGAGAAACAGACGATTGTGGACAGTTATTTTGTGAGACAAACAGACGACTGTGGACAGTTATTTTGTGAGACTGGGGTCCAATGACTCTCAAGCTGGTCCTAGTGGCATTAAAATACAGAGAAGGGAAGCAACCCCAGAGAGGGCTTTGATACCGAAAGTCCTCATGGAGGGGGATTCTCCTTCCAAACAATAACCCCACCTCCCTCTCTCCTCCTCCCTATCTTCCAGATGCCATCACCAATCTTCAATAAAGGTAAGTAAAAATGTTATTTTATACAGTGGTCCGTCGATAATCGTAGTTCTCGAGAATCGTAGATTTCGGAAATCATAGGGATATTTTCATATAAACATGGGCTCGCTAATCGTAGATTGACTCGCAAATAGTAGTTCGTCCGGGACAGGTACACACAGCCCCGAGCCGCCTCACACTCCTTTCCCAGCCAGTGTGCCATTGTTGATCAGTGACTGAGGATGATCCCACGAGTTCATACGATACATTTCATAATATTCCATTCGTTTTAGTGTTTGCAACTGCTAAATAGGTCACCATGGCTCCAAAGAAAGCTTCTAGTGCCAGCCCTTTGGTAAAGAATGTGAGAAACATATAATTTAAGAAAAAGTTTGTAGAAAAATATGAAGGTGGTGGTGGTAGAGTGGAAGCAGTTGTGATAGTGGTTGATGGTGGTAGTGATGGTGGTAGCAGTTGTAATAGTGGTAATAGTTGTAATAGTAGTTGTAATACTGGTTCTTATGTTATTGAGGCTAGGACTTTGGGTAGTTTCAAATTTAGGTTGGATAAATATACGAGTGAGAGGGTTGGAGTTGAGTGGGACTTGCAGATGAGTGGATAGCATTGAAAATTGGGTTGGGCAAATGTTTTGTTAGTGGGATGAATTGTAAAGGACCTGCCTAGTATGGGCCAACAGATCTGCTGCAGTGTTCCTCATTTCTTATGTTCTCTGATATGCAAGTCCCATTCAAATCCAACCCCTCTCACTCATGTATTTATCCAACCTATCCTCCTTATGGAGGGGGATTCCCCTTCCAAACAACCTCTCTTCCCTCTCTCCTCCTCCCTGTCTTCCATTCATCAACAACAGCCTTGAACATTAAAATGGTATAAAATACCGACAGGTTGTTAGGTAAGACACATATGCAACAGTTAGGTATCTTTATTTTGAAACGTTTCGCCTACACAGTAGGCTTCTTCAGTCGAGTACAGAAAAGTTGATAGAAGCAGAAGATACTTGAAGACGATGTAATCAGTTCCATCATTCTATGGAACAATGCTCTTCTCCAGACTGAGGGACTGACCACCTCAAAACTTTAAGGGTGATGGACTGATTACATCGTCTTCAAGTATCTTCTGCTTCTATCAACTTTTCTGTACTCGACTGAAGAAGCCTACTGTGTAGGCGAAACGTTTCAAAATAAAGATACCTAACTGTTGCATATGTGTCTTACCGAACAACAACAGCCTTCAATAAAGGTAACTGTCATGTTGAATGTTCATTCTTTTGTGCATGTAAATCTATCTTTAAGGTAAAAAAAAATTGTTGATGATGCTTCTGGGTGTCAGGAACGGATTAATTGTATTTACATTATTTCATATGGGGAAAATTGATTCGAAAATCGTAGATTTCGATAATAGTAGCACCTCCAGGAACGGATTAATTACGAAAAACGAGGGACCACTGTATTACTATACATAATTAAAGACTATAGTATTTGTTGTGTGTATGTAAAACTGTAATTAATCTCTATAAAATGTATTTTTTTTGTGAATATTTTTGGGTTTCTGGAACGGATTAATTGTATTTCCATTATTTCTTATGGGAAATATTGCTTCGAATGTCAGACTTTTTGAATTTAGAACTAGCTCCTGGAATGGATTAAATTCGAAATTTGAGGTTCCACTGTACAACCATAAAAACCATACAAAAATATACTGCAAAGAGGCGGCTAATGGCTGAGAAGTGAACTCCCTTATTTATCGTCCGTCTTTTTTATTTTTGTTGTATGCTAAGAAGCATCTTTCCATCATACATTGCCCAAGTTTCAATGAGAGAGCCCAACAAACAACCAAGAAAAAAAAAATTTACCAAAAATCATATATGGCAAGCCCAAGCCAGGTACTGGAAATAAGTCACTTTGTCTGACTTTTCTGGGTTATCCTAGGTTCTCTATACATACACTGATATATATGATAATCTATCTAGCTGTATTTGTGTATACCTGAATAAACTTATTTACTTCTAGTCTGTCAACTGAGTACAAGAAACCGCCCATTCACTTATTTCAACTACCCAATAAAGTGGTTAGAAATTGGCAATTTGGCTGATTTCACACAAATTTCAACAGATGCCAATTTCAAAATAGGATCCAGAATAAACAATGCAGACATTCCTGGCATTAAAATAACATTTTCTCTGTTCATTAGTCACGGCTACAGGCCCCTCTTATATTACTCTTGCTTACCATTTGGAATTTTTATTCACAAAAAAAAAAATAGATGATTTACTGTTATGCAGACTACTGCATTATTGTAATAATTGTATAAATAATGTTAATCTATTCTTGACTCCGTACTGGAATTTAGACTGGCAGGCGGACAGGTATTGGACGATGACGTCATTTGTTTACTCTTGAGCTTTGCTAAAGAATAAAACATTTTCACTACTGTGAGCGCAATTTCAAGGTACTTTTCGTCATGAAAGCAATCAAAATCATATCTATTTCTGTAATATCTCTTTCAGTCTATCAAATGAGACCAAAAAAATGAGAATATAACCATAACAACCATACAAAAATATACCGCTAAGCGGCCGCTAATGGCTGAGAAGTGAACTCCACTATTTATGGTCTGATTCCTTTCATTTTTGGTGTACGTGAAGAAGTATCTTTCCATCATACATTGCCCAAGTTTGAATAAGATAACCCAACAAACAAATGAGAAAATAATAATAATAATATAATAATATCTTTATTTACTACACGTACATGTACAAGGTATACAGGCCTAGCTGACATCAGTGACATACTACTGTATAGAAAGGCACTTGTTATGCCGAGTATTTCAAGAAAATTAGGTCAGTGTCCCAGGATAACACCCACACTAGTCGGCTAACACCCAGGTACCCATTTACTGATGGGTAAACATAGACAACAGGTGTAACGAAACACACCTAATGTTTCTACCCTGGCTGGGAATCGAATATTTACCAAAAATCATATATGGCTAACCCAAGCCACGTACTAAAAATAAGCCATGTTGACTTTTTTGGGGTTATCCTAGGTTCTCTACACACATGCTCCTATGTGTGATAATCTATAGAGAAAATAACTTTTTTGTTTCATGTTTATGGTGGAGTACGAGTGTATATCATAGTTAGCCCTGTGCTATACTCCGTTTTCTCTAATATAAGCCCCCAAGACAAAGATAGGAGAATGGTATTTATTTACCATACCCTCTTCGTAACTCTGTCGAACTGCTCGGTGTTATGCCAAATATTATTCATTCTGGAGCATTTAACATGTTTTATGTTATTTATATTGTTTATTATGTCATATTAGATCAATTGTGATAGGCAAATAAGCTGTAGTGTTGATATTAGCGTAAGAATAAAGCATATTCTCCTGCTTCACGAGACTAAGATCATGACAACCAACTGTGGCTATCTTTAATGGATAATGTACTGTGTAGGTGCTTTACATAATGAGAAGCATTTCTTTTATTCATTGGAACCATGGCTAGGGCTAAAAGTATGCAGGTTATAACAAATGGAGAAAAAGAAATTGGAATGACTTATGCAGCAAGTAGCGCCACCAAACAGTACCAGCAGGTTGGTGTGGCGACCCTGGAAATTTGAAATTATGCTAGCCAAAATTAGTGCTGAATAACTGAAGGAACCGAATAACTGATTGCCGGATTTGTGATGGCGGACCTGTATACATTGATGGGGTTGTATAAAATAATTTAAACTATTAATATTAAAATATGTAATTTAAACACTGCTTAATACTAAAATACATACATAAATACATAAGAATTAGATGAAATAATTGCAAATTTAACCTCACTTTAATTTGCTGAAAAGAGTCGAGTGCCTACTAGGATAGTGCTGAGAAGGGTGGAGAAGGAAATATTATTGTTTGGAAGGAGAGTCCCCTTCTCTTTTCTGTCTTTTTTTTTCCTACTTGGGCCTGGTTGAAGCTCACCAGATTTGACTTTTACTAAAAATCTGTCCAAAGAACTTTGCTTCTGCCCTCTCTTCAGGATATTTCGGAAATGTGACATTGTCTCGTCATTCCAGACAATGCTATTACGGCTTGTTTGGGCTTTGTTGGGGTGGTACTTCTCTGCAAAGTCTTGTGTTCCTCCTCAAGTTCCTGCAGCTCCTCAGTGGTCAGCTGTTCCCTGTGTCCCTCCACTAATGCCTCCACATCATCACTCACATCCAGACCCATGGACCTGCCCAGAGAGACAATATCCTCCACTACAGACACAGCCTCAAAGCTCTCAAAGTCCCTTTCAGCCGCTGCTGCTGGCCACAAATTCCTCCAAGCAGAATTCATTGTTCTGTATGAAACTTCCTGCCAGGCATTGCCAATGAGAGTTATGCAACGGGCAATAGTAAAGTGATCTTTCCAAAACTGTGTGTCAGAGGTCACTTCAAAAACACCTCTGGAATAGTGCTTTATTGTAGTTTCTTGAAATTACCGATGACCTGCTGATCCATGGGCTGAATGAGAGCAGTCATGTTAGGGGGGAGAAACTTTACAGTGATGAAGTCAAACTCTGGCAGCATGTAGTCCTGCAAGCTTGGAGGGTGAGCTGGAGCATTGTCCATTTTGAGGAGGGCCTTCAGAGGCAGGTTTTTCTCCTCTAAATAACTTTTTACACTTGGCCCAAACACAACATTAAACCATTAGCTGAAATATTCTCTGGTTACCAAAGCCTTGCTGTTTGGTGACCTCCACATCACAGGTAACTGAGTTTTCGTCGTAAGCTTCTGTCTTTTATGTGCGGGTTATTTGTGTATCGTTCCAGTCACGGTATTGTGCCTTTTTGTTATTTATTTTCTGCAAGTTATGTTTTTTAAAGGTCCTCAGGTTTTCAGAGTGGTAGATCAGGAGAGGCTTCAGTTTGCAATCCCCACTTGCATTGGCACAGAACAAGCGAGTTAACCTATCCTTCACTGGTTTGTGTCCTGGTAATGCCTTCTCCTCTTGTGTAACATAGGTCCTGCCAGGGAAGTCATATTCCAAACAAAGATCATATACCAAGTAAAAATTTTCGCGTCCAAACAGGATGTATACCAAGTTGGACTTATTCCAAAGCGGACATATACCGAGGTACCACTGTATAAGTACAGTGAAACCTCTGCTTACAAGTTTAATCCGTTCCGTGACCTAGCTTGTTACCCAATCTGCTCGTATGCTGAGTCAATTTTCCTCATTAAAATTAAATGAAATACCATTAATCCATTCCAGTGGAATTCCTGCTCTCAGGAGGCAGGACAAAATACAGTGGACCCCCAGTTAACAAACTTTTTTCATTCCAGTAGTATGTTCAGGTGCCAGTACTGACCGAATTTTTTCCCATAAGGAATATTGTGAAGTAGATTAATCCATTTCAGACCCCCAAACATACACGTACAAACGCACTTACATAAATACACTTACATAATTGGTCGCATTTGGAGGTGATCGTTAAGCGGGGGTCCACTGTACTACAGTGGACCCCCGACATTCGATATTAATCTGTTCCTGAGAGCCATCAAATGTCAAAAATATTGAAAGTCGAATTAATTTTCCCCATAAGAAATAATGGATATCAAATTAATCCATGCAAGACACCCAAAAGTATGAAAAAAAAAATTTACCACATGAAATATTAAGTTTAATGCAATAGAATAACAATAATAACAATAGATTAATAACAATAGAATAATTGACACTTACCTTTAATGAAGATCTGGTGATGATTGATGGGATGGGAGGAGGGGCGAGTGTGGATGGTGTTAGTGTTTAGAAGGGGAATCCCCTTCCATTAGGACTTGAATTGGCAGCCTCACCATGCCTTAAATTCACTCACATCACCACTAGCTGCAGGCAATTTCTTTACCAAATCATCATGCACTCCGACACACGCACTCCACTTTCGTACTTTGCAATTATCTCTTTCATTTCAATAGTCATTAGCACCTTTTTTCTCGAAGGGTTGGCACTAGAAGCTTTCTTGGGGCCCATGGTTACTTATTTAGCAGAAACAAGCACCAAAAACAGTGATAATATGGATAATATGGAATGTACCGAATGTATCCTTAGATGCGCGCAGACTGGCTGGTTTGTACGAATCATATCGAATGTCGGGTTTTCCATCGAATGTCGAGGCGAAATTTTTGCGTTAAAATGCATTGAATGTCAGATTTATCGAATGTCGGGGGTCCACTGTACTTCTGTAATCACTATTTTACAACATGTAAACCACACAATAACCAAATTTCTGTAAAATCAACATTGTAATCCGTATAGAAAATAAACTTTGAATTTGAATTTGAATTCAATATAACACTAATATCAACTCTACAGCTTATTTATCTATCACAATTCATCTAATATAAGAAAACAATATAAATGACATAGAAACCGGATATATACCCTAGAATGAATAAAATACAGTGGACCCCCGACGTACGATGTCCCCAACCTACGTAAAAACCGACCTACGATGCATTTCAGCATAAAAATTTGACCCTGACATATGGTGAAAAACTCGACCTACAGCATTAATCCCGTACATGTCCCCATGTGTCTGTCCGCCTGAGCGTGCCTCAGCTGGCCTGCCTTCAGCAAGTGTGCCAATGTTTACAAACCAGAGCAGTCGCTCCCACACATACATTTGGAACATTTTGTGTTATTCCAGTGTTTTTAGTGCTTCTAACTGCTAAATAAGCCACCATGGGCCCAAAGAAAGCTTCTAGTGCCAATCGTGTGGTAAAATGGGTGAGAAATACTATTGAAATACAGCAGCAGCTGCTGCTGTAGCACCGTCAGCTGCTGCTGCACCACGGTCAGCTGCTGCTGTAGCACCGTCAGCGGCTGCTGCACCACGGTCAGCTGCTGCTGCTGTAGCACCGTCAGCTGCTGCTGCACCACGGTCAGCTGAACTACTCAAAGATGTGGAGAGACTGTTGTTGGTGTGGCTTATTGAGAATACCGAAGAACAATTAACCCCAGAGGGTTATCCACCCAGGATAACCCAAGAAAGTCAGTGTGTCATCGAGGACTGTAACTTATTTCCATTGGGGTCCTTAATCTTAACTCCCAGGATGCGACCCACATCAGTCGACTAACACCCAGGTGAACAGGAAAAAATGCCTGGAACTAGTGCTCATATTGGTGAATTTAAGGTCATCAAAGGTTGGTTTGAGAGATTTAAGAATCGTAGTGGCATACACAGTGTGATAAGGCCTGTTCTGGAAGAAAATGCCAAACAGGACCTACATTACTCAGGAGGAAAAGGCACTCCCAGGACACAATGTCTCATCAGTCATCGCTACATCTTCAATAAAGGTGTCATTTATTCTTCATTTAGTAGAGTAGTACATGCACAATATATATTGTGCATGTACTACTCTACTATTGTGCATGTATCCTTTTTTGTGTAGGAAAATGTATATTTCATGTGGTAAAAAAAATTTGTTCACTTTTATTCTAGTATTATTATATATATAATTATTATAGTATTATTATAGTAGTATTATAGTAGTATTATAGTATTATTATAGTACATGTATTATATTATTATATGTATTACATTATTATTATTATTATTATTATATTATTATTATTATAATGGGGAAGCACCTGTTGGGGGGAAGGGGATGGAAGGTATTCAGGCTTAATTTAGGGAACTGGAGCAGATACAATTCCCTAGATCAAGAGCCCCTCACCAGCGTCAAGGATCCTCCCTCGAGGGGGAAGCTCGCAACCTGAATTTTGGCTCGTATCCTGGAGCAAAAAATCGACTGAGCAACAGCTCATATCCTGAAAAACTCACATGGTGGGGCACTCATAAGCAGAGGTTCCACTGTATTATAAATTATGCTGCAAAACTTTCTGCCAAATGCTATAAAATATTAATACGTGAAAATTATAATACATAAGAAGACTCAGTTCCCTTCTGACAATTTTGAAAGCAAATAAATAGAACATTTGGAAGGGGGCATCATAGCCTTGCATTTCAGCCTGTAACTAAGCTTTACTACAAATAACCTAATAACCAAACTCTCTCCCTTTCTGCAGTCCACATGAAATTATTGTAACAGTTTAGTGACAGTATAAGTAATGATAAAAAAAAGTCAAGTATTGTCAAAATTGGATATAGTATATACAAAAATACAGTTCCAGAAACTGGAAAAAATGGTAAACATTTTCCCAATTTCTATGATGGCATCTGAATACATTACATGTATACATATTTAAGGGCTTCCTCCCAACTAGTTAAGTATTAATTGAAGATGATGCGTAGTTGGACAGAAAACATTCCCATTACTTGTGTACCATTGAATGTGGGTTATTTTGCAAATTTAAATATTTCTTCAATATTTACTCATGACTCTCAAAATCATAACACGACTGCAAACAAATCACAGCGGGCGGGGACTGAACCCATGGCAAGTGAGCCGTAACTAACTTCCCTATGGTGTATAGAAGTACACCTAGTTGAATCAATCTTATTGTAGCCAGCTGGCCAAGTGACTTACACACTGGCCTGGAGTTTTAAGACTCGCTTGCCATGGGTTCACTCCCCACCCATTCTGTGATTTAATATTTACTCATCTTTTTCATCAACACTACACCCAGGATATACTTACACACTCACCACTCGGTTTCATAAAACTACGTTCTCTGCTTCCATTTTCAGCTTTTACAAACTAAACTGTCACTAATTTTTAATGAAATCTCAAATATATAGATTTAATAGAGCTCAGTGTTTTATACCTACCAAATGCACAAACATATTCTTTACCATAAGCACTTAACTTAATTTAAGCAACATTTATGAATATTATATGCTGATCAACAAAATAAAGTGCAATAAAAATACAAAACATATATAGTGTATAGTATATACTAAAATTCTGCATAAATTAAAAGGGGTATGTCAATTTGACTTAGAAATAATGAAATTATACAGAGAGCTTGTGAAAGCTAGGGTTCAGGTAAATACTATAATGTAGTATATGAGTCAATCTCATATGACAACTCCCTCAACTGTCAAAACATCAACTTTTTTGGTCTCTGCCTCAAATCTACAACCTGTAGACATACCAAGGTAAGGTCTACAGGAAAACATTCTTGTGTACACTACAAATAAACAATAATGGCCTAGACTAACGTCGTGAGGAAAGAAGAGTTACATAAGGGAAACACAATAGTGGCTGGCAGCAGACGACGTTCAGTACCCACCCACATCCGCCTCACACACACACCTCTCATCCCACCACCCACGATAAAATTCTTTCATATATGGTACCCTGGGAAACTCCACGCACTCAAGCACACAGTCACATCAGAAACAAATACAGTAAATAGTTTGAAATACTTACTTTTTCCGACTAAATCTTTGAGAGCCATTTTGACAGCTGTGGTGTGTAGTCCGTGTGTCTGCCACTAGATGGTGTCCAATCAATACACGGTGGCGCGACACTTGAATGTTACAAGGTCAGCAGGGGGAGCAAAGACTTCAACTAAAAAATAAAAAAAAAAGATCTATAATATGACTACTGTCTACTCACAATCCTTATTTATTGTGAGATGTTGTAGATGTTCGTGTGGTTCAGCAGTTTTGGGTGTGGTCAGTTAATTTGATGGATATCCACGTGAAAGCAGTATCGCTAGAAAAAGCTCACTAGGCCACAGGCATCCTCTCCCACACACGGGTATACCATGAAATAATCATATAGCTAGGCTATATTACCTACTTATTCAGAAACTACGAGTGTTCAATTTTTAAAAATAATCACTCTACGGAGTTTTCATAAACTTTTAATTATACTAGAACTTGCTTTTCTTCCTTTGAAGTTACGATAAAAACACGCCCAAAACCCAAACCAATGTGTTCAGCTGACTATAGGTCAGGTCAGAAGGGCAATGTATGCTGAGAGGGCATGTGACCTAGGCTTTCGTCAACTAGAAACTTCCTTCATATTGGGTAATGGTATTTATGGTATGAATGAACACCGATTTCAAATATTTTCTTCTGTTCCTGTATTTTCACGGCTAAAAGGATAACATAAAGAAAATCCTGGAGCAGAAGAAAGTGCATGGAATCGACTCTCATTCACCCAGAAACTAGGTAGTTTACAGTTACCTAAACCCCCTTACATGCTTCTCAGCTCACATCGCCCTTCTGACCTGACAGATTCTCATTTCACGACTCTGCGTCACTTGCTCTCCCTAATATTAATATACACTGCATTTATGCTATCGTGTATTCTTTCATTAGGAGAGATTACGGGTACCGAAATCGGATCAATGAGAGTGACCACAGTAGTACCACTGACTCCGCTCTCTCCAAGGCTGTCACGTCAAGATGCACTGTGTGCATTCACCCACTTCGTAGTACCATCTCGTACACGATGAAAAAGACTCTGGCAGCACTCCTGACCACCACTCTGTAAGTGAAACTGTCCAACCTCCTCAGTACTAAGGACTCTTACATGACCGTTTGCTTTAATTTAACGATGACTGAACTGACAAGCTCACCACCTCTGCTATAAATGTTGTCAAGGGCCACGACTTCGAAGTGTTCCTTTCCCTGCGTAAAAATCATTCAGCAATCCATAGACAGGAAGATAGACTTTCAGGTAAGGAGAAAGTGAGAAAGTGGAGATAACCGAAGAATAGAACAGGAGAGGGGCGTCTTCAGTCGTAGAAACAATGAGGAGCGTCCACAGCAAGAGATGAGGGCAGCACGGAAGAGGTCAGTACAACAGTAGATAACGGTGATGGTGATAGGCGCTGAAGCTGAAGAGTGTATTTCAGCAGGCAGTGGAGTGTTGATCTTGAAACTTATGATGAATTCATGGTTGAGGATCCGTTCTTGAGTCTTCTGAAGGCTTCTTTGGATAGAGTGTATAGACCTGAGGGAATGTCGTTCTCGCTGATGTTTCATTTAATGAAATCAAGTACTTGGTCTGAGATGTAGGGAGGGCTGCAGGCGAATTTTATTGTATCGTTGCATAATCTTGTGCGCATAGTTCTTTGCATTATATGGTGCTACTGTTTGAGGGTGTGGTGTAGTAGCAGAGTTTTTTCCATTAAAAGCCGGAGACGTGGTCCTCAGCTTTTATGTTCTCTAGGCAAGCGATGACAGTTGCTTTGACTCCTGTCACTCCTGGGTGACGGCTGGCAATGGCTTCAGCAATTTCGGTGACAGAGATGGCGGTTTGAGTTTCTGGGACTGAAGCGTCAGTAGTGGATGGAGGGGGGGCAGACGTGGATCTCTGTCATTCTGGGATTGAAGGGCCAGTAGTGGGCGCAGAGGTAACAGGGGTAGTAGTGGGCTTGGTTGCTTCAGGGATAAATATATCGGTGTCCACAGACAAGAGTGATTCCCGGATATGTACACCGGAGGGGTGTTGGTTGATGATTCTAAGCGTTCTTGTAGAGTCATCTTCAGGGAACTTCATTTCTGGGAGGTTGTTAAGCATGAAGATAACGATGGTGACTTCAGTAAAAGTTCCTGGGTTGGAGGGGTTCCGTAGGGGGGCAAACACAAGACAGGTGTGGATTTTTTTGATGATGCCGTCCTGAAAGATTGATAATGGGTTCATGGTAGTGAAGGTGGGGAAGGTTGGTTGTTGGGCTACTAATCGTATCTTCCGAGTGTCGGCTTGTGTGTGATGGCAGCGTATATTGCTCCATTAGTGTCCTGAAGTTTCTTCTGAGAGTCAGTGAGTTGTTTATAAACTTTATAGACAATCTTCCTGCACACGGGGCATCTAGCAGCGAGGGTTGGGCGGTCATCTTTACAGTTTAAGCACTCAGGGTAAACGGTCTTGGGGGTATTCAGTATGAGTGTGGCAAAACTTCTTGCTCTTGAGAGTAGTCCTTAGTCGAGTGGGCGTAGGCATAGTAGGTCCAGCACTGGATTGGGATTTTGGTTATTTCTTATATCTTACCTCAGATGTTCTATTTCTCAATAGATTTGCAGAGGTCGTCAGGAGAAAGGCTGGTGACGTTGCGGTTGAATTTCTTGATGAAGCGATTTCTTTTCAGGGTCTCTATATCGGTGAAGGTTACAAGCTTATCATCGCCTTCGTCGTTGAAACAACCAGCAACGAATGTGCTCCTAGTGGTGATCAGGTTGCTGAGACGGATACCCAAAGTGTTTCTCAAAAGGGAAGACAGTGCCTGCTTCGTGTGGACAGAAGTGTCCCCACGAAGTGGACGATGAGCCTGCATCTTAGAGTAAGGTTTGTGATGTAAGTGAAGACTCCGTTGTGTGAAGTGTGAGTGAAGTGAGCACTTCATCTCATGACATAACTGAGGATTCTGCATGGTGATCAAGGTAACTAAGTTTTTAACAGTTACTAAATCATGTATCATGAAACAAATGACTCCACACTGATTCAAATAACAGTCACATATATCTAAATGTTTAGAATGCATCAACTGTATGAAACTAGGTAGTAACAACCAATCTACGGGGTAGGGGGTGCCTTGAGCCTGATAAGGGCTCTTGATCCAAGGAACTGAATCTACTTTCAAATTCCCAGCGCGGTATGCCCTCTACGGATATAGCGCTTTAATGAACATAATAATAAGAGGCAGTAATAATACTTCCAGCGACCCTGGCAGGAACTAATTCCAAGCTTATTTTCAACACTAATAAATTCAGTGCTCTTGACTATATACACAACCTGAAGAAGGCATACATCAGTATTTACATCATCTATAATGATGACAGCTTTTTCTGACGGTGGGAGGTCGGCAAGTGCTGTCATTTTGCTTATAACTCGTCAGATAATAATATAAAAATGACAGATTTCTAAATTGATACCTAAAATTGCACAGTACTAACAAAGACGTTTGGTGTACTTATTGAAAGCAAGCTTGCAGAAGCTCCAATTGGATGGATAAGACATGGAAACACTTGGATATCTTCACTGTGGAGACCCAAGTGTGGCACATGTTATTTATCCAGGTGTCGGTTTTGTAAATGATTACCTATAGAAACTACAGGTACAGACAGTTTAATTTTCACTCATTCTCTATCTTTTTTTTTTCTTGCTGTAAATATGTCCCCAAGAAAAGAATATAACAAGCGTTCTCTGAAGTTTTACCAACAAAGACATGCACGAATTATTGGCAAGGGAGTCACGTCAAACTGCTGTGCTTTCCCCTCGAACGCAGTCCTCCAGGAAAATGAAAAAGCTGTTGCCCGAGGTAATCTTGCATCCAATAAACAAAGAATGCCCGATATAACTTCGGGGTGAGTCAAACACAAGCATAAGAATAAAAACGCTTAGCAGAAAGGAACTGACAGATAAGAGCTATGTAGAAAAAATACAAATGAACACTAGCAGATCCATTCACTATTCCCAGTGAGAGACAGAATTTGGTAGACTCGAACCTATCTGCTATTATCCTGACGCTAAATGACTTCGAAAAGGCAATAAATGACATGCCCATGCACTCTGCCCCAGGCCCAGACTCATGGAACTCCGTGTTCATCAAGAACTGCAAGAAACCCCTGTCATGTGCTCTTAACTTCCTATGGAGAGGGAGCATGAACACAGGGGTCGTCCCACAACTGCTAAAAACAACAGACATAGCCCCACTCCACAATGGGAGAAGTAAAGCATTAGCAAAGACCTACAGACCGATAGTGCTAACATCCCATATCATAAAAATCTTTGAAAGGGTCCTAAGAAGCAAGATCACCACCCATCTAGATACCCATCAGTTACACAACCCAGGGCAACATGGGTCTAGAGCAGGTCGCTCCTGCCTGTCCCAACTACTGGACCATTATGACAAGGTCCTGGATGCTCTATAAGACAAAAAAAAAACCGCAGATGTAGTATACACAGACTTTGCAAAAGCCTTTGACAAGTGTGACCATGGTGTAATAGCGCACAAAATGCGTGATAAAGGAATAACAGGAAAAGTTGGTAGATGGATCTATAATTTCCTAACAAATAGAACACAAAGAGTAGTAATAAACAGAGTAAAGTCTGAGGCGGCTACTTTGAAAAGCTCTGTTCCACAAGACACAATACTCGCTCCCATCCTGTTCTTCAACCTCATATCTGACATAAACAGGTATGTAAGCCACAGGACAGTGTCTTCCTTTGCAGATGACACCCCGAATTTGCATGACAGTGTCCTCCATTGAAGACACTGCAAGACTCCAGGCTGGCATCAACCAAATCTTTAAATGGGCCGCAGAAAACAATGTGAAGTTCAATGATGAGAAATTTCAATTACTCCGATACGGAAAACGTGAGGAAATTAAAGCTATATCGGAGTATAACACAAATTCCAACCACACAATAGAGCGAAAAACTAATGTAAAAGACCTGGGAGTGATAATGTCAGAAGATCTCATTTTAAAGACCACAACATTTTATCAATCGCATCTGCTAGAAAAATTACAGGATGCATAATGAGAACCTTCAAAATTAGGGAGACCAAGTCCATGATGACACTCTTCAGGTCACTTGTTCTATCTAGGCTGGAATATTGCTGCACACTAACAGCACCTTTCAAGGCAGGTGAAAATGCTGACCTAGAAAATGTACAAAGAACCTTCATGGCACACATAACTGAGATAAACCACCTCAATTACTGGGAACGCTTGAAGGTCCTCAGCCTGCACTCCTTAAAACACAGGCAGGAGAAATACATGATTATATATACTTGGAAAATCCTAGAGGGATTAGTACCAAACTTGCACACGAAAATCACTCCCAATGAAAGCAAAAGACTCTGCAGACGATACAACATTCCCCAATGAAAAGCAGGGGCGCCACTAGCACGATAAGAGACAACATAATAAGTGTTAGGGGCCCAAGACTGTTCAACTACCTCCCAGCATACATAAGGGGGATTACCAATAGACCCCTGACTGTCTTCAAGAAGGCGCTGGACAGACACCTGAAGCCGGGCTGTGGTTCGTACGTCGGGTTGCGTGCGGCCAACAGTAACAGCCTGGTTCATCAGGCCCTGATCCACCATGAGGCCTGGTCATAGACCGGACCGCGGGGACATTGACCCCCGAAACCCTCTTGAAGTATATTCCAGGTAATCCCTCTTTTCCCCCCAACATCTTTACCCGTTCTATGGTCAACAATGAATGACACATTCATCACAATAACACACATCAGGCAAAAACGTGAGTGTCAAGAAAATATCAGTCAAGAGACAACGTGTCTGGTGGAAAGACATTTGGTATACTCCAAACCTTCGTTACGAAGAACGCGTCACTTTGGGTGGGTGCACTTTCATTACGTGATAAACGAAGCGTACTCTGTAATAAAGATTTGGCCTACACCTATCATATCGGCAATATCTACCATCCTACCATACTTGTGGGCAATACCTATCATTCTACCATACTTGTGGCAATACCTGTCATCTTACACTAACTGTGGGCAATACCTGTCATCCTGCACTACATAGGGGCAATATCTCTCATCTTAGACTATTTGTGGGCAATACCTGCCACCCTATCATACCTGTCATCTTACCATACCTGTGGAGAATATTGCCATCCTAACATACTTGTGGACAATAGCTGCCATTCTATCATACTCGTTGGCAATAGGTACAATCGTACCATATATGTAAGCCATACCTGTCATCATACTCTACTTGAGAGCAATACCTGTTATCCTACTCTACTTGAGAGCAATACCTGTTATCCTACGCTACCTGAGAGCAATACCTGTTATCATGGGACAGAAAATTTGAAAGACACTCAGAGGACTTGATAGAAAAGGTAAGTTAAAAGACAGGGATTACACACACGGGCTACAACTGGAAGTTAAAGACAAGTAATTTATACAGAAAAAAGTATTCCAAGGAGGAAGTGATGAATGTGTTGACGTTTTACTGCCTGGTCAAAGTGATGAATATGTTGACGTTTTACTGCCTGGTCAAAGTGATGAATGTGTTGACGTTTTACTGCCTGGTCAAAGTGATGAATATGTTGACGTTTTACTGCCTGGTCAAAGTGATGAATATGTTGACGTTTTACTGCCTGGTCAAAGTGATGAGTATGTTGACGTTTTACTGCCTGGTCAAAGTGATGAATATGTTGACGTTTTACTGCCTGGTCAAAGTGATGAATATGTTGACGTTTTACTGCCTGGTCAAAGTGATGAATATGTTGACGTTTTACTGCCTGGTCAAAGTGATGAATATGTTGACGTTTTACTGCCTGGTCAAAGTGATGAATATGTTGACGTTTTACTGCCTGGTCAAAGTGAAGCTAAAAAAGAGACTGAAGATTCTAAGAAACTGATGTAGGGGGAATGGTGATGATGAATTATTATTATAATAAAAAAGAAGCGCTAAACCACAAGGGAGTGATGATGAAGAATTAAGAAGCTTATTACATTAATGGCTGGTAAAACCGAAGAGTAGATGAATAAGAGATATGTACAACACGTGACTGTCATTATGTAGGAGACGTTCCACCAGCCAGTAGCTTCATCACTTTTTCAATACAGAGGACAATTCTGGAGTCGGTAGAAGCCATGAAGTAGTTTAGGGTGATCAGTCCCTTAGGTTGAGGGGCTGATCACCTCTAACTACTTATTCACTTCTTCCACCTTCTTCCAGGATTGTTCTCTGTACTGGACTGATACAGCCACTGGTTGGCGAAACGTCTCCCAGTTAACAAGCTCACTAGCACAAGTATATTAGAGCTCAGAATTTGTGGGAGAAAGGTTACAATCCACCCAAAAACTGAAGAGCATTTTCAGCTTCGAGTGTAAAAAGTTAGATACAACTTGACAACGCAGAGTACATAACTTTACAACGCAGAGTACATAACTTTACAACGCAGAGTACATAACTTTACAACGCAGAGTACATAACTTTACAACGCAGATTACATAACGCGACACAGTGCCCATAGCTGATAGAGTCCTATGATACCTATTTTTTAAGCTATGTATGGATTCTGCCTCTAACACTTCACTGTCTAAGTGGTTCCACTTCCTGACCACTAAACATAAAGAAGTATTTTCCACCATCTTCGTTCGCGGATTGTGAAGGGTGTCCTGTAGCTCGATTGGTAGCGCACTCGGCTCACACACTGAGGTCCGCGGTTCGATCCCCGGTACGAGTGGAAATATTAGGACGTTTCCTTAAGAGACCTGCTGTCCCTGTTCACTTATCAGCAAATTAGGTACCTGGGTGGAAGTCGACTGGTGTGGGTCGCATTCTGGGGACAAAATGTCCTAATTTGCCCGAAATGCTCTGTTTAACAAGGGGATCTCTATATAGTAGCATGTCACTGATGTCAGCTAGGACTATATACCTTGTACATGTACTTGTTGAAATAAACATTATAAATTACATCATATATTTAATGTAACAAGGCAAAACAAGACCACAAGAACATAAAAAGTGCAAACTAAATGCAACACCAGAAAAATAGGATAGCGAACAGAAGAGCCAGAAATATTATTAGTATATTTATGGGGGAGCGCTAAATCCATAGGGGTCATACAGTGCCTCACTACATTATACACTATACCACTATGATATCACTATGTTATACACTATACCACTATGATATCACTATGTTATACACTATACCACTATGATATCACTATGTTATACACTATACCACTATGATATCACTATGTTATACACTATACCACTATGATATCACTATGTTATACACTATACCACTATGATATCACTATGTTATACACTATACCACTATGATATCACTATGTTATACACTATACCACTATGATATCACTATGTTATACACTATACCACTATGATATCACTATGTTATACACTATACCACTATGATATCACTATGTTATACACTATACCACTATGATATCACTATGTTATACACTATACCACTATGATATCACTATGTTATACACTATACCACTATGATATCACTATGTTATACACTATACCACTATGATATCACTATGTTATACACTATACCACTATGGTATAACACAGTGATGACGTTCAGGCATGATTCAAGGAAGTGCAGCAATGGTCCAAAGAAAAGCTATAAATATTTATCTTGGGCTGAGAAAGAAAGGTGGTGAACATAAAAATTAAGACAAGAATGAAGGCTGAGGCGAGATTAGATCTACTGGATAGTGTTAATAAATGATGAAGAGCCACAGTAATAGTTAGTGATGGAAGGATAACTGAGGTGCATTTGTGTGTATTTTAGGCAGAGTAGGTATCTTCAAGGAGGTGCCTTAACAACAGTGGAAGTCTCTTAATCCAAGGCATATGAGATACGTTTTCCCTTCCTTGAATAAAACCTTCCCTCTACCAAGCACTGCATGACCTCTACGGATTTAGCGCATCTCTATGAGTATAATAATAATAATAATAATAATAATAATAATAATAATAATAAGACTGAGTCAGCCAACCAGGCCTAAGTGCCTACAAAACAGATTTTTTTTTTTTTTCGAAAAAAAAAAAAAATGTTATGCACTGACATATATTTTTGTGAATTAACTTCATATAAAAACCCTTTAATTTTGCACCAAAAGTAAGTTCGCAACTTCACTTAAGCTTCTTAAAATTAATGAAATATAAGTTGCTTTTAATCCTATTCAACGTATCTTAGGTCAGTCTAAATTTAGTATTATTTATCACCAACAAAATATGTTAATTTCATGATGTTCAAACTAACTATCGCGGTTATTCAGCAATGAATTAACAGGGATGGAACTGGCATGGTGATATCAACAAGCTGCAGGTAAAACACACTGTGGCGGGGACAAATGCTATAAAATATCGTAGAGATGAAAAAACAAACACAAATGCTGTATAAATTATTGTTTTTAAATAAAATATAAAAAAAATGCTGTATAAAGACACGTAAGCAATGACCAATACCAAAACTTTGAGGCCCAGTCCCTGGACCCATTATCTAGTGATTCAAATATCTACCTCTGTAATCTCGCCCTCAAGATGGGTATTGAATGCGTAATAAAACTATTAAACTAATACCGATCAATTATTATTATTATTATTATTATTATTATTATTATTATTATTATTATTATTATTATTATTATTATTATTATTATTGTTGTTGTTGTTGTTGTTGTTACCAAAACTAAGCGTTAAACCCACCAGGGTCATACAGCAACATCGATCGAGACATTCATTAATGACACAAATCACCACGAGTGGCTTCTTAGTCTTTTTCAGATTAGGACTGAAGAAGCCACTCAGGACGATACGTTTCCTTAATAAATGCCTTGATCAGCACATGCATGTTTACACTGGCACCAGAGTTTTAGGATTCACCTGCCATGGGCTCAAGCTTCACCCTTTATTTACCTACAATTAATTTGCACTTTGCTTGTGTGGCAAAATGGTCGTTACTTTATAAGCCAAGAATCGCAATCTCTGTGTAAAATAAAACATGACAGAACTATCAAACATTGAAATAACTAATGAGGAAGTTGAGAGGAAACTCTTGAAGGAACCTGACGTATCAACAAAGTCCTCGGGACCAGGTTTAATTAATATCACTACGAAAAATTAAGGGTGAAGCGCCAGACGGATGGATAATAGAAAATATGATAGAGTACCAGTTATCAAGAAGTGTGACGGGTAGGAAGACTTAACCACAACCAGTAACCTCAATGAATAACATGCAATTTGCCAAACAAATATTACAATAAAAATGACATTCAAAAAACCACGATATTTCACACAGGTCACCAACATGGATTTCGAAATGACATGAGATCAGACAGGAAAGACGAATGAGTGAACTCCATATTCTTAGATTGTAAGGCTTTTGATATGGCGCTACACAGGTTACATAGTAAAGCAGAAAAAAAGTTGGGTAAAAGGGAAAATTATTAGCATGGATAAAGGAATGCTTGAATAATATATAAAAAAAAAGTTACCCTATGATATCAAGCATTAGTGACAGACTTACTAGTGGAGACCCACGAAGGTGTTGGGCTCTATTTTGTGCTAAATGAATATTAATGACTTGATAGTGGGAATTAACTCCTACGTATCTGTTTGAGAAAAATGCAAACTGAAGAAGAAAGAAAACTGCAGGACGACCTGGACAGGATTAGTAGAATAAATACTTTAAATTAAAAATCTGAAAGATTAGGGCAGGAAGCTGAAGACAGAATATCTTCTAAGATAAGATTTTGTACGGAATTTTAACCCGGAGGGTCAGGCACTGAAGACTGTCTTATTTCCATTATGGTGCTTTAAAATTCTCCCCCAGGATACGACCCACAACAGTTGACTGACACCCACGTATCTACTTACTGCTAGCCGAACACGGGCAGCAGGTGGCTAGATGAGATAAGATCTTGTTAAGAGTTCTAACCCTAGAGGGTTAGTTACCCAGGATAACTCAAGAAAATCAGTGGGTCATCGAGGACTGTTTGTCTAACTTCCATTTGGGTCCTTCAATCTTGTCCCCCAGGATACAACCTGTGAAAATTTGTCTGGACTGCCTCCAAGTGAGTCGCCTACCCTGGCAAGCTCTGTTGACACCGAGCTCTGAGGTTGGTACCTCAGCCTCACAAGTGGCTTATAGGACAGATTTTCATAAATGACTGATGTTGCAAGAAATCTCACCTGCATGCACGTTTAAAGGACTAACTTACTTGGTGTTGCAGCATATATCCTGATCTTCAACCTCCCTAAGCTTAGCCCCTTTGGACTTCCCCTCAGAAACCACGTGCAACCGGGAGCCTTAGTTCTGGTCATGAACTGCCGGCTGCACAAAGGCCACAGCTCAACTCACTCGCAATTTTCCCCAGACGCTGGCCAGAATCTTTAAGAAAAAAGTGGAGGTCTTGTCTTACTGTATGGGCCTGACAGAGGAGGACATCTACGGTACGTCGAGGTGCCTCCACCAGATTTCCCCAGGTCTCATATGTTTACCTGGAGTTTACCTGGAGAGAGTTCCGGGGGTCAACGCCCCCGTGGCCCGGTCTGTGACCAGGCCTCCTGGTGGATCAGAGCCTGATCAACATGTGAAGACACGTGGGGGGTGCCGCCTGCTGATCACGGCACGTGTTGTCCAGATGGTGTCTAGACTAAGAAGAGAGCACGGCGGTCTCGAAACCCCATGCCCCAGCATTCAAACTTGAGCTGCCAGTTCTCCCTGGCTAACATAACCTAGTGTTTGCCTACATTATTGGCCTATTACTACCTATGTTAAGGTCTTAGGTCTACATTATTATTATCTACAGTTGCCTCAATAATCCTAATATTAGTGTACTTACAGTATAAACTACCTACTTCTTCCCTGAAGGGTAAATCTATAAATTAAGAAGTACCTCCCATCCACCTCCGCCAACCCGGGAGAGTGTGTTTTTGTTTTTGGATGGGTGTAAGGGCCCTTGAATGGTGTGTTTTTCCCCATTGGGACTTCATGGACCGAATAAGTTCCAACACAACCCATACCAGTCAAATAACATCCAGGTACCTACTTGCTTGCTAGGTGAACGGGGACAGCAGGTGTAAGGAAACACGTTCAATGTTTCCACCTGGCCGGGGATTGAACCACGGACACTCAGTGTAAAGCGAGAGAGTTGCCTACTAAGCTACAGTTGGTAACGCACTCAGTTTACATAATGAGTCCGTGGTTCGATCCCCAGCACGGGTGGAAACGTTGGGCATGTTTCCTTACACCTGCTGCCCCTGTTCACTTAGCAGTAAGTAGGTACCCGGGTGTTAGTTGACTGTTGTGGGTCGCATCCTGGAGAAGAAGATTAAGGACCACAAAGGACATAAGACGGACAGTCCTCGATGACTCACTGGCTTTACTGGGTTATCCTGAGTGGCATTCTAGAACCTAGACAAGGTTTTTTAGTTAGTTAAATATGTTTATTATGCACCCCATACCCAGGACCAGATTAAGAAGTCTCCGGGCCCTAGGCTATTCAGATTGGCGGGGCCCCTTTGAGTTACGGGTAAGCGAAGTGACCCCTTCCAGCTTGAGGGTGTGAGCCTGTTTAAGGTCTAATTAAATACATTCTGGCTATTTAGATTAAATTTAATAGGGAAAGTACATCAAGACAACCAAAACCATTTACCAACAGCCATTATAACTATCTTGGTTAGGTTTATTTATTTTTATTTTATTTTATTTCATTATTTATTTTTGTTTTGATTAATTTTTAAAAATCAATTTTACTCTCCAAACACTTGAACTTTTTAGGTAGGGACCCCTTTGCACTTGCACCATGTGCGCAGTCTTGGATGAGCCCCTGAACCCCTTGGACTGCAGGGCCCCCAAATGCGCAGGGCCCTAGGCAGATGCCTAGTTTGCCTATGCGGTAATCCGGCTCTGCCCATACCCATCCTGTGGGTGGTAGTCAATAGATTACAGAGTTACATAATGGGTCCAGGGACTGGACTCCAAAGTTTTGATAGCTGAGCAAGTTACAGAGGTAATGAACTCACAATTTACAAAGGTAATGAACTCACAATTTACAAAGGTAATGAACCCAGGTAGGTCTGGTCACAATCATGACAAGTTACGAAGGTATTTACAGATTACAGAGGTACATAATGGGTCCAGGGACTGGGCAAAAAGGCTCGTTCAAAACAGTCTCTTGAGCTTGTTGGAGGTTTTAAGGATCACTGAGAGCTTTCACTGTATCGAGCCCTGCTTCCCGATGTAATGGGAAGTAAGTACTGCCCAAAGCTGGACAATGAAAATAAAGGGAACGGGATTTCCCTGTGCAAATTGAAACAGGTACAAAAAAGTTCCAAATTAGGTCAGGTGGACCCCCATGCTTAAGCTTCGGCAGAGCGGACACCCTCGCCTGGGTTTAGTAACAGGCTGCCCACCAACACAGTGAAATATCCAGAGCGCAGAAAAATGGAACTAGTGAATGGTGTGCCGGCCTTGAATGTTGCCAGCGGACATAACAAAACGAGAACAATCTTTACCTCAACATTCTCTTAATTTAATGCTTGTTTAGCTAATTCGTCACATTTGTCATGATTCTGGAGGCTTATGAATATAATTTCGATCTTGCAAACAAAAGTTTAGGAAACAGTCAGAAAGGAACTAGCAAACGAGACAGTAACAAGGCCAGCAGATTGCAAGACTAAGGCTAGGCTATAAGTATTTCTCTCAGTACGGTTTGTATGGAGATATCAGTAATATAAAATGCATAGTGTGTGGAGAGACAGGTTCAAACATTATGTCTTAGTGCCATAACATCCAACCTTTCAGACACGCCTCCATGCAAATCTTACAGAATATGGCAAAACACTTCATTGTCAATGATAAGAAATCTGAAATCTTGACTAGATGAACAAACTGTCTTTATAGATTGCAACCTAGTTAAGACCAATGTTTATTTTTTGTGGTAATAAGATATCCATTTTTTGAGACTGTATTCTTTACTGTACTGTGTACAACACCTATATAAAGAAACTGTAAAGTAAAAGGACACAAGTGCAACTAATGTGACATTTTATTGTGGCAACGTTTCGCTCTCCAGGAGCTTTGTCAAGCGGATACAAACAGTATATGGACACAGAGGATATATAAAGGCTCAGAGTGAGGTGCAACACTCATATGAAGTAATTGTAAAATTCAAAATGACTAATATTCCTTCCTAGTGGTGTAAAAACGATCAGTAGGGTCTGACAAAGACTCACTGGATGAACATGTGGTGCACAATAAACTAGCCGCTTAGGCGACACAACTACCTTGACCTCGTATGTCTGACGCATTTTTGAGTATGTGGAAGCTTAGCCAAGTACAACAGAAAGCTTAATTAAGAAAACCCCCCAAAAAGTGCACTCATACTGCTACGTGAATTGAGAGGAATGAGTTGTGAAGGAAGAATGATGGAAGTGACCTTTCATCATGGAAGAATAAAAAAGAATGAAAAGTTATGACCACAAAATTCAAAATACCTGGATGCACACACAGACAGGGTAAACTAGGAGGGCTCTTTACTAGAGATGTGGGTAGAAATTTTGAAACTTTAAGAGCACTCTGACAAAGATAAAATTAGCAAACAATAAAAAAAGTAATAGCATGAATTTAAAACAACATATGTAAACACTAATACACCAGGTTAAAATACCCAATTAACCCCCCATTAAACTTTCAATGTCAAAAGAGTATCCTAAAAGTTCCCCGATATCCCTGTAGACACCTTGATAATTACAAAAACTACGATGAAATCCAATAGGTCTGAGTCGTGGCAAAGAGTTAACACGTGTTCCACAGTCAGCTGCACACCACAGGCTACACAGAGGATGTGGAAGGCAAGAGCACCTGCGAACAATTGGCTATGGGCGAGATATGTGCCAGATCCTCACTTTGTCTCAAAGTGATAAGACAAAGCGAATCACCACTTTGTTTAAGTGATGATTCTTGTTGAAGAAAGAAGGTCAAACATCTGTCCTACCAAAACATGTATAACTCGCTACTTATATGTAAGCCCCATCAGGATCCTCATTTCCCAAGGACATATCTATATGTCTCATAAAGTCACTGTAAGGTAGAAGTCTGTATTAGGACGAGTTCATTGTAGCAGTCATTGCCTCGGCGTCTGTCCAGTCATTTCACGTGACACCAACATAGCCAGGGTAACAACAGATTTCTACATCCTTGTGCCGTGCAAGACGTACTAGAGGCGGGATCCATACATAGTTATAAGAAGAGGTACGACAAGGCTCTTGTAGCCAGGAGAGAGTGGGCCTAGTTGCGACCAGCGAAGAGGCGAGGCAAGGAGCTGTGAATAGACCCCTGCAACCACATATAGGTGAGTACACACACACACACACATATGAATGGACGAACATCAGGATTATTCAGACAAACAGTAATGGAATTCAACACCTGCAGAGTTATGAAAATTGAAGTAGGGAAAAAAAAAAGAATAGAAACCGAGTACACATGGCCAGAGACTACAAACTTCATTGGGGCTAAGCAACGTACCCAGCATATTTGCATGAGAGGCAGGTCAACTTAATAACCTGCGCAACGAATACATGCTTGCCAAATCTGCTATTAACTTTTCAGGAATTTCAGCATAGTCATTTATGACCCTATATGAGACATATATCATGCTCATCTTGAAGTATGCACCACCAGCATGGAACCCACGAATGGTAAATCATATAAAGAAACTGGAGAAGTTTACAACCTGAATAGTCCCACAGCTAAAGGAAACGAGCCATGAGGAGAGACTAGGGAAACTGAAGTTGACAAAATTAGAGGACAGAAGAAACAAGGGAAACATGACAGAGGATTTGACAGAGTAAATGGGGATAGATCATTCGAAAGGTGGTAACTGGGCACACGAGGACACACTTGGACACTAAAGACAAAATGAGTCAGAGAGATGTCATGAATTATTTCTCAAGCATCAGAGTGGTCAGGAAGTTAAATAACCTGGACGAAGAAGTATTTAACAGGTTTCATACACAGTTTTAAGAATAAATATAATAGGGACCACAAGGTTAGGAGGAAGTAAACCTGGTGGCAAATGGTAAATTGATAGGCCAGGCCAGTGCTGAGATGCGACCCCTGCAACCACGACTAGATGGACACAATTACAAACCTATATACGAACACACGGTTGATACAACTATAAGATACTCATACACGCGCACACACACGCAGGGACATGCTTACGCATATACAAATACCGGAGAAAACAGAAGGTTACAGACTACAGATATAATGCGATTAGTGGTTGCTGGACTTCCAACCCCACAAGTTTAAGGTTATGAAAATTGGGAAGGAGGGAGAACATCAAACACGGAATATTGACCAGGAAGCCCAGAAGCTACAAACCTCCGAAGAGAAAGAGGACTTACAATGCTACAAACCTCAGAGAAGAAAGAGAACCTAGAATAAAGAAAAACCACCATCTTATCACCAGAGACGCATATCAGAGCCACGGCAGCGTACGTGTGCCAGGAAAACTTAGAACTTTCAGGTTCCTCAACGAGGCTCTTCAGGACACTGTATATGAAGTATATAAGGCCCATCACATAGTATGCAGCGCCAGCACGAAGCCCCTACTTGAGAAAACATGTACAGAAACTATAAACAGTACAATTTGTTCCGAGATTAATCACGGAACTAAAAGGAACATTATTATTATAATCAAGGGGGAAGCGCTAAACCCGGAGGATTATACAGCGCCTGGGGGGGGGGAAGTGGAAGGCATTCAGGCTTAATTCGGGGAACCGGAGCACAGATCCAATTCCCTAAATCAAGAGCCCCTCGCCAACATCAAGGAACCTTCCTTGAGGGGACTAAAAGGAACAGCCTACCTAGAAAGAGCGAAAACAAAATAAACTATAACACTACAAGAGAACCAAATATCATTACAACGTACAAAATACGATAATGCAAACCTCTGAAGAATGATTGAAATGAGGAGAGAACTGGGGACGAGGGAACAAACAAAAGCTAAAGACATATGAATCTCAGAGATGTTAGTTATTCCTCAGTCTCAACTGTTTTTATAGATTGCAACCCAGTTATGACCACTTTTTGAGCGGTAATAAGATATCATTTTTGTAGTGTATTCTAAACTGTACTGTGTACAGTAACTATATGAAATAATTGTAAAATATGAAATGACTAATATTTCTTTCTAGTAATCCTATTTTTAGCACTACTGCTCACTGAATGAGTATGGAGTGCACAACAAACTAGCCGTTCAAGTGACACAACTATTGTCAGTCTGGGGTGATTATAAGTAGAACGATCTTGGCGAGAGAGTGAATGCAGATTCCATATACAATGTTAAGAGTACGTATAACAGAGCACATGAGGTTAGGAATGTAGTGTGAGGGTTCGTGAGTAATTGAGAGAAGGATCTAAGTGTCTCTGAGGATAAATTAGTAAGACGAAATACAGTCTACCGAGGCAAACTGGCGAGTTAGTGCTTACCACCGGAATGATTTTACGAACATGGAGACAGGACCTCAGACAAAGAGAGCAAATGTTGACGCAAATATCTGAAATTTTGAAAAGAAGTTTCTGCAGCTCAAGCAGAAGTTATAAAAAAAATATATAATGGAATTGCAGAACTGAGTGAAGAAATATGGTGAATGAGAGAAACTATGAGAACCTTGGAATAAGGAAAGAGTAGGAGACGCATAAGAACAACGTTTAAAGTACTCAGAAGAGTGGACAGCATAGACAGAGGCAGGCTTTTTAAAATAAATTAAAATCAGTTTTATTTTGAAAATTATCTAAATACAATATAATAATTTGAAAATTCCATAATGTATACAGCATTTCGGGCAACAGGACAAGTGTCTATATGAGAAGCTCTAAATGTAAATAAGTCAGAGGGATTTTAAGAATATTTGAGTCTTAGGGTGTGTGCGTATGAGTTTGTGTGTGTGTGTGTGTGTGTGTGTGTGTGTGTGTGTGTGTGTGTGTGTGTGTGTGTGTGTGTGTGTGTGTGTGTGTGTGTGTGTGTGTGTGTGTGTGTGACTCAACAATCAATATTTGCACCAATAACTCATTACAGTTGTGACCGGGTGTGGAAGTGTGAATTGCTCATTACTCTATAATTTGTTCATGATTGTAGCCATGTATAAACGTAAGTAACCATTCTTACAGGATTCATTACCTTTGTAACTTGTGAGTTCATTACCTTTGTACCTAGTTCAGCTATCAAAACTTTGGGGGCCCAGTCCCTGGATCCATTACGTACCTCTGTAATCTGTAAATACCTTCGTAATTTGTCATGATTGTGACCAGACCTACCTGGAATTCATTACCTTTGTAAATTGTGAGTTCATTACCTTTGTAATTGTGAGTTCATTACCTCTGTAACTTGCTCAGCTATCAAAGCTTTGGAGTCCAGTCCCTGGGCCCATTATATACCTTTATAATCTTTTGACTACCGCCCACAGGATGGGTATGGGGTGCATAATAAACATATTAAACTAACTAGGGTGATATACAAGTGGAATGAGCTCAATGAGGAGGCGACAGAGGCAAATTCCATACACATTTTCAACAGTAGATATGACAGGGTTCGGGAGGCCAGGAACCAGTTAATGTACTTCAGTTTGAAAGCTGAGGAAGAACAGGAGCTGACCCTTCACCCCCGAAAACACGACTCTGTGAGCGAAACACCAACGTCAAAGACCTGGAAGTGATCATGTCGGAGGATCTCACCTTCAAGGACCGTAACATTGTATCAATCGCATCTGCTAGAAAAATGACAGGATGGATAATGAGAACCTTCAAAACTAGGGAGGCCAAGCCCATGATGACACTCTTCAGGTCACTTGTTCTATCTAGGCTGGAATATTGCTGCCCACTAACAGCACCTTTCAAGGCAGGTGAAATTGCTGACCTAGAAAATGTACAGAGAACCTTCACGGCGCGCATAACGGAGATAAAACACCTCAATTACTGGGAGCGCTTGAGGTTCTTAAACCTGTATTCCCTGGAATGCAGGCGGGAGAGATACATGATTATATACACCTGGAAAATCCTAGAGGGACTAGTACCGAACTTGCACACGAAAATCACTCACTACGAAAGCAAAAGACTTGGCAGACGATGCACCATCCCCCCAATAAAAAGCAGGGGTGTCACTAGCACGTTAAGAGACCATACAATAAGTGTCAGGGGCCCGAGACTGTTCATCTGCCTCCCAGCATACATAAGGGGGATTACTAACAGACCCCTGGCAGTCTTCAAGCTGGCACTGGACAAGCACCTAAAGTCGGTTCCTGACCAGCCGGGCTGTGGCTCGTACGTTGGTTTGCGTGCAGCCAGCAGCAACAGCCTGGTTGATCAGGCTCTGATCCACCAGGAGGCCTGGTCACAGACCGGGCCGCGGGGGCGTTGACCCCCGGAACTCTCTCCAGGTAAACTCCAGGTAATACGCATACTCTTCTTATATAGCCGTGCTCCGCGTGCTCGGCCGTGCTCCGCGTGCTCGGCCGTGCTCCGCGTGCTCGGCCGTGCTCCGCGTGCTCGGCCATGCTCCGCGTGCTCGGCCGTGCTCCGCCGTGCTCCGCGTGCTCGGCCGTGCTCCGCCATGCTCTGCGTGCTCGGCCGTGCTCCGTGTGCTCGGCCGTGCTCCGTCGTTTTCGTGGATTATCACGGTTTCTTTTGCCTGCTAGAAACTTTAAACTGTGTCAGTAAACTTGTAAAGTACATCCCTCCAGCGCAATAACATAGCAGAGCCAGACTCCCAGAGGGGAACCATAGGCCTAGGGTGCCGTGTACAAAAAAAAAAAGATTAGAGCAAATTTGTGAGAGGAAAGAAATTCTCCCTGATAACAGTGTCATACATAGTGGTATAGTGTATATCACAGTGGTACCGTAGTGTATATCACAGTGGTACCGTAGTGTATATCACAGTGGTACCGTAGTGTATAGATAAGATACCATAATAAACGCTATGGTGAAAATTAAGACGGAAGTGATAGGCCTAATAGATAACTGGTGTTGTAAACAGTTGCCAGCAGGATGTTACCACACAGGTCAGCTCGTATTAATAATCTTCCTAAACCTGCTAGTGTACCTGACCTATAGTCTAGTGTTACCACTGAGTAAAAATTCTATTGAAATACGAAAAGGTGCACAATCTTGAGGAAATACGAAATGTGTAGTTTTGAAGAAATACGATAGACAGTGTAGAGTTGTGAGTGAAGGCAGCATACAAGAATAGTCATCGAGTTGTCAGGAAGTGGAATAGTCTGGCAAGTGATGTAGTGAAGGCAGGAACCATACATAGTTTTAAGACGAGGTATGATAAAGCTCATGGAGCAGGGAGAGAAAGGACCTAGTAGCGACTAGTGAAGAGGTGGGGCCAGGAGCTATGTTTCGACCCCTACAACCACAAATAGATGAGTACACAACAACATAAGACCATTTATCATTGAGGAACCATTTCAGCAGTGTTGACATAACTTAATAACAGCAACAATATGGTACTTAGTGTGGTGGAGTGACCAAAATTAGAAAATTCTTCTTTTTATTGAAATACGAGAAGTTTACAGTTACTTGTGAAAATACATAACCTGTAGTTGCCAGCGGTCGCAATATACACAACAGTAATCTTTCCTCACCAGTCGCCCTACCATGCCCAACAATAGTGATAAAATAGCCTTCGATGTGGTGGAGGTGGAAAAAAATCTAGAAAAAGTTAAATACAGTCATCTATAAATGCCCAAAACTTCAGGCTGCAAAAAAGGATGCTAGAGGTCACCGGCCGTTCGTCATAGTAGGAGCTGCCAGACGTCACCGGTTTCTCCAGCACGCAGGTTATACATTTTGTGTCAAATTGAACATCTATTACTCTGTTAAATAATATTCCAGTAGTTCTTTCACGAGCTAGTCCAAAATCACCGACCGGATTCGTTAAAAAATAAGTGATCCATTGACTGAACTCGTCCAAAAATAAGTGAACCAATGACCGGATTCAAAAGCTGACAGTTTCTAGGTGCCCTTAACACCCAACTGGATTCGTTGAAAAATAAGATATCCTCTGGTCAGATTCATAAACTGACGGGGGTTTTAGGCTCCCTTATCCAACACTCCAACAGTTACTGCTAGGAGTGGTAAGATTGTTTCATACACATTAGATTTTAGATTTTGCAAATATCGAACTTAAGCTGAAGGAATCTTATAGGAGACAAGAATCACAGGAAGAACTAAAAGCCATAAAGGAAACTGAAAAAAAAAACTTTTTCTCTTATGCCAAATCTAAGGAAAAAACAGCATCCAGTATTGGGCCCCTGCTTAGGCGCGATGGGGCATACACAGATGATAGCCAAGAAATGAGTGAGATACTAAAGTTCCAATATGACTCAGTGTTCAGCGATCCACTGCCCACTCTCAGGGTCGACAATCCAAATTAATTCTTTATGAACGAAATCCAAAATCTGGTCATCCCAAAACTCTTGGATATTATTATAACTCCACAAGATTTTGAAGAGGCAATTAATGACATGCCCATGCACTCTGCCCCAGGCCCAGACTCGTGGAATTCCGTGTTCATCAAGAACTGCAAGAACCCCTGTCACGTGCCTTCAGCATTTTATGGAGAGTTAACATGGACACAGGGGTCATCCCACACACACTAAAAACAACAGACTTAGCCCCACTCCACAAAGGTGGTAGTAAAGCAATTGCAAAGAACTACAGACCGATAGCACTAACATCCCATATAAAAATCTTCGAGAGGGTTCTAAGAAGCTAGATAGCCAACCACCTAGATACCCATCAGTTACAAAACCCAGGGCAACACGGGTTTAGAGCAGGTCTATCCTGCCTGTTCCAGCTACTGGACCACTATGACAAGGTCCTGGATGCTGTAGAGGATAAACAAAATACAGATGTAGTATACAAAGACTTTGCAAAAGCTTTTGACAAGTGTGACCATGGTGTAATAGCACACAAAATGCGGGATAAAGGAATAACGGGAAAAGTTGGTAAATGGATCTACAACTTCCTGACAAACAGAACACAAAGAGTAATAGTAAACAGAGTAAAGTCCCAGGCAGCCATGGTAAAAAGCTCTGTTCCACAAGGCACAGTACTCGCTCTCATTCTATTCCTCATCCTCATTTCTGACATAGACAAAGATGTAAGCCATAGCTCCGTGTCTTCCTTTGTGGATGACACCCGGATCACTATGGCAGTGACCTCCATCGAAGACACTGCGAGACTCCAAACGGACATCAACCAAATCTTCGAATGGGCCACTCAAAACAGTATGAAGTTCAATGAGGAGAAATTTCAACTACTCAGATATGGAAAACTTAAGAAATTAAAATGTGGCAGGGTATACCACAAATTCTAACCATACAATAGAGCAGAAAAGTAATGTGAAGGACCTGGGAGTGATAATATCAGATAATCTCGCCTTCAAAGATCACAACATTGTATCTACCCCATCTGCTAGGAAAATGATAGGATGGATAATGAAAACCTTCAAAACTAGGGACGCCAAGCCCATGATGATTCTCGTCAAATGACTTGTGCTCTCTAGGCTGGAATACTGCTGTACACTAACGGCCCCCTTCAAGGCTGGTGACACTGCAGACCTGGAGAGTGTACAAAGAACTTTCTTGGCACACATAAGTGTGATAAGGCACCTAAACTACTGGGAACGGTTGAAGGTCCTTGATCTGTATTCCCTCGAATGCAGGCGAGAGAGATACATGATAATATACACTTCGAAGGTCCTGGAGGGATTGGTACCGAACTTGCACACAAAAATCACTCCATATGAAAGCAAAAGACCCGGCAGGAGATGCAACATTCCCCCGATGAAAAGCAGGGGTGCCACAAGTACACTGAGGGTAACACAATAAGTGTCCGGGGCCCAAGACTGTTCAATTGCCTCCCAGCATACATAAGGGGGATTACTAATAGACCCCTGGCTGTCTTCAAGAAGGCACTGGACAGGCACCTAAAGTCAGTAACTGACCAACCGGGCTGTGGTTCGTACGTCAGCCTTGCATGCGACCAGCAGTAACAGCCTGATTGATCAGACCCTGATCCACCCTGAGGCCTGGTCTCAGACCGGGCTGCGGGAAGCATTGACCCCCAAAACCCTCTCCAGGTAAACTCCAGGTAAGTGTCTAGTTTATCAGTTACACAACCCAGGGCAACATGGGTTTAGAACAGGTCGCTCCTGTCTGTCTCAACTATTGGACCACTACGACAAGGTCCTAAATGCACTAGAAGACAAAAAGAATGCAGATGTAATATATACAGACTTTGCAAAAGCCTTCGACAAGTGTGACCATGGCGTAATAGCGCACAAAATGCGTGCTAAAGGAATAACAGGAAAAGTCGGTCGATGGATCTATAATTTCCTCACTAACAGAACACAGAGAGTAGTCGTCAACAGAGTAAAGTCCGAGGCAGCTACGGTGAAAAGCTCGTTCCACAAGGCACAGTACTCGCTCCCATCTTTTCCTCATCCTTATATCCGGACATAGACAAGGATGTCAGCC
Source organism: Cherax quadricarinatus (assembly GCF_026875155.1). Classification (NCBI taxonomy): domain Eukaryota; kingdom Metazoa; phylum Arthropoda; class Malacostraca; order Decapoda; family Parastacidae; genus Cherax; species Cherax quadricarinatus. The sequence continues at coordinate 71,625,420 of NC_069405.1, forward strand.
ACAGCACCGTGTCTTCCTTTGCAGATGACACCCGAATCTGCATGACAGTGTCTTCCATTGCAGACACTGAAAAGCTCCAGGCAGACATCAACCAAATCTTTCAGTGGGCTGCAGAAAACAATATGAAGTTCAACGATGAGAAATTTCAATTACTCAGATATGGTAAACATGAGGAAAATTAAATCTTCATCAAGTACAAAACAAATTCTGGCCACAAAATAGAGCGAAACACCAACGTCAAAGACCTGGGAGTGATCATGTCGGAGGATCTCACCTTCAAGGACCTAACATTGTATCAATCGCATCTGCTAGAAAAATGACAGAATGGTAATGAGAACCTTCAAAACTAGGGGGGCCCAAGGGCCATGATGACACTCTTCAGGTCACTTGTTCTATCTAGGCTGGAATATTGCTGCACACTAACAGCACCTTTTCAAGGCAGGGGAAATGCCGCCCTAAAAAAATGTACAGAGAATTTTCACGGCGCGCATAACGGAGATAAAACACCCTCAATTATTGGGAGCGCTTGAGGTTCCTAAACCTGTATTCCCTGGAACGCAGGAGGGGAGAGATACATGATTATATACACCCGGAAAATCCTAGAGGGACTAGTACCGAACTTGCACACGAAAATCACCCACTACGAAAGCAAAAGACTTGGCAGACGATGCACCATCCCCCCAATGAAAAGCAGGGGTGTCACTAGCACGTTAAGAGACCATACAATAAGTGTCAGGGGCCCGAGACTGTTCAACTGCCTCCCAGCACACATAAGGGGGATTACCAACAGACCCCTGGCAGTCTTCAAGCTGGCACTGGACAAGCACCTAAAGTCAGTTCCGGATCAGCCGGGCTGTGGCTCGTATGTTGGTTTGCGTGCAGCCAGCAGCAACAGCCTGGTTGATCAGGCTCTGATCCACCAGGAGGCCTGGTCTCAGACCGGGCCGCGGGGGCGTTGACCCCCGGAACTCTCTCCAGGTAAACTCCAGGTAAACACCCCATATTCATCCTGTGGATGGTAGCGAAAGAGCATATGGATACACAAAAGGCCTAGGAACTAGGCCCCAAAAGGGTTAACAGGTGTACATATGGGTTTATATCTACACAACTACAGTTCACCTATCTGTTACAAGCAAATTTAGGAAATTTGCTTAGTCATACACATATATGTACAAATACAAATAGATACATATACAAATAGACAGATTTACATTTTAAGGAGGTTATTAGTAGTATATACAGTATAACAACCAAGAAAAAAATCACATCATGAAACTCTGTGTAGCGTGCAACCGCATCAACAAACAGGCTTCTGCATTGATTATGTGCAACTTCTGTGGGAAATAGGCTCACGCATCTTGTACAGATAATCAGGAATTATCTACAAGAGATATTAAACCAGGAAAGTATTTTCGGGTATGACCAAATGAGAACCAACTGTGGAAAAAATCACAATGGTATTAAAAGATGGAAACATCAAAACAGCCTTCACAGAAAACCTGACAGCATTCTATAATAGATGGGAAAATAAAAGGATTGGGCCAGATGGTGCTATTGCCCCTGGTGCAGATACTAACCTGGTAGACAGTAACTGCAAGAATGCAGAAATGAAAGTTGGTGGCCCAGAGGGAGACAGGAGCTCTAGTGGGGAAACATGTGTAGACAAGGACATGCAAAACCCAAAGTTACATACTAGCAATACCACTGGATATAGTAAACAAGGGGATGCCCCAAGAAATAGTGAAGATATAATACCAGAAAATACTGGTGAAGGCACCATTGTTAGTACAAGTGCTGAAGATAGTAGACAGAAAAACATGCACCAGTAGGGAATGAAGTCACGACAAGCCAAGGCAAACAAAAATCAGACCTATGCAAATTCTATGCATTAGATATCTGCAGGCATGGAATATCTGGAAAAACAGATGGGACGTGCAACTTTGACCACCCCAGAAAATGCCGTGCCCATATGACAACAGGAAAATGGAACCTTCCTTCCTGTAAGCTTTTCCACCCTGAAATGTGTCACTCTTCAGTTCAGGAAAGAGAATGCTATAACTTGTATTGTCAGGCACACCACCTAAAGGGGACAAGAAGATACACAACATCCAGATAATGGGAAAACCTGGGTAGCCACAACTACTCTAGAGAGGGGAGTTTTTTTTAGCGCCAGGACGGAAAAAAAGCTGGTAGGAAATGACAGAAATCGTACACAACTCCGGTCATTTCTGGAGAGTAATCAAAGTCAATGGCCTCCACTCCAAAACAACAGATATTAGTGCCAGGAAAAAAAGACCCCCGCCCCATACCACCAATACGACGACATACATCTTTGCAAATATACAGGCTCTAAAGTCAGCAACAAACAACAAAATACCTTTCATCCGTGGATTGCTTACAGAGTCAAACGTAATGTTCGCGATTTTCACAGAGATCCACATAAAGGATCACTATGACAATGAAATATGGATCTCGAGTCATAACATATACTGATGCGACAGGCAAAAGGGGAGGTTGGCCTGTACGTCACAGTCACTGATATGCTCGGAACTACAAAACGCCTCAAATGATGTAGTTGGAGTTTTGACAGTAAAGATCGAGAACCAAAACCTAGTCATTGTGGTTGTATACAAGCCTCTAGATGCAACTTCCCAACAATTCCAGGAACAGCTTTTGAAAATAGATCACTGTCTGGAAAATCTTCCAGCTCCTGCCCCAAACATCTTGCTCTTGGGGGATTTCAACCTAAGGCACCTATAATCGAGGAATGTAGCAAATAATACTGTAGCAGAGATAACCCCAGGAGGTAGCTCAAATAAAAACTTGCACACACACAAGTTTTTAAATCTCTGCACTAAATTCAGCTTAAACCAGCAAATAATAGAGCCAACAAGACCGGAGAATACACTGGACCATATCAAAAACAATATACTCAGATCACAACATAACAGAGGTTCAGACATGTATGCGCAGGGCCCCAGACCAACAAAATGTGATCAGTCACGAGGGAGCCTTCACCAAATTCAAACCCAACATCAAGTGGGACCAAGTCACCCAGGCCCTAAAGGATATAAACTGGGAAGATTTCCTAATCAACACAGGCCCAAACCTATATCTAGAACAAATTAACTCTGTGGCACTCGAGGTATGCTCAAGGCATATTCCTTTAAAGAAGAGGAAGAGACGGTGTAAACTAGAAAGAGAAAAGCGCTCCCTAAACAGGCGAAGGCAAAGAATAATAGAGCGGCTAAAAGAGGCCAATATATCTGTAATACAAAGGGGAGGCACTGGTCAGAGAAATAGCAGACATCGAACTTAAGCTAAAGGAAACTTACAAGAACCAAGACATGCGGGAAGAACTAAAAGCTACAAATAAAATTGAAAGAAACCCAAAATATTTCTTTTCTTATGCCAAATCTAAATCGAGAACAACATCCAGTATTTAGCCCCTACATAGACGAGATGGGTCCTACACAGATGACAGCAAGGAAATGAGTGAGCTACTCAATTCCCAATATGACTCGGTTTTTAGCAAGCCGCTAACCCGATTGAGAGTCGAAGACCTAATGAATTTTTTATGAGCGAGACACAAAATTTGGTAGACTCAAACTTATCTGACATTATCCTGACGCCAAATACACTCTGTCCCAGGCCCAGACTCGTGGAACTCCTTGTTCATCAAGAACTGCAAGAAACCCCTATCATGTGCTTTTAACATCCTATGGAGACTGAGCATGGACACGGGTTGTCCCACAGCTGCTAAAAAGAACAGACATAGCCCTACTCCACAAAGGGGACAGTAAAACAATAACAAAGAAGTACAGACCAACAGCTTGAGTTTAACCCTTGAAGACACGATTATCTTTAAGAATAGGTTAAAAGGCAGAGCCAGTAATTGAGATTTGACCCATTCGACCATGAACAGGTGTGTGCGTATGCACGACAGATGTGTAGTTATAGGATACTAATCGAGGAGACTTTCCACTCACAGTAGCTTTATATTTTTTAATGAATGGATTGATAAAGCTCCTATGAGCAAAACTTTTCAGTATTAGTATCCTGGTAGTACACGTGTCTTCTTGACACACATGTACACATTTAATATACTCTCTTACGTACATGAGTACATGTTAAGTTGGAAAGCTGCTAAACATCTTTCATATATATGAATAGTGACATGTTAAAAAAAATGTACGGAACATCAGGCAAAAATCGGAATGTGCTGAGGGGATGGGGGGGGGGGGGATTGCTGTCCGTACAGAAAAAAAAAATGTAGATAAAATAAAGTTGCCAGAGCTGAAAAACATGAGTTACGAAGAAAAACTGAAAACAGTGAATGCCGACATTGACTGGTGGAAGATACGATATATCCACACATACATAAAAATCATGTGAATAAATATATATAAAAGAATATATATATATATATATATATATATATATATATATATATATATATATATATATATATATATATATATATATATATATATATATATATATATAAAATATATATATATATATATATATATATATATATATATATATATATATATATATATATATATATATATTATATATATATATATATATATATATATATTATATATATATATATATATATATATATATATATATATATATATATATATATATATATATATATATATATATATATATATATAATGTCGTGCCGAATAGGCAGAACTTGCGATCTTGACTTAAACAGCAACGTTCATCTTGCCATATAGGACAAGCGAAAATTTGTGTATGAAATAATTTAGGAAGGATGAGTGTTGGTCGACCCAGGAAGGGCTGGAGGTAAGACGTGAAAGATGTTTACGTGGTAGGGTCTTGAGCACTCAGCATATGCGAGTGTATTTGATGGGGATGAGTAGAGAAAAATGGATTTAATAATTTGACGTGCTGTTAGCGTATGAGCAAGGTAGCATCTGTGATGAGATTCATGGAAATTGGTTTGCTGAAGTTGAGTCCTGGAGGTGGGAAGTACGGTGCCTGCACTATGAAGGAAGGATGATGGTGATGTTACACTTCGGTGGGTCAGATGAACTGTAATGTCTGCACACTTCTTGTAAAACAAATATTGAATAAATGATGATGAATGCTTTCTTTTTTGGGGGCCACCCTACCTTAGTGTGTGTGTGTGTGTGTGTGTGTGTGTGTGTGTGTGTGTGTGTGTGTGTGTGTGTGTGTGTGTGTGTGTGTGTGTGTGTGTGTGTGTGTGTGTGTGTACTCACCTAGTTGTACTCACCTAGTTGAGGTTGCGGGGGTCGAGTCCGAGCTCCTGGCCCCGCCTCTTCACTGATCGCTACTAGGTCACTCTCCCCGAGCCGTGAGCTTTATCATACCTCTGCTTAAAGCTATGTATGGATCCTGCCTCCACTACAGCGCTTCCCAAACTATTCCACTTACTGACCACTCTGTGGCTGAAGAAATACTTCCTAACATCCCTGTGATTCATCTGTGTCTTTAGCTTCCAACTGTGTCCCCTTGTTACTGTGTCCAATCTCTGGAACATCCTGTCTTTGTCCACCTTGTCAATTCCCCTCAGTATTTTGTATGTCGTTATCATGTCCCCCCTATCTCTCCTGTCCTCCAGTGTCGTCAGGTTGATTTCCCTTAACCTCTCCTCGTAGGACATACCTCTTAGCTCTGGGACTAGTCTTGTTGCAAACCTTTGCACTTTCTCTAGTTTCTTTACGTGCTTGGCTAGGTGTGGGTTTCCAAACTGGTGCCGCATACTCCAATATGGGCC
>NC_069405.1:71636195-71638695 GCF_026875155.1 Cherax quadricarinatus
TGTGTGTGTGTGTGGGGTGTGTGAGTGTGTTTGTGTTGTTTTGTGGGGTCCCTCACCCGGGTTGAAATCACCTATTTGGGGGTTGGGGGGGTTCAAAGCCCCGAGCTCCTGGCCCCGCCTTTTTCACTGATTGCTTCCCCGGCAACCCCCGACCCCGTGAGTTTTAAATTCAAAACCTCTGCTTAAAGTATTAGGGACCCTGCCTCCACTACATCGCTTCCCCCCAAACTATTCCTTTTACTGACTACTCTGTGGCTGAAAAACATCTTCCTAAATCCCTGTGATTCATCCTTTTTCCCTTCCCGCTTCCAACTGTGTCCCCCTTTTTACTTTGTCCCCAAACTTGGAACATCCTGTCTTTTCCACCTTGTAATTCCTCCAGTAAATTTTTTTTTTGGTTTTTCAAGTCCCCCCTATCTCTCCAGTCCTCCCGTGTCCCTCAGGGTTGGGTTTCCTTAACCCTTTTCCTCGTAGGGGCATAAACCCCTTAGCCCCTGGGGACTAGTTCCCTTTTTGCAAACCTTTTTCACTTTCTCTATTTTTTTTATCCCTGCTTGGCTAGGTGTGGGTTTTCCAACTGGTGCCCCCCAAAACTCCAATATGGCCCCAAAAGTACACGGGTACAGGGTCCTGAATATTCCTTATTAAGATGTCGGAATGCGTTTTGGGTTTTTCTAGGCGCCCATTTTGCTGCAGCAGTTTTTTGGGTTTATTGCGCTTAGGAGATGTGCCTGGTGTTTATCACCCCCAAAATCTTTTTCCCCTTTAGTGAAGGGGGGGTTTTTAGTCTCTGGCCCCCCAAACTGTAATCCGTCTGCGGTTTTTTTGCCCTTCCCCAATCTTCCTTTAATTTTCCCCTTGGTGGGGGTTTTAACTCCAGGAGCCAATTTGCTGGACCAGGGTTTTTTGCAGCCTGTCCAGAACCCTTGTAAATTTTGGGGCCTGGTCTTTTGATCCCCCAGTGAATTCTTCCAAACAAAATTCACGTCATCTGCAAACAGGGACACCCCAAGTCCCCATTCCTTCCGTCATGTCGTTCACAAATACCAGAAACAGCACTGGTTTCCCAGGGGCTGACCCCCGTGGGACCCCCCCCTGGTCACAGGTGCCCCCCTTGACACCCCGCCACGTCCATGGCTCGCTGCTGCTTCCTGACAAAAATTTTTTTTTTTTTCCCCGATCCCAAATTTTAGTTTCCTTCCCTTTATCCCCGCTTGGGCCTCCGGTTTTTCACCAAAACTCTTGTGTGGAACTGTGTCCAAAGCCTTCTTTCAGTCCCAAAAAAAAAAGCAATCCCCCCCCCTCTCTCTTTTCTTACTGGGTGTCCCCCCCGGCATAGAACTCCAGTAGGTTTGTGACACAGGAATTTTCCCCTCCCTAAACCATGTTGGCTGCTGTTGATTTAGATTTGTTTTCCTTTTTAGGTGTTTCCACCACTCTTCTCCTGATTTAAACTTCCCCCATGATTTTGCATACTATACATGTCAGTGGGAAATGGTCTGTAGTTTAATGCTTATGTCTGTCTCCTTTTTTGTTGGGGGAAATTCATTTGCTGTCTTCCCCGCCTTTAGGGGAATCTCCCGTTTTGATTTGATGTATTTTATTGTTTCTGGGGGGACACATTGCGCCTCTGTCCCTCCTTCAATACCCATGGGGAGGGTTTTTTTTGGCCCCCCTTGCCTTTGAGGATCTAGCTCACTCAGAAGCCTCTTCCCCCTTTTTTCCTCGGTTGTGTGCACTGTGTCAAAACATGGGGGTGTGCCCCACCCCTCCGCTTTTTGGAGCCCCCTTTTGTCTCCCCTGTGAACCTTTTTTGAATCTTTTTGTTTAGTTCCCACATACTTCCCCGGTTCCCTTTTTGTTGTCTCTCCCCCTTCCTTTTCCCTTTGCCTGATTTCCTGGTCCTTGACGTTGTTTTCCTCCTGATGTTTTCCCGTACAACGTTTCGGGTCCCGATTTTGGGCTTTCGTTAAATATGTCCCCTTTTCATATTGTCTTTTGGGGCCTCCCTTCTTATCTGTGCATTTCCGTTTCTGGCTCTACGACTGCTCTCCTTATTCTCCTGGGTCCTTTGCCTTCTATATTTCTTCCATTCCTTAGCACACTTGTTTTGTGTGTGTGTGTGTGTGTGTTGTGTGTGTGTGTGTGTGTGTGTGTGTGTGTTGTGTGTGTGTGTGTGTGTGTGTGTGTGTGAGTGTGAGTGTGATTTGTGTGTGTGTGTGTGTGTGTGTGTGTTGTGTGTGTGTGTGAGGTGTGTGTGTGTGTGTGTGTGTGTGTGTGTGTGTGTGTGTGTGTGTGTGTGTGTGTGTGTGTGTGTGTGTGTGTGTGTGAGTGTTTTGTGTGTGTGTGTGTGTGTGTGAGTGTGAGTGTGAGTGTGTGTGTGTGTGTGGTGTGTGTGTGTGTGTGTGTGTGTGTGTGTGTGTGTGTGTGTGTGTGTGTGAGTGTTGTGTGTGTGTGTGTGTGTGTGTGTGTGTGTGTGTGTGTGTGTGTGTGTGTGTGT
>NC_069405.1:71646195-71648695 GCF_026875155.1 Cherax quadricarinatus
GCCCTTTACCATTCTCCCCAACCAGCGAGAACACATGTCTTACCCACGAAGATTACACCTCAAGTACGAATGACACTATTCTCTTCTGGTATAAAGAAGCGAAAGAGACCGGATTAATATTGATCAAGGACTCGGTGACACCGTGGATATTTGTGGATGACTCAGCCGCTGTGGAAAGTCTGCTGGGAGGTAAGAAGTTTCACCCTCGCATGGAAGGTCTCCACAAATTTCATCCGTTTGTTTAAAAAAATCTATATAATACTGTAAAGATTCCCTGATAAAACGAAGACGATCAGTTTCTAAATATGTAACCTATTGTGTATTCCCATAACAGAGTAGGCTACCACTGACCAGCGATCTAGTACCAGAATGGAATAGTTGTGTGAGGTGATTAAGTCGTGCGACGCACCGCACTAACACCGACAGCATTAATAGCTCATTTTTTTTTTATTGCGACACTTAGGTATAAGGTCACATCAAAAACATGTTAATTTCCTTTCCTGCTGCTGGTAATGATTATAGTCGAGGAGTAGTGGAGTTATATCTCCAGCACTATGATGCATTCAAACACCTGATCTATTGGGAAAACTAAATTTCTCCAGTGTAGTCGAGAAAAGTATAAATTTATACTTATAAAATACTTAAGGAACTAACTTTAAATCCATACATTGAAATAACTCCTTACTACACAGAGGTGGGCGGTAAAATGAGAAATATCTCCGGAGGAAACAATGTAGCTTCAATAAGTAAAAATTATAAATCGTCCCAGGCTTTCTACTAGGCCTCCCAAAGGTCTCATACGACAACTGCTGTGGATTATTATTATGTATTCATAGAAAAACATTAAAGACGTAGAGGTCACACAGCGTACCCCGTAAGGAATATTAGGCCATCAGGTTAGATCCAAAGAAGGGAAAAATAGTTCTAATTCCTTAGTTCCGGAGCAATTCACCACCATAAAGGCATCCTTCATGAAGAGTACTGATGCAGAGCTAAACAAACAAAGGATACACTGTAACAGTAACACAGACACGATAAACAACGCTACACCTCCATTCTGATCACAGACAGCGTACTGCATCGAAGAGACGAAGGTTTGGAGGAGCTTTCCTTCCAGAACATAAGAATAGCAACAATAATACAGCAGAAGAATAAAACAGTAATGCGGATAACAATAGCAGCTGAAGGCGCCACTCGGGCTGTTGAGTCACTCTGTCGCCTCAGGAGTCCAGTCTTCGATCTCTTGTTCGGTTGGTAGTGACTCCCACCTTTCCCACACCCCTCCCCAGCCACTTCCATCGCGAGGGAAGTATATACAGTAACACTTGTACATACAAAAAAGTATATACAAAAGTTATGTTCAAGAAGTGTATACCCAAAAATGTTAAAAAAAGATACCATATATGTAATGTAGAATATATACCCAAAAGTATGCTTAAAAAGTACTATACCCAAAATTTTATACACTAATTATATCCCAAAAAGTGTGCACAATAAGAATATCCCCAAAAAGTATCTATAAAATATATAAATAAGTATGTATAATATAATATAATATATATATATATATATATATATATATATATATATATATATATATATATATATATATATATATATATATATATATATATATATATATATAATATAGAGTGTGCTGTTGCATTTTTTGCTAGTTGGCAGATTAGTTTACCATCCTAACTAGGTAGGGCGATGGTCTATCTACTGTAATAACATGTTATGAGGTGATCCAGTACCGTCATATTGTTACATTGATGCTAGTTGTTCTAGCAGTCATCACTAGCCTACGCTGCTAGTTATTCAAGTATATCACAATTAACAGTAGTATAAAATACAACTAGCAGCAAATACAACTTTTAGTCGATCTAGCACTTGCATTATAGTAACGTTTCTATCTGACCTAGCACTGCCATAACTAATCACACTACTTTGTGATCTAATGCTACCTACAGTCATTCTGCTAGTTTATCTAGTATCCTCATAACTATTCAGTCAGTTAATCCAGTAAATGTAACTAGCCATACTACTGTTTAGTTGCGCAATCATAACTTAAAATAGGACGCATGTTCATCTAATACAATCATACCTAGTCTGCTAGTTGATGTAGTGGCGCAATAACTAGTTACTAACTAGTCTAGTATTGCATCTAATCGGGTTGGCAATTTCGTGCTACATTAACTACTAGATGATTTATCTATTCCTGCAACAACCAACCACTTGTGAGTTTAGTTCTATAACTAGCTACTAGCTGGTTTATTATGAAAGAAGAAGCCATCTAGGATTGTGATAACTAGCTGCTAGCTAGTCTTTTTCTGCTATTAATTAACCATTAGTGTAGTACTGCAAAAACTAGGCACTGTCTAGACTAGCACTGCAATAACTAGACACTGGCTAGCCCAGCACTGCAATAGCTATATAGTCTAGCACTACAATAACTAGCTACTATGTAGCTTGTATATATGTTGGTAGAATTACCGAC
>NC_069405.1:71653695-71696195 GCF_026875155.1 Cherax quadricarinatus
GTGACACTCTCATGGTGAGGTGACACTCATGCTGAGGTGACACTGATGGTGAGGTGACACTCTCATGGTGAAGTGACACTCATGGTGAGGTGACACTTTCATGGTGAGGTGACACTCTCATGGTGAGGTGACACTCTCATGGTGAGGTGGCACTCATGGTGAGGTGACACTCATGGTGAGGTGACACTCATGGTGAGGTGACACTCTCATGGTGAGGTGACACTCTCATGGTGAGGTGACACTCTCATGGTGAGGTGACACTCATGGTGAGGTGACACTCCCATGGTGAGGTGACACTTTCATGGTGAGGGGACACTCTCATGGTGAGATGACACTCTCATGGTGAGGTGACACTCTCATGGTGAGGTGACACTCCCATGGTGAGGTGACACTCTCATGGTGAGGTGACACTCCCATGGTGAGGTGACACTCTCATGGTGAGGTGACTCTCCCATGGTGAGATGACACTCCCATGGTGAGGTGACACTCTCATGGTGAGGTGACACTCTCATGGTGAGGTGACACTCATGGTGAAGTGACACTCTCATGGTGAGGTGACACTCTCATGGTGAGGTGACACTCATGGTGAGATGACACTCTCATGGTGAGGTGACACTCTCATGGTGAGGTGACACTCTCATGGTGAGGTGACACTCTCATGGTGAGGTGACACTAATGGTGAGGTGACACTCATGGGGAGGTGACACTCATGGTGAGGTGACACTCTCATGGTGAGGTGACACTCTCATGGTGAGGTGACACTCATGGTGAGGTGACACTCTCATGGTGAGGTGACACTCTCATGGTGAGGTGACACTCTCATGGTGAGGTGACACTCATGGTGAGGTGACACTCTCATGGTGAAGTGACACTCATGGTTGAGGTGACACTCATCGTGAGATGACACTCTCATGGTGAGGTGACACTCTCATGGTGAGATGAAACTCCATTGGTGAGGTGACACTCTCATGGTGAGGTGACACTCTCATGGTGAGGTGACACTCCCATGGTGAGGTGACTCTCATGGTGAGGTGACACTCCCATGGTGAGGTGACACTCTCATGGTGAGGTGACACTCTCATGGTGAGGTGACACTCCCATGGTGAGGTGACACTCTCATGGTGAGGTGACACTCCCATGGTGAGGTGACACTCTCATGGTGAGGTGACACTCTCATGGTGAGGTGACACTCCTATGGTGAGTTGACACTTTCATGGTGAGGTGACACTCCCATGGTGAGGTGACACTCTCATGGTGAGGTGACACTCATGGTGAGGTGACACTCTCATGGTGAGGTGACACTCTCATGATGAGGTGACACTCTCATGTTGAGATGACACTCTCATAGTGAGGTGACACTCCCATGGTGAGGTGACACTCTCATGGTGAGGTGACACTGTCATGGTGAGGTGACACCCTCATGGTGAGGTGACACTCATAGTGAGGTAACACTCCCATGGTGAGGTGGCACTCTCATGGTGAGGTGACACTCATGGTGAGGTGACATTCTCATGGTGAGGTGACACTCCCATGGTGAGGTGATACTCATGGTGAGTTGACATTCCCATGGTGAGGTGACACTCTCATGGTGAGGTGACATTCCCATGGTGAGGTGACACTCCCATTCTGAGGTGACTCTTAGGGTGAGGTGACACTCCCATGGTGAGGTGACACTCCCATGGTGAGGTGACACTCTCATGGTGAGGTGACACTCTCATTGTGATGTGACACTTTCATGGTGATGTGACACTCCCATGGTGAGGTGACACTCCCTTGGTAAGGTGACACTCTCGTGGTGAGGTGACACTCTCATGGTGAGGTGACACTCTCATGGTGAGGTATCACTCCCATGGTGAAGTGGCACTCTCATGGTGAGGTGACATTCCCATGGTGAGGTGACACTCATTGGTGAGGTGGCTCTAACAGCGAGGTGACACTCACATTGAGGTGACACTCTAACTTGACATTCTCACAGGGTGGTGACATTCTCATGTTGAGGTGACACTCTAATAGTGAGGCGACACTGTAACAGTGAGGTGACACTCACGTTGAGGTGACACTCTAACAGTGAGGCGACACTGTAACAGTGATGTGACACTCACGTTGAGGTGACACTCTCACAGTGAGGTGACACTCTCACAGTGAGGTGACACTCTAACAGTGAGGTTACACTCTAACAGTGAGATGACACTCTCATGGTAAGGTGACACTCAAACAATGAGGTGACACTCTCACAGTGAATTGACACTCACAGTGTGGTGACACTCTCATGTTGAGGTGACACTCAAACAGTGAGGTGACACTCTCACAGTGAAGTGGCACTCTCACGGTGACACTAACAGTGATGTGACACTCTCACGGTGACACTAACAGTGAAGTGACACTCTCACAGTGAAGTGACACTCACATTGAAGTGACACTCTCACAGTGATGTGACACTCTCACAGTGAAGTGACACAGTGAAGTGACACTCTCACAGTGAAGTGACACTCTCACTGTGAGGTGACACTCTGACAGTGAAGTGACACTCTCACGGTGAAGTGACACTCACAGTGAAGTGACACTCACAGTGAAGTGACACTCACGTTGAGGTGACACTCTCACAGTGAGGTGACACTCTAACAGTGAGGTGACACTCAAACAGTGAGGTGACACTCTCACAGTGAATTGACACTCACAGTGTGGTGACACTCTCATGTTGAGGTGACACTCTCACAGTGAAGTGGCACTCTCACGGTGACACTAACAGTGATGTGACACTCTCACGGTGACACTAACAGTGATGTGACACTCTCACGGTGACACTAACAGTGATGTGACACTCTCACGGTGACACTAACAGTGATGTGACACTCACAGTGAAGTGACACTCTCACAGTGAAGTGGCACTCTCACGGTGACACTAACAGTGAAGTGGCACTCTCACGGTGACACTAACAGTGATGTGACACTCTCACGGTGACACTAACAGTGATGTGACACTCACAGTGAAGTGACACTCTCACAGTGAAGTGACACTCTCACGGTGACACTAACAGTGATGTGACACTCTCACAGTGAAGTGACACTCTCACAGTGATGTGACACTCTCACAGTGAAGTGACACTCACAGTGAAGTGACACTCACAGTGATGTGACACTCACAGTGAAGTGACACTCTCACAGTGATGTGACACTCTCACAGTGAAGTGACACTCTCACAGTGATGTGACACTCTCACAGTGAAGTGACACTCTCACAGTGATGTGACACTCTCACAGTGATGTGACACTCTCACAGTGAAGTGACACTCACAGTGAAGTGACACTCACAGTGATGTGACACTCACAGTGAAGTGACACTCTCACAGTGATGTGACACTCTCACAGTGAAGTGACACTCTCACAGTGATGTGACACTCTCACAGTGAAGTGACACTCTCACAGTGATGTGACACTCTCACAGTGATGTGACACTCTCACAGTGAAGTGACACTCACAGTGAAGTGACACTCTCACAGTGATGTGACACTCTCACAGTGAAGTGACACTCTCACAGTGATGTGACACTCTCACAGTGAAGTGACACTCACAGTGAAGTGACACTCTCACAGTAAAGTGACACTCTCACAGTAAAGTGACACTCTCACAGTGAAGTGACACTCACAGTGAAGTGACACTCACAGTGAAGTGACACTCTCACACTGAGGTGACACTCACAGTGAAGTGACACTCTCACAGTGAAGTGACACTCTCACAGTGATGTGACAATTTCCTAGTGAGGTGACATTTAATGATGTGACACACTCACAGTGAGGTGACACTCAGACTGACTTGTCACAGAGGTGATACTCTCATAGTGAGGTGACACTCACACGGTGAGGTGACACTCCCATTGTGAGACGATACTACCATGGTGAGGTGACACTCCCATGGTGAGATGACACTCACAATGAGGCGAGATTCTCTCAGTGAGGTGACACTCACAGTAAGGTGATAATCTCACAGTGAGGTGACATTTTCATAGTGAGGTGACACTCAGCGAGGTGAGTCCCATAATGAGATGACACTCCCATGGTGAGATGACTGCCTTGGTAAGGTGACGCTCATTTGCAGATATTACCAAAATAGGCATAAAAATCACCTCGCAGAAGACACGAAAAAATCAGGAAAATATAAAGTGTTCCATTGGGCGGTAAAGAAAGACATGTTAAGAATGAAGAACTCAAGAGAGACACTGAATACAAATCGCAAATGATCACCAGTCAGTAAGTTTTTATTCAGGTACAGGTACACAAATATAGTTAGACAGATTATCATACATTGCAGCATATGTTGTAGAATACCTACGATAACCCAAAAAAGTAGCATGTGAAAGATCGAGGTGTAATAATGTTAGCTGATCCTTTTTTCCAGCTGTGATATCTCTCCTGCCCTGAACTGGGGCGTCAACATTCAACAAAATTGCTCGTATAAGCGAGGGAACATAAGTGATTTGAACTGTCACCATCGGCACTATTTCCACTTCTTCTGAAAGTTTTCATGAACAACCCCATCATTTTTCTGGTTTTCGCGATATTTGCTTATACCTTTGATGAGTTTCGAGAATCTTTCTACTCCCGGAGCCTGGCCCATGAGCCAGGCTCCGGGAGTAGAAAGATATCTCTCCTCCCCGTTTAGGGCAGGAGAGATATCAGAGCTGGAACAAATACAGGGATCATTTATGGCTCGTGTAATGAAAACAAAGCCTTTAAATTGCTGGGAACGCCTCAAAATCCTAAGTATATACTCGGTGGAGAGGAAGAGAGAGCGAGATACATAATATATTATGCGTGGATGGTACTTGAGGGTCTGGTCCCAAATTTGTACACTACCACAACAGCATACTGGAGCGAGAGATATGGGAGAATGTGAAAAATATAGCCAGTGAAAAAAAAGGACGCCGTGGGCACAAGAAAAAATCATCATATCAACATTCCTGGGTCCAGAATCTACTGCAAAATATCAGAAACACACCGGAACAAATGAAGAAGTTTTCAAAAGGAAACTGGACCTGTACCTCCGCCAAGTACCAGATCAGCCAGGCTGTGATGGATATGTGGGCCATCTGGCTAACAGAAGCAAGCAGTAGACAAGTCTGGCCCAGGGTCTGGCTACGGGAGTAGGAAAACTCTCAAAATCTATCAAAGGTACGGCGAAGTGACACTCACGGTGAGGTGACACGATGAAGTGACACTCACGGTAAGGAGACACTCAAGGTGAGATAACACTCATGGTAAGATGACATTCATGGTTAGGGAACACTCATGGTGATATGGCAGGTTCTGTCACCTCACATAGACTGAGGGGTTAATAGTGTGAAACCATGGAGTATTGAACCCTGGCCCCTCCTGACGAGAGCAGCGAGTGTGAACACTACTGCATCAGCTGGGTACTGAAAAATAGATCAACATTATCAATTGTGACTTCACAGAAACATAATTTCACGCCACCGTTCCCCTACATCCCGCGCCCAGTCAGTAAAACTCTAAGGTAAATACAATTCAAATTTCAACTAGGTTAGGAATTGTGAAGAAAAAGTTTGCTGCAGAGGAAGTTTTTTTGAGATAACATTTCGTTCCATGTAAAACTTTATCGAGTCATACACAGCACGAAACATAGTTCTGAAAAACGCTTGTTGTGCTACGTGCCTCATCTTCACTTCTCTTCCACAGTGGACACAGCATACTCGACTTTATTTGTCCCGTGGCAGTAAACAAACGGTTGGTTAATTAGATTTAAAAGCCCATTGACGACACTAGGGTCGTTAAGGTTACACGTAACCTTTTTCACCACCAGACAAGCATACTTTAATCCTTAATATAGGCAGTGTACATTTATACTCTGAACGAAATACACCTGTGGGTGTGTGTATATCCTGCGAGTAAACAGAGTAATCTGAGTGTGCTGTACGTCATTCCATCCACTCTGGGGGACAATAACCTTGTTATTGACACATATTACAGAGTAAACTTTTATTTTCGACGTTTATTTCAGCTCAATCCTGAGCGAAACATCATCAAAAAATGGTTTGTGCTGTATTATATACCTTCATAAAGGCTTGTCGGCTTGCACCATCGGTCACCGACCTTATTATTTCCAGTCGTACATCAATAAAAGGCTTCCCATTCAATACGTTTCACTTGTGTTAGAGAGGTGAGAGAATGTTATAAACAGTGTCCTCCATGGCCTTTGTGTACTCACGCAACTGCTCCTCTATCTTCCTTCATCTTACTGGCATAAAGGGAAGATGAGTGAGGCTGTAATTAATGAGCAAATGTACATCTGTTGGTAGCTTTAATACGTCTCTAGAGTTAGTGGTTTTTACACCGCTGAATTTGCTAGCTAAGAGCTGTTATCTTACCCCGGCTCATATCAAAGCTGAGCTTTATCTGAGGTTTACTACCACCTATTAGGATGAGGCCAACAGCACTAGATTATCACCCACATAGCTATTTACTGCTGCGTGAGCAGGGACAGCAGTAAGGAGAGTTATCCGGAGTGAATCCTGGGCCTTCGATTGTGAACCCGAGGTGCTGCCATTGAGTTACGAGTAAAGTTGTGTTAGCTTCCAAATTTGCAACATCTAGACTGCAAAGCTTTGCCAGGAAGACCCTTTAAGTTGTCTCGTCTCTTTTGTTCACAGATGACGAAGAAAAGAACACAATATCCACAATGTTGGTTTTTACATTGAGTGAGAATCTGTCATTTTCTCAGTGTAAGTAAATAGTACAAAAGGTTGGTTGAACGGGGTACACCACAGCTGGCATCAGTGCAAATATGGACGATAATTTCATCTTTCTCTTCTTCAGTGTGATGACTAACTGTGGGTGAGGAACATTTTTCACAGTAGATTCGCTTGACTGATAAAAAATCATGTAAGCACTTTTTAATGTCAATCAGATCAGTTTTAGTGTGCACTTTGCAACATTCAACACTGTTAATGATTACTATTATCATACTTAGTGGTAGATAAGAAATTTGTTAGTTTACTGGAAGAGACCTTTTTATTATACTCAAAGACAAAAGTAGTAATGCCAGACGTAATGAAGAGACACGCGACGCAGAAAATGTTTTTATTGGGACAGTCATGGCTTAATAAGAATCAACGTAGAGCGAAACGTCGTCCCAGTAAATACGTGTTATGCAACGTGTCGTTATTCTTCATTGTCATACTTGACTTTCCACTCAGACGTTTCTGTGTTTTGAGTTGTGACTTGGGAAGTGAAGTGTTGTGAAGCAGGCAGAGGGTTACTGACTAACATTATAGTGTCAGCCTGTGAGTTACGGACAAGAGAGGCTTGCTTATTACGGTGTCCCGGTGTCTGCGGTAGTCAGTTCAGTGGTGTCTTCACTATAGTCCGTTCACTGGTGATGGCACTATAGACCGTTCACTGGTGATGGCACTATAGTCCATTCACTGGTGATGGCACTATAGTCCGTTCACTGGTGATGGCACTATAGTCCGTTCACTGGTGATGGCACTATAGTCCGTTCACTGGTACCGGCACTATAGTCCGTTCACTGATGCTGGCACTATAGTCCGTTCACTGGTACCGGCACTATAGTCCGTTCACTGATGCTGGCACTATAGTCCGTTCACTGGTGCCGGCACTATAGTTCGTTCACTGGTGCTGGCACTATAGTCCGTTCACTGGTGCTGACACTATAGTCCGTTCACTGGTACCGGCACTATAGTCCGTTCACTGATGCTGGCACTATAGTCCGTTCAGTGGTCCTGGTACTATAGTCCGTTCACTGCTGCTGGCACTATAGTCCGTTCACTGGCGCTGGCACTACAGTCCGTTCACTGGTGCCGGCACTATAGTCCGTTCACTGGTTCTGGCACTATAGTCCGTTCACTGATGCAGGCACTACAATCCGTTCACTGGTGCCGGCACTATAGTCCGTTCACTGATGCTGGCACTACAATCCGTTCACTGGTACCGGCGCTATAGTCCGTTCACTGGTGCCGGCACTATAGTCCGTTCACTTGAGCTGGCACTATAGTCCGTTCACTGGTGCCGGCACTATAGTTCGTTCACTGGTGCTGGCACTATAGTCCGTTCACTGGTGCTGGCACTATAGTCCGTTCACTGATGCTGGCACTATAGTCCGTTCACTGGTGCCGGCACTATAGTCCGTTCACTGATGCTGGCACTATAGTCCGTTCACTGGTGCCGGCACTATAGTCCGTTCACTGGTTCTGGCACTATAGTCCGTTCACTGATGCAGGCACTACAATCCGTTCACTGGTGCCGGCACTATAGTCCGTTCACTGATGCTGGCACTACAATCCGTTCACTGGTACCGGCGCTATAGTCCGTTCACTGGTGCCGGCACTATAGTCCGTTCACTTGAGCTGGCACTACAGTCCGTTCACTAGTGCCGGCACTATAGTCTGTTCACTAGTACTGGCACTAAGAGTCCGTTCACTGATGCTAGCACTAAGAGTCCGTTCACTGCTGCTAGAACTAAGAGTCCGTTCACTGGTGCCGGCACTATAGTCAGTTCACTGGTGCTGGCACTAAGAGTCCGTTCACTGGTGCTGGCATTATAGTCCGTTTACTGGTGCTGGCACTGTAGTTCGTTCACTGGTACTGGCACTATAGTCCGTTTACTGGTGCTGGCACTATAGTCGGTTCACTGGTGCTGGCACTAAGAATCCGCTCACTGGTGCCGGCACTATATCCGTTCACTGGTGTTGGCACTACAGTCCGTTCACTGGTGCTGGCACTTAGTTCGTTCGCTGATTCTGGCCCTATAGTCCGTTCACTGGTGCCGGCACTATAGTCCGTTCACTGGTGCTGGCACTATAGTCCGTTCACTGGTGCTGGCACTCTAGTCCGTTCACTGATGCTAGCACTATAGTCCGTTCACTGTGCGGCACTATAGTCCGTTCACTGATGCTGGCACTATAGTCCGTTCACTGGTGCTGGCACTATAGTCCGTTCACTGGTGCTGGCACTATAGTTCATTTACTGGTGCTGGCACTAAGAGTCCGTTCACTGGTGCTGGCATTATAGTCTTTTTACTGGTGCTGGCACTGTAGTTCGTTCACTGGTGCTGGCACTATAGTCCGTTCACTGGTGCTGGCACTATAGTCCGTTCACTGGTGCTGGCACTAAGAGTCCGTTCACTGGTGCCGGCACTATATCCGTTCACTGGTGTAGGCACTACAGTCCGTTCACTGGTGCTGGCACTATAGTCCGTTCACTGGTGCTCGCACTCTAGTCCGTTCACTGGTGCTGGCACTATAGTCCGTTCACTGATGCTGGCACTATAGTCCGTTCACTGGTGCTGGCACTATAGTCCGTTCACTGGTGCTGGCACTATAGTTCATTTACTGGTGCTGGCACTATAGTCCGTTCACTGGTGCTGGCACTAAGATTCCGTTCACTGGTGCTGGCACTAAGAGTCCGTTCACTGGTGCCGGCACTATAGTCCATTCACTGGTGCTGGCACTACAATCCGTTCACTAGTGCTGGCACTTTAGTCCTTTCACTGGTGCCGGCACTATAGTCCGTTCACTGGTGCTGGCACTATAGTCCGTTCTCTGGTGCTGGCACTATAGTCCACTCACTGGTGCTGGCACTAAGTATCCGTTCACTGGTGCTGGCACTAAGAGTCTGTTCACTGCTGCTGGCACTATAGTCCGTTCACTGGTGCTGGCATTATAGTCCGTTTACTGGTGCTGGCACTGTAGTTCGTTCACTGGTACTGGCACTATAGTCCGTTTACTGGTTCTGGCACTATAGTCCGTTCACTGGTGCTGGCACTAAGAGTCCGTTCACTGGTGCCGGCACTATGTCCGTTCACTGGTGTTGGCACTACAGTCCGTTCACTGGTGCTGGCACTTAGTTCGTTCACTGATGCTGGCCCTATAGTCCGTTCACTGGTGCCAGCACTATAGTCCGTTCACTGGTGCTGGCACTATAGTCCGTTCACTGGTGCTGCCACTATAGTCCGTTCACTGATGCTGGCACTATAGTCCGTTCACTGGTGCTGGCACTAAGAGTCCGTTCACTGGTGCTGGCATTATAGTCCGTTTACTGGTGCTGGCACTGTAGTTCGTTCACTGGTACTGGCACTATAGTCCGTTTACTGGTGCTGGCACTATAGTCGGTTCACTGGTGCTGGCACTAAGAATCCGCTCACTGGTGCCGGCACTATATCCGTTCACTGGTGTTGGCACTACAGTCCGTTCACTGGTGCTGGCACTTAGTTCGTTCGCTGATTCTGGCCCTATAGTCCGTTCACTGGTGCCGGCACTATAGTCCGTTCACTGGTGCTGGCACTATAGTCCGTTCACTGGTGCTGGCACTCTAGTCCGTTCACTGATGCTAGCACTATAGTCCGTTCACTGGTGCCGGCACTATAGTCCGTTCACTGATGCTGGCACTATAGTCCGTTCACTGGTGCTGGCACTATAGTCCGTTCACTGGTGCTGGCACTATAGTTCATTTACTGGTGCTGGCACTAAGAGTCCGTTCACTGGTGCTGGCATTATAGTCTTTTTACTGGTGCTGGCACTGTAGTTCGTTCACTGGTGCTGGCACTATAGTCCGTTCACTGGTGCTGGCACTATAGTCCGTTCACTGGTGCTGGCACTAAGAGTCCGTTCACTGGTGCCGGCACTATATCCGTTCACTGGTGTAGGCACTACAGTCCGTTCACTGGTGCTGGCACTATAGTCCGTTCACTGGTGCTCGCACTCTAGTCCGTTCACTGGTGCTGGCACTATAGTCCGTTCACTGATGCTGGCACTATAGTCCGTTCACTGGTGCTGGCACTATAGTCCGTTCACTGGTGCTGGCACTATAGTTCATTTACTGGTGCTGGCACTATAGTCCGTTCACTGGTGCTGGCACTAAGATTCCGTTCACTGGTGCTGGCACTAAGAGTCCGTTCACTGGTGCCGGCACTATAGTCCATTCACTGGTGCTGGCACTACAATCCGTTCACTAGTGCTGGCACTTTAGTCCTTTCACTGGTGCCGGCACTATAGTCCGTTCACTGGTGCTGGCACTATAGTCCGTTCTCTGGTGCTGGCACTATAGTCCACTCACTGGTGCTGGCACTAAGAATCCGTTCACTGGTGCTGGCACTAAGAGTCTGTTCACTGCTGCTGGCACTATAGTCCGTTCACTGGTGCTGGCATTATAGTCCGTTTACTGGTGCTGGCACTGTAGTTCGTTCACTGGTACTGGCACTATAGTCCGTTTACTGGTTCTGGCACTATAGTCCGTTCACTGGTGCTGGCACTAAGAGTCCGTTCACTGGTGCCGGCACTATGTCCGTTCACTGGTGTTGGCACTACAGTCCGTTCACTGGTGCTGGCACTTAGTTCGTTCACTGATGCTGGCCCTATAGTCCGTTCACTGGTGCCAGCACTATAGTCCGTTCACTGGTGCTGGCACTATAGTCCGTTCACTGGTGCTGCCACTATAGTCCGTTCACTGATGCTGGCACTATAGTCCGTTCACTGGTGCCGGCACTATAGTCCGTTCACTGATGCTGGCACTATAGTCCGTTCACTGGTGCTGGCACTATAGTCCGTTCACTGGTGCTGGCACTATAGTTCATTTACTGGTGCTGGCACTAAGAGTCCGTTCACTGGTGCTGGCATTATAGTCTGTTTACTGGTGCTGGCACTGTAGTTCGTTCACTGGTGCTGGCACTATAGTCCGTTCACTGGTGCTGGCACTAAGAGTCCGTTCACTGGTGCCGGCACTATATCCGTTCACTGATGCTGGCACTATAGTCCGTTCACTGGTGCTGGCACTATAGTCCGTTCACTGGTGCTCGCACTCTAGTCCGTTCACTGATGCTGGCACTATAGTCCGTTCACTGGTGCCAGCACTATAGTCCGTTCACTGATGCTGGCACTATAGTCCGTTCACTGGTGCTGGCACTATAGTCCGTTCACTGGTGCTGGCACTATAGTCCGTTCACTGGTGCTGGCACTATAGTCCGTTCACTGGTGCTGGCACTATAGTCCGTTCACTGGTGCTCGCACTCTAGTCCGTTCACTGATGCTGGCACTATAGTCCGTTCACTGGTGCTGGCACTATAGTCCGTTCACTGATGCTGGCACTATAGTCCGTTCACTGGTGCTAGCACTAAGAGTCCGTTCATTGATGCTGGCACTATAGTTCGTTCACTGGTGCTGGCACTATAGTCCGTTCACTGGTGCTGGCACTATAGTCCGTTCAGTGGTCCTGGTACTATAGTCCGTTCACTGGTACTGGCACTATAGTCCGTTTACTGGTGCTGGCTCTATAGTCCGTTCACTGGTGCTGGCACTAAGAGTCCGTTCACTGGTGCCGGCACTATGTCCGTTCACTGGTGTTGGCACTACAGTCCGTTCACTGGTGCTGGCACTTAGTTCGTTCACTGATGCTGGCCCTATAGTCCGTTCACTGGTGCCAGCACTATAGTCCGTTCACTGGTGCTGGCACTATAGTCCGTTCACTGGTGCTGGCACTATAGTCCGTTCACTGATGCTGGCACTATAGTCCGTTCACTGGTGCCGGCACTATAGTCCGTTCACTGATGCTGGCACTATAGTCCGTTCACTGGTGCTGGCACTATAGTCCGTTCACTGGTGCTGGCACTATAGTTCATTTACTGGTGCTGGCACTAAGAGTCCGTTCACTGGTGCTGGCATTATAGTCTGTTTACTGGTGCTGGCACTGTAGTTCGTTCACTGGTGCTGGCACTATAGTCCGTTCACTGGTGCTGGCACTAAGAGTCCGTTCACTGGTGCCGGCACTATATCCGTTCACTGGTGTTGGCACTACAGTCCGTTCACTGGTGCTGGCACTTCGTCCGTTCACTGATGCTGGCACTATAGTCCGTTCACTGGTGCTGGCACTATAGTCCGTTCACTGGTGCTCGCACTCTAGTCCGTTCACTGATTCTGGCACTATAGTCCGTTCACTGGTGCCAGCACTATAGTCCGTTCACTGATGCTGGCACTATAGTCCGTTCACTGGTGCTGGCACTATAGTCCGTTCACTGGTGCTGGCACTATAGTCCGTTCACTGGTGCTGGCACTATAGTCCGTTCACTGGTGCTGGCACTATAGTCCGTTCACTGGTGCTCGCACTCTAGTCCGTTCACTGATGCTGGCACTATAGTCCGTTCACTGGTGCTGGCACTATAGTCCGTTCACTGGTGCTGGCACTATAGTTCATTTACTGGTGCTGGCACTATAGTCCGTTCACTGGTGCTGGCACTAAGAGTCCGTTCACTGGTGCTGGCACTAAGAGTCCGTTCACTGGTGCCGGCACTATAGTCCATTCACTGGTGCTGGCACTACAATCCGTTCACTGGTGCTGGCACTTTAGTCCGTTCACTGGTGCCGGCACTATAGTCCGTTCTCTGGTGCTGGCACTATAGTTCACTCACTGGTGCTGGCACTAAGAATCCGTTCACTGGTGCTGGCACTAAGAGTCTGTTCACTGCTGCTGGCACTATAGTCCGTTCACTGATGCTGGCACTATAGTCCGTTCACTGGTGCTAGCACTAAGAGTCCGTTCACTGATGCTGGCACTATAGTTCGTTCACTGGTGCTGGCACTATAGTCCGTTCACTGGTGCTGGCACTATAGTCCGTTCAGTGGTCCTGGTACTATAGTCCGTTCACTGCTGCTGGCACTATAGTCCGTTCACTGGCGCTGGCACTACAGTCCGTTCACTGGTGCTGGCACTATAGTCCGTTCACTGGTGCTGGCACTACAGTCCGTTCACTGGTGCTGGCACTATAGTCCGTTCAGTGGTGTCGGCATTGTAATCCGTTCACTGGAGCTGGCACTATAGTCCGTTCACTGGTGCTGGCACTATAGTCCGTTCACTGGTGCTGGCACTATAGTCCGTTCACTGGTGCTGGCACTAAGAGTCCATTCACTGGTGCTGGCACTATAGTCCGTTCAGGGGTCCTGGCAGTATAGTCTGTTCAGTGGTGCCGGCTCTATAGTTCGTTCACTGGTACTGGAACTAAAGTCCGTTCATTGGTTTCGGCCTTTGGTTCCTTCAGGGGTGCCAGTACTATGTTGAAAGCGCGGCAAGATAGTGTGTCAAGATAGTGGCTTATTTAGCGGATTATTACAAATAATTACTTAGTTAATATTACGCGTAAACGAAAATGCATAATTATACGTATAGAGCAACTTGCATTGTCACAGATTGATGTACAATGTTTGTGTGTTGAGCAACTCGTCTGTGGCCCCTCATCCGAGGATACACTTAACATGTATTAAACACCTTCACAAAGAACCAGTATTAAAGTAATCAGTTGTTAGTTGATAATGGCCCAGAACGGACCGAAAGGTCCTCTAAAGTTTCCTCACCAAGGTGTGTGTATTTGTGAACTGTTCCAGTCATGGTACTGTGACCTTTATTCTTCACGAAACAGCTTCTCTTTCACCAAAAAATGGAGAAAAAGGTCACTGGCGAAAATGCTTTGTGCTCCGTAATGCAGCAGGAGAAGTATGTGCTAATGTGGAAATAATATTAGGCGTTTTATTTCAAAATCTAATTAAAGAAAATATTACTAACAGCAGCAGTGGTATATTTAGTCACTACACATCTATTTCCAGCTAATACAAATTCCTGCGGGCTATTTATAGAAGCTAGTGACGTGGGCAACCAGGAAAAATCTTATGAAGTGATTTTTGACGTCACTGAGTGAAGCTCGGAGTTAGCCAATCAGTGACCTGCAACACTATACCGTAACCTACAATAAAATTCATTCATTGGACACAGTCATAGCGAATTTCTATGAATTTGGCGGCGTAAAGTTAAGAGCATGATAGGAAGGGTTAGTGCTGGAAGCTTTGAGAGATGAGTTACACTGGAGATGTGTTTACACTCAGGTAGTGATTTTCTAGCCATACTCCCCCACGCTGCTGCTGCCTTTGTGTATTGTACGTGCTAGCCACCCACACTGCCAGCCAGCCCACTCAGCCATCCGCCCACTCACCCCTACCCGCCTACGCTGCCTCTCACCCACCAACACACGGTCGCCCACCAACACCAGCCTCAACCTACACCTCTACCCACCCACTCATATCCTCTACCCATTGTAGTGGCTTCTATAACAGAAGAGCTTGAATCCACGTAGAGGACCGAAATCATGGAAAGCGAGGCTGATGGAGTCTGCAATGGAGAACTGCTTATCTTGGTATATAAGCAAAACATCGAGTACGTGAGCAGATGTACCAGCACGACTGGATCTGATCTTCAACTTAATCAAATCGGACAGTGATCTCTCAGTGTAAGAAAGCGAGAAAGCCATTTGGTGAGAAAAAATGAGCACGGATAAAAGAGATCTTCATGTTTCGGGCTCATTCAAGGGTCCTCTTCAACGAATAGGTGCACAAGTTACAAGAGATGCTCCACTTGTAATATATACACCTCTTCAGCAGATAGGTGTGCATGTTAAAAAAGATGCAGGTAAAGGAGAATAGCGTCAAGCTTCCCAAACAACTACAGAACCCACACTGGCATAATTGACGATATTCCAGCGCCCTGCTGAAGTCTCCCTAGCTTAGGCTGCTAGATTTCATTACCTCAAGGACAGAAATATCTTTTGTGACATAATATGACTGGGAAATCCATTCTGTGTGAAGGATTATGACAGGGAATTCATCTTGTGAGGGATTACAACAGGACATCTATCTTACGTGATGTATTAGGTAAACACAGTTCTGGGTCAAGGTAGCCACACAGTATGATGTAAATAATTTTGACAGTAAAAAAGCATAGGACTGACAAGAGGGAATTTATCCCTCAGATAGTAATAATCATCTGGAACAGTCTACCCGCCAGAACACCCCAAACCATTCATACTACAGTTGTGATGAATGGTTTGAAAAACCGACAAGTTGAAGATTGAGACACTTATGCAGCATATGGGAATCTTTATTCAGGAAACGTTTCGCCACACAGTGGCTTCATCAGTCCAATACAAAGAGGAAGGTGTAAGGAGAGGAGGAGAATGAGGTAATCAGTCCCTCAACCTGGAGTCGATGTGTTCAGTCCATCAATCTTGTAGAATGTACATTCTACAAGATTGATGGACTGAACACATCGACTCCAGGTTGAGGGACTGATTACCTCATTCTCCTCCTCTCCTTACACCTTCCTCTTTGTATTGGACTGATGAAGCCACTGTGTGGCGAAACGTTTCCTGAATAAAGATTCCCATATGCTGCATAAGTGTCTCAATCTTCATACTACAGTTGAAAATACACTAATAACCCGCACATAGGAGAGAGAAAAGTTTATGACAACGTGAATGTGAATGGTTCTAGTAGAACCGAAACGTCCTCAAAAGCTTTTCTCTCTCCTATGTTATCTGTACATTGTTCCACTCACAGTATTGTGCCTTTTCGTTCTCTGCAGTTGAAAATTCACCGGAAAAACTCACCAGGAATTATGACATGACTAGTTTATCCTTATTAAAGTTCGCATGATGTACTATACGCGCCCATAATATCGATGTCCCCTCAAAATCCCTGTTAAAATTTAAACTTTTACCTGTAAACCATTTGTACATTGTTGTCGGTGAAGACACAATCTCCACGTTTCCTGTCAAACCTCCCCCCCCCCCGGGTCAAAGAGATAGTGAGAGATTATTTCTCACTGTATCCTCAGCAGCTTCAGGTCGTGTGTATGTGCATGTGCCTGCACCTGCGTGTGCATAGGCATATATTAACCAAAACTGTGTAGTACATATTAACCAAAACTGTCTTATTGGAACTGTAGTATTGGTGCGCCAGAGGCGCACCAATACTACAATTCAGATGACCCTCCAAACTGTAAATATCCCCACCCCTTCTTCAGAGAGTAGGTACTGTACGTCTAACTTCCAGGACTCAAGTCCGGCTGACCAGTTTCACTGAATCCCTTCAGAAAATGTTATCTTGTTCATACTCCAATAGCTCATCAAATCCCAAAAAACCATTTGCCTCCCCTGTTCATTACCTTTGTAACTTGCTCAGCTATCAAAACTTTGGAGTCCAGTCCCTGGACCAATTATGTACCTCTGTAATCTTTTGACTACCGCCCACAGGATGGGTATGGGGTGCATAATAAACATATTAAACTAACTCCACGCCTCTCTCTCTCACACACAGACAAGCCTCCTGAATGTCCAAGCCCTCGTACACAAAACCTCCTTTATCCCTACATCCAACCTTTCCTAGGACGACGTCTACCTCGCCTTCCCTCCGCTACAGATTTATATACCCTCCAAGTTATCGTAAATGACCAGACCATCTCAGAAACCCCTTCTCAGCTCTTTGGATAATACTTTTAGTAACTCCGCACCTCCTGTTCTCCAGGCTATGAATTTTCTGCATAATGTTTACACCACACATTGCCCTCAGACACGACATCTCTACTGCCTCCAACCTCCTCCTCGCTGCAACATTCACAGACCTTATTTCACACCCAAATCCATTCCCAAATATCTGAACTTATTCCTTTCCTCCATATTCCTTCCTTCTACTCTGATATCCCATTTTTCGTTACCTAACTCGTTTGTTACTCTCATTGCCTAGCTCTTTCCTATATTCACTTTTAATTTCTTTTACATACCATCCGAAATTCATCCATCAACCTTTACAACTTCTCTTCAGAATTTCCCAAAAAGCACAATGTCACCAGCAAAAAGTACCTGCGACAACTCTCACTGCATTAGACTCTGCATATTTTATTAATCGCACACCTCTCCATAACACCCTAGTATTTACTTAATAATAATAATAATAATAACAATAATAATAATAATAATAATAATATAATCTTTGTTTCTACACGTACATGTACAAGGTATACAGACCAAGTTGACATCAACGACATACAACTACATAGAGAGCCTCTTATTATGCAGAGCATTTCGGGCAGATTAGATTAATTTTGTCCCAGGATGCGACGCACACCAGTCAACTAACGACCAGGTACCTATTTTACTGATAGGTGAAAATGTACAGCAGGTGTGTTAAGGAAACACGCCCTAATGTTTTTACTCGTACCTGGGATCGACCCTTGGACCTTAGTGTGTGAGCTGAGTGCGATAGCAATCGGGCCACCTCATCTACCTCTCTCTTTCTTTTCACTTTCCCCCCTAATGTTTTTCTCTACCTATCTCCCTTGCCTTTTGTCTTTCGTCTGGGCCCCTCATCTCCCTCTCTCTCTCTCCCTCTCTCTCTCTCCCCTCTCTTCCTCTCCTCTCTCTCTCCTCTCTCTCTCTCCTCTCCCCTTTTCTCCTCTCTCTCTTCTCTCTCCCCTCTCTCCTCCTCTCCCTCTCTCCCCTCTCTCTCTCTCTCTCTCTTTTCTCTCTCCTCTCTCTCCCCTCTTCTCTCTTCCCCTTCTCTCTCTCCTCTCTCTCTCTCTCTCCCCTCTCTCCTCTCTCCTCTCTCTCCCCTCTCCCTCTCTCCCTCTCTCTTCTTCTCTCTTCCACTCTCTCTCTCTCTCTCTCCCCTCCCCCTCTCTCCCTCTCCCCCTCTCTCCCCTCTCCCTCTCTCTCCTCTCTCCCTCTCTCCTCTCTCTCTCTCTCCTCTCTCTCTCTCTCTCTCTCTCCCTCTCTCTCCTCTCTCTCTCTCTCCTCCCCTCTCTTCTCTCTCTCTCTCCTCTCCTCTCTCTCTCTCCTCTCTCTCTCTCTCCCTCTCTCTCTCTCTCTCTCTCTCTCTCTCTCCCCTATATATATAAAATATATATATATATATATATATATTTATATATATAAAATATTATATATATTATTATTTTTCCCCACTGGCCGTTTCCCACCAAGGCAGGGGGGGCCCGAAAAAGAAAAAGTTTCACCATCATTCACTCCATCACTGTCTTGCCAGAAGGGTGCTTTACACTACAGTTTTTAAACTGCAACTTTAACACCCCTCCTTCAGAGTGCAGGCACTGTACTTCCCATCTCCCCGGACTCAAGTCCGGCCTGCCGGTTTTCCCTGAACCCCCTTCAGAAATGTACTTTTGCTCACACTCCAAACGCACGTCAAGTATTAAAAAACCATTTGTCTCCATTCACTCCTATCAAACACGCTCCACGCATGCCTGCTGGGAAGTCCAAGCCCCTCGCACACAAAAACTCCTTTACCCCTCCCTCCAACCTTTCCTAGGCCGACCCCTACCCCGCCTTTCTTCCACTACGACTGATACCACTTGAAGTTATTCTGTTTCGCTCCATTCTCTCAAAATGTCCGAACCACCTCAACAACCCTTCCTCAGCCCTCTGACAACAGTTTTGGTAATCCCCCACCTCCCCTAACTTCCAAAATGCAAATTCTCTGCATTATATTCACACCACCAACATTGCCCTCAGACATGACATCTCCACTGCCTCCAGCCTTCTCCTCGCTGCAACATTCATCACCCATGCTTCACACCCATATAAGAGCGTTGGTAAAACTATACTCTCATACATTCCCTCTTTGCCTCCAAGACAAAGTTCTTTGTCTCCACAGACTCCTAAGTGCACCACTCACTACCTTATTTCCCCTCATCAATTCTATGAATTCACCTCATCTTTCATAGACCCATTCCGCTGACACGTCCACTTCCCAAATATCTGAATACATTCACACTCCTCCATACTCTCTCCCTCCAATCTATATCCAAATCTTTCATCACCCAATCTTTTAGTTTATCCTCATAACCTTACTCTTTCCTGAAATTCACATTCAATTTCTTCTTTTGCACACCCTACCAAATTCATCCACCAATCCTGTAAACTTCTCTTCAGAATCTCCCAAGACACAGTGTCATCAGCAAAGAGCAACTGTGACAACTCCCACTTTAAATGTGTGATTCTTTAATCTTTTATTCCACGCCTCTTGCCAAGACCCTCGCATTTACTTCTCTACAACCCCATCTATAAATATTTTAAACAACCACGGTGACATCACACATCCTTGTCTAAGGCCTACTTTTACTGGGAAATAATTTCCCTCTTTCCTACAATACTCTAACTTGAGCCTCACTATCCTCGTAAAAACTCTTCACTGCTTTCAGTAACCTACCTCCTATACCATAACCTGCAACATCTGCCACAATTGCCTCCCTATCCACCCTGTCATACCCTTTTCAAATCCATAAATGCCACAAAGACCTTTTAGCCTTATCTAAATACTGTTCACTATATTTTAGTTTCACTAAAACACCTGGTCCACACACCCCCTAACTTTCCTAAAGCTCCATGTTCATCTGCTATCCTAGTCTCAGTCTTACTCTTAATTCTTTCAATAATAACTCTACCATACAACTTTGCCAGTATACTCAACAGACTTATCCCCCTTAATTTTTGCACTCTCTTTTAAACCCCTTTGCCTTATACAAAGGAACTATGCATATATATAATATAATATATATAAATTATATATATATATATATATATAATATATATATATATATATATATATATTTTTATATATATATAATATATATATATATGTGTGTGTGTGTGTCTTGCCGAATAGGCAGAACTTGTGTATGCGATAATTGTGTATGCGATAATTTCGCCAAAATCATTCTGAACCTAACGAAAAAAATATATTTCACTGTGTTTGTTTAGTATTAAATTATTGTAAAAAATCTAAAATATATTTAGTTGGGTTAGGCTAATATAAATTGTTCTTGTTATAATAAGGTTAGGTAAGTTTTCTAAGTTCCTTTTGGTGCAAAATTATATATTTTTACATCAACATTAATGAAAAAAATATATCTTTAAACGCATAAGAGAAAATTTTAGAAAGGACTTAATTTTAAATGAGTTCTTGCTAAATGACCAGTTTTACATATTCGGCACGACATATATATATATATATATATATATATATATATATATATATATATATATTTTATATATATATATATATATTAAAATATATATATATATATGTATATATATATATATATATATATATATATATATATATATATATATATATATATATATATATATATGTATATATAATAATGCATAGTTCCTTTGTATAAAGCAAAGGGGATAAAAGAGAGTGCAAAAATTATAGGGGATAAGTCTGTTGAGTATACCTGGCAAAGTGTATGGTAGAGTTATTATTGAAAGAATTAAGAGTAAGACGGAGAATAGGATAGCAGATGAACAAGGAGGCTTTAGGAAAGGTAGGGGGTGTGTGGACCAGGTGTTTACAGTGAAACATATAAGTGAACAGTATTTAGATAAGGCATAAAGAGGTCTTTGTGGCATTTATGGGTTTGGAAAAGGCGTATGACAGGGTGGATAGGGGGGCAATGTGGCAGATGTTGCAGGTGTATGGTGTAGGAGGTAGGTTACTGAAAGCAGTGAAGAGTTTTTACGAGGATAGTGAGGCTCAAGTTAGAGTATGTAGGAAAGAGGGAAATTATTTCCCAGTAAAAGTAGGCCTTAGACAAGGATGTGTGATGTCACCGTGGTTGTTTAATATATTTATAGATGGGGTTGTAAGAGAAGTAAATGCGAGGGTCTTGGCAAGAGGCGTGGAATTACACAAGTTCTGTCTATTCGGCAAGACATAAATAATATATATATATATATATATAATATATATATATATAAAATATATATATATATATATATATATATATATATAATAATATATATAATAATATAAATATATATAAATATATATATATATATAATATATATATATATAAAAATATGGTATAAACCTTGGTAATAAATACCGACAAGTTGGTTTAGAAAGACACGTAAGCAAACACTATAAACATATTTATTAAAAACGTTTCGTCCTGGAACCTTGATCAAGGTTCCAGGACCGAAACGTTTTCTAATAAATAGTTATAGTGTTTGCTTACGTGTCTTTCTAAACCATATATATATATATATATATAATATATATATATATATAATATATATATATAATATATATATATATAATATATATATTTTAAAATATATATATATATATATATATATATATATATATATATATATATGCAATAAGATCACAGTAAACAGGTGATTTCAGAATATGCAAAACAACCACTCTGAAAGAATAGAGAAATTCCAAGCGCTTTCGTGACTACTCACATTATCAAGGAACTATGAAAGTAAAGCATCCAAGGAAGCTATATAAGGGATTTTGGCCGGCACCTCACTATCAGATCCCACAACGGTTTAAACACCTGACGCGCGCCGACCCAACTTGGATAGGTCCTTGGCACAACTCACCCCACAAACTATTTCTACCCAAGAAATAAGAAATTTTAAAGATTATTTGTCCAGTGTATTATTAAATTCTTCCCAAATTCTATTAATTATAAATGGATCTAATTATATAAACCAAAGGAAATATTCATATTATTGTCAAAACTGCTTTTTAAAGAAACAAGATTCAATTATATTCCCCTGGTCGACTGGAATATAATTGAATCTTGTTTCATAAAAAGCAGTTTTGACAATAATATGAATATTTCATTTGGGTTTATATAAATTAGATCCATTTATAATTAATAGAATTTGGGAAGAATTTAATAATACACTGGACAAATAATCTTTAAAATTTCTTATTTCTTGGGTAGAATAGTTTGTGGGGTGAGTTGTGCCAAGGACCTATCCAAGTTGGGTCGGCGCGCGTCAGGTGTTTAAACCGTTGTGGGATCTGATAGTGAGGTGCCGGCCAGACCCCTTATATAGCTTCCTTGGATGCTTTACTTTCATAGTTCCTTGATAATTGAGTAGTCACGAAAGCGCTTGGAATTTCTCTATTCTTTCAGAGTGGGTTTTTTTTGCATATATATATATAATATATATATATAATATATATATATATATATATATATATAGAATATATATATATATATATATATATATATATATATATATATACAGTGTGTGTGTGTGTGTGTACTCACCTAATTCACCTAATTGTGGTTGCAGAGGTCAAGACTCAGCTCCTGGCCCCGCCTCTTCACTGATCGCTACTAGGTCCTCTCTCTTTATCTGCTCCCTGTGCTTTATCATACCTGGTTCCTGCCTCCACTACATCACTTGCTAGACTATTCCACTTCCTGACAACTCTATGACTGAAGAAATACTTCCTAACATCCCATTGACTCGTCTGAGTCTTCAACTTCCAATTGTGACCCCTTGATTCTGTGTCCCCTCTCTGGAACATCATGTCTCTGTCCACCTTATCTATTCCATGCAGTATTTTGTATGTCGTTATTATGTCTCCCCTAACCCTCCTGTCCTCCAGTGTCGTCAGGCCGATTTCCCTTAACATTTCTTCGTAGGACATTCCCCTTAGATTCGGAACTAACCTTGTTGCAAACCTTTTCACTTTCCCTAATTTCTTGACATGCTTGACCAGGTGTGGGTTCCAAACTGGTGCTGCATACTCCAGTATAGGCCTGACGTACACAGTGTACAGTGTCTTGAACGATTCCTTAGTAAGGTATCAGAACGCTGTTCTCAGGTTTACCAGGCGCCCATATGCTGCAGCAGTTATCTGGTTGATGTGTGCTTCCGGAGACGTGCTCAGTGTTATGCTTACCCCAAGATCTTTCTCCTTGAGTGAGGTTTGCAGTCTTTGTCCACCTAGCCTATACTCTGTCTGCGGTCTTCTTTGCCCTTCCCCAATCTTCATGACTTTGCATTTGGCGGTGTTGAATTCGAGAAGCCAGTTGCTGGACCATGTGTCCAGCCTGTCCAGGTCTCTTTGTATTCCTGCCTGATCCTCATCTGATTTAATTCTCCTCATTAACTTCACATTATCTGCGAACAGGGACACTTCTGAGTCTATCCCTTCCATCATGCCATTCACATATACCAAAAATAGCACTGGTCCTAGGACTGACCCCTGTGGGAAAACGCATGTCACAGGCGCCCACTGTGATACCTCATCACGTACCATGACTCGTTGTTGCCTCCCTGTCAGGTATTCTCTGATCCATTGCAGTTCCCTTTCTGTTATACGCGCCTGATCCTCCAGCTTCTGCACTAATCTCTTGTGAGGAACTGAGTCGAAGGCCTTCCTGCAGTCCAGGAAAATGCAATCAACCCACCCCTCTCTCTCGTGTCTTCTGTTACTTTGTCATACAACTCCAGAAGGTTTGTGAAGGTTTTTGTGTGTGGTGTGTGGTGTACTCACCTAATTGTGGTTGCAGGGGTCGAGACTCAGATCCTGGTCCCGCCTCTTCACTGATCGCTACTAGGTCCTCTCTCTCTCTCTGCTTCCTGAGCTTTGTCATACCTCGTCTTAAAGCTATGTATGGTTTCTGCCTCCACTACATCACTTGCTAGGCTATTCCGCTTCCTGACGACTCTGTGACTGTGTGTGTGTGTACTCACCTAGTGAAGGTGAGTGAGTGAGTGTGTGTGTGTGTGTGTGTGTACTCACCTAGTTGTACTTATCTAGTTGCAGTTGCAGGGGTCGATTCACAGCTCCTGGCCCCGCCTCTTCACTGGTCGCTACTAGGTCACTCTTCCTGCTCCGTGAGCTTTATCATACCTCTTCCTAGAACTATGCATGGATTCTGCCTCCACTACATCACTTCCCAGACTATTCCACTTCCTGGCAACTCTGTGACTGAAAAAAAAATACTTCCTAACACCCCTGTGATTCATTTGAGTCTTCAACTTCCAATTATGACCCCTTGTTGCTGTGTCCCATCTCTGGAACATCCTGTCTCTGTCCAACTTATCGATTCCTCTCAGAATTTTATATATCGTTATCATATACCCCCTATCTCTCCTGTCGTCCAGTGGCGTAAGGTCGATTTCTCTTAACTTCTTCTCGTAGGACATTCCCCTTAGCTCCGGGACTAGCCTTGTTGCAAACTTTTACATTTTTCTAATATCCTTACATGTTTGGCTAGGTGTGGCCTGCAGCCTGTCCAGATCCCTTTGTAGTTCTTCCTGGTTCTCGTCCGATTGAATTCTTCTTATCAACTTCACATCAAATGCAAACAGGGACACTTTTGAGACTATTCCTTCCTCCATGTCGTTCACATATGTCAGAAACAGCACTGGTCCTAGGACTGACCCCTGTGGAACCCCGCTCGTTACAGGCGCCCATCTGACACCTCGCCACATACCATGACTCGCTGTTGTCTTCCCAACAGGTAATCCCTGGTTCATTACAGTGCCTTCCCTGTTATCCCTGCCTGGTCCTCTAGCTTTAGCACTAATCTCTTGTGTGGAACTGTGTCAAACGCCTTCTTACAGTCCAAGAAAATACAATCTACCCACCCCCCTTTTTCTTGTCTTACTGCTGTTACCCTGTCATAGAACTCCAGTAGGTTTGTGACACAGGATTTCCCATCCCTGAAACTGTGCTGGTTGTTGTTGATAAGCTCATTCCTTTCTAGGTGCTCCACCATTCTTCTCCTGATAATCTTCTCCATGACTTTGTATACTATACATGTCAGTGACACTGGTCTGTAGTTTAATGCTTCGTTTCTGTCTCCTTTTTAAAAAATTGGTACTACATTTGCTGTGTTCCATGCCTCAGGTCGTCGCCCTGTTTCAATAGATGAATTGACGATTGTTGTTAGTGGTACACATAGCACCTCTGCTCCCTCTCTCAGAACCCATGGAAAGATGTTATCCGCCCCCATCGCCTTTGGGGTATGTAGCTCACTTAGCAGCCCCTTCACTTCTTCCTCGGTTGTATGTACTGTGTCCAACACTTGATGATGTGCCCCACCTCTCCATCTTTCTGGAGTACCTTCTATCTCCTCATTGAACACTTCTTTGAATATCATGTTGAGCTCCTCACATACTTCACAGTCATATCTTGTGATCTCCCTTCCTTCCTTCCTCAGCCTGATTACCTGGTCCTTGACTGTTGTTTTCCTACTGATGTGGCTGTACAGCAACTTCAGGTCAGATTTGGCTTTCACTACTGTATCATTTTTGTATTGTTGCTGGGTCTCCCTTCTTGTCTATGCATATTCATTTCTGACTTTGCAACTGCTCTCCTTGTTCTCTTGGGTCCTTTGCATTCTATACTTCTTCCATTCTCTAGCACACTTGGTTTTTGCCTCTCTACACCTTTGAGTGAACCAAGGGCTCATCCTGGCTTTCTCATTATTTCTGTTACCTCTCCTCAGCTTCCTTGCATATTGTTGTCAGATATTCCATCATCTCATTTACTGAATTCCTTGCCAGTTCTCTGTCCCACTGAACCCCATGCAAGAAAATCTTCATACCTGTGTAGTCCCCTCTCTTGTACTTTGGCTTCATTCGTCCTGCCCTTCCTGCTTCACTCTCCACTTGTGACTTTACTATGTATTTGAAGCTCAGATTATTATTATAATCAAGGGGGAAGCGCTAAACCCGGAGGATTATACAGCTTGAAGCTCAGAACCATGTGGTCACTGGCCCATAAGGGGTCTTTCATATGTGATGTCCTCAATATCTGCACTACTCAAGGTGAATACTAGGTCCAGTCTTGCTGGTTCATCCTCTCCTCTCTCTCTCTGGTAGCTTTCCTTACGTGTTGGTACACGAGGTTTCCCAGTACCACCTCCATCATCTTAGTCCTCCATGTTTCTGGGTCCCCATGTGGCTCCAGGTTCTCCCAGTCAATTTCCTTGTGATTGAAGTAACCCATAATCAGCAGCTTTGCTCCGCTCGCATGAGCCCTTCTGGCCACTTCAGCCAGTGTGTCAACCATCGCTCTGTTACTCTCATCACACTCTTGCCTTGGCCTTCTTCTGTTCTGTGGTGGGTTATACATCACTGCAATTACCACGTTGAGACCTCCAGACTGAAGTGTTCTTATTATATAGTCTCTTGCTTCTCCGCTCTCTCCTTTCTCCAGCTCATCAAAATCCCTTTGTTTTTTGATGAACAATGCCACTCCTCCACCCCCTCTGTTCCCTCTGTCTTTCCTCAGGATCTGATATCCCATTGGAAAGATGGCATCTGTTATCATTCCTGTGAGCTTGGTTTCTGTGAGAGCTATGATGTCTGGTGATGCCTCTTCGATTCTTTCAAGCCACTCCTCCCACTTATTTGTTATTCCATCAGCATTGGTGTACCATACCTTCAGTTTCCTCTCCAACTCTGTGTTCTGGGTTGTCTGTAGGGGTGTTGGACCTGGCAGTATGCTGTGGGATTCTACAGCATAGTGCCAGGTGGGAGCTGTAAGTTTGGATTGTGGGTTGTGTTGGGATAAGGTGTTTGGCTGTGGGGTCCTGAGGGGGGTTTTGGGGTTGTGCTTGTGCTTGTTGCTCTCCCCTCCCTTTTGGTTGTCTCTGCGGGAGTTTTGCTCTTTCTAGCCCCTTGTTTTTTTGGGTCCTCTTATCAGCTGCTGATTCTGTTCTTGCTCTGGCGTGGTCTAGGAACACCCTCTTGTATGTTGATGACTCCTTCAGCTGTGGTTTCTCGCAGGTCCTTTTCCACACCGTTTCTGCCCGTGTGGGTACTATGTTTGTGGGCAGGGGTCGAGTGTAGTTGTATGTGAAATAAAGCTAGTCCTTGTTGTAAATTGTATTACGATGTACTCCTCCAGAGGTCGAAAAGCGGGAACCCGCCTCGCATAAAACAGATACTGTCTATGTCAAGTAAGGCAAAGCGGCACTTCCCCGTCCATGAATATTACCCCATTCCAAATACCATTCCTCCTTTTCCCCCCCAAACTCTTTTAAATCAAACCAAAATTTCCCCTTGAAGCCAAACATGGGGCCTTAAGTGTTTTGAAATTGTCACACAGCACACCTCTCGCAAATTATTTACTTTGATGGTTCTGTTCACCAATCCAGGTGCGCTGGTAGTGCTGCTTTTGTGTACGAGTGAGGCTCTCTTAAGAATTGGGGCAGCATCAATTAAATTTGGGGCCCCTTTCCCCCCAGCGAACTGTTTTCCTACTCCTGCCTGAAATGCTTTTGTATCAAAGTTGGGCAGTTTAATTGTAACTGTTCTCTGATCCTAAATGTTCAAAAATCATTAAGCAAAAAATTGTGGCATGTTGTGTCAGAAGCCAGACAAGGGAGGTTGGATTTGTGGACATGGAGTCGGTTTCCATGCGTGGATTCCATCTCACATTGGTCTTCAAGGGGATGATAAAACGATAAATTGGCAAACTGTATGTTTCAAAGAGGGGAGTAGTTACAATCTTTGGCTTGTCAGGTAGTAGTTGAGAAAAAAAATAATACGAAAAGAACTTCGCTGATTTTATGGATTAAGGTCAGGGGGATTGACACCCGTGAGTCCATCATCATCATTCTATCTGAGGGGGGGCCACTGTTATGGTGCATCCAACAAAATAAGCAGACTCTTGGTGTCACTACCCCCGGTCCGGTGGGTTCAAGTATCTTTTGGCAGGTTAAATCACCCCACCCGTGTAGCAAACGAAATGTAACTTTGCCAGAGGTTTTGTCACACCCTGCTTTTATGAGGGAGTGCGATAAAATTAATGAATTTTGAAACAACTCATCAGAAATG
Source organism: Cherax quadricarinatus (assembly GCF_026875155.1). Lineage (NCBI taxonomy): Eukaryota > Metazoa > Arthropoda > Malacostraca > Decapoda > Parastacidae > Cherax > Cherax quadricarinatus. Next base: position 71,682,174 of record NC_069405.1, read on the forward strand.
TTCAAGAAAAGGTAAATATTTATCCACTGGTATATTACAGACCATTCTGGAAGAAATACCCTGACTTTGCTAGCTGTAAATAAAGCATTACCACATGTGTGCATGTGTGTGTGTGTGTGTGTGTGTGTGTGTGTGTGTGTGTGTGTGTGTGTGTGTGTGTGTGTGTGTGTGTGTGTGTGTGTGTGAGTATGAGTGTGTGTGTGTATGAGTGTGAGTGTGTGTATGAGTGTGTGTGAGTATGAGTGTGTGTGCGTGTGTGTATGAGTTTGTGTGTGTGTGTGTGTGTGTGTGTGTTTATGTGTGTGTGTGTATGAATTTGTATGTGTGTGTGTGTGTGTGTGTGTGTGAGAGAGAGAGAGACTCAGCAATCAACATTTGCACCAATAACTCACTACAGTTGTGACCGGGTGTGGAAGTGTGAATTGCTCATTACTCTAAAATTTGTTCATGATTGCAGCCATGTATAAACGTAAGTAACCATTCTTACAGTATTCATTACCTTTGTAACTTGTGAGTTCATTACCTTTGTAACTTGTGAGTTCATTACCTTGTACCTAGTTCAGCCATCAAAACTTTGGAGCCCGGTCCCTGGACCCATTGTGTACCTCTGTAATCTGTAAATACCTTTGTAACTTGTAATGATTGTGACTAGACCTACCTGGAGTTCATTACCTTTGTAAATTGTGAGTTCATTACCTTTGTAAATTGTGAATTCATTGCCTCTGTAACTTGCTCAGCTATCAAAACTTTGAGGCCCAGTCCCTGGACCCATTATGTACCTCTGTAATCTTTTAGGATGGGTATGGGGTGCATAATAAACATATTAAACTAAAAGTATGTACGGCTGTATTTTGTCAAATACATGACTAGTATAGATATAACAGACCATCACCCAGTGGCTTGAGATAATCAGCAGTCAGACTACGATACATTCCTCAAAAGATCCACAGATAACTTATCACTGTAAATTCTGATAAGTGGATTATACTCAGTGGCATGTCGTAAAAAAATATGCTAGATTCAACAAATGACACTTAAGCTTCTTGATAAGGTTAAGCATAAATACTAGTAAATATTTGTTTTTATTGATTCATCTAACAAATAAAATAAGAAGTAGCAACATAAAAATTACCTAATGTCGTATCATAAACATCGGTTCCTAAAATCACTTCCTGATCAGCCGGGCTGTGGTGTGTGTTAGGCTACGAGCGGTGGGGACCAACAGCCTAATTAATCATGCCAGCGACCAGGAGGCCTGGTCTGAGACCGGGCAGCTGGCCGGCGACCTCTGGAATCGACTACAGGTAACGTGCAGGTAGTTCAATGGAATTCGTCCTAGCTGTCGAGTAAAATGACCAGTAATTTTGCTGTAAAGTTCTGGCTTGCTCTGAAGATTTTGCATTGATTCCTTTTCATTTGATAGGAAAGTTAAGCTTTTCATTTTTTTTTTGGACTGCAGATTTCCGGAGAAAGTTTAAATTAGTTTCCAAACAGAGAGGCTGTGCTCTACAGATGCTAAGTCACGAGATCTAATATAGTACTCATAATGCATACACATGCTGAGCTACATTCCTGCTACTGGACGCTCAGTGCCCTCGAGAGAGAGAGGTGCCTTGATAACGGTGAAGGCTCTTGATCCAAGTTAACCTATCCTTACCCCTCCTATATTAGTATAATATATACTGCTACACGGACAGTGTGACTTTGTAAATGGTCCAAGTCGGACCGAAACGTAGTTGTAAGTTCCTCTCTCCTATGTGCGAGTTATTTGTGTATTGTTCCAGTCACGGTATTGTGCCTTTTTCTTCTCTACTTAACGTAGTATGTTCCTATAACATCATTGTGCCCTCTAGAACACTGTAAAAACGTTTTAAGTTATATATCAAAAGCTTACATACAAACCTTACTAATTTCCTCCCCAGTTTTAGTATTTTTGAGCATCCACTTAACGTTTCCTTAGCTATATAAACTGTGTCAAGAAAAATCAAACAAATCAATATTACTACTGCAACCTGCATACTCCCCCACCCAAAAAAAAGATATATCCCAGAACAGAGAACCTTCACAGCACATATAACTGCGATAAAACACATCAATTACTGGGAACGCTTGTAGTTCCTAACCCTGTACTAGAATGCAGGAGGGAGACATAATTATATATACTTGGAAAATCCTAGAGGGATTAGTACCAAACTTGCACACGAAAATCACTCCCTATGAAAGCAAAAGACTCGACAGACGGTGCAACATCCCCCCAATTTAAAGCAGGGGTGTCACTAGCACTATAAGAGACAACACAATGAGTGTCAAGGGCCCAAGACTGTTCAACTGCCTCCCAGCATACATCAGGGGGATTACCAATAGACCCCTGGCTGTCTTCAAGCAGGCACTGGACAGGCACCTAAAGTCAGTACCTGATCAGTCGGGTTGTGGCTCGTACGTTGCATTACGTGCAGCCAGCAGTAACAGCCTGGTTGATCAGGCCCTGATCCAGCACGAGGTCTGGTCATGGACCGGGCCGCGGGGGTGTTCACCCCCGAAACCCTCTCCAGGTATACATTATAAAATTTTGCTCTTGATTATAAACAATATATTATCTATATTTTAATGCGTAATTTTTAGACAGGAGTTAAACTTCAGTGAAATATCTGGGAATAACCTTTGACCCAAGTATGTCAGGAGACTTGACAAGGAACAGTGTAGTAAAGAAAGCGAATGCCAGACTGAAGTTCCTCTAGAGACAAGCACAGTGTCTACATACTGAGGCTCGCAGGACCCTATGTCTAGCCCTTATACAATGTCATACAGATTACTCTTGTTCTTCATAGTACTTTCCCTTAAGAAAAAAAATCTGAACGACTAAAAATCACCCAGAACAAAATGGTGAGTTTCATCCTGGACCTGGGTCCAAGAAAATATGTAGGCCAGGATGAATTACAACAACTGAATATGTTGAATATTGAAGACAAGAGTAAAACAACTGAATTTCAATCACGTTTGTAAAATTGTTCACAAGCTGTGTCCGGAATATCTTACTGCCAAGTTTGTCAAGGTTGGGAACCAAAACAGTTATAGCGCTAGTGGAAGAGAACACAACTTTATAGTACTAACAGTAGGTGGTCAGGCTTCAAACACCTTTTATTGTACTGCAGTAAAGGAGTGGAACAGACTGTCACAGCATGAGCCAGTTCAGGAAGTGAGCCAGAAGGTATCTAATGAATGTAGCGACAGAAAGGGAGGAGAGGGAATTCTTGTATAGCCAACATGCATGTACCTATTACTGTGATCAGATCCTCTCTTTAATGTTAATAGAAATAACTCACTTTACCGCACTCCTAGTATATCTCCTTTTATTGTAACTACTTTTCACATAGTTGAGTTACTTAGGCGTTTTAATTTTTAAGGTTTAAATAAGGTATTACAAGGACCCAAATTCAATTCAAGTTTATTCTCTATAAGGGTTACAATGTGGGGTTTACAGGTTTTGGGTATTGTGTGGTTTACATGTTATAAAATACTAATTACAGAGGGGGCCACTAGGACATCTAGCCTGGCTAGGCATTTCAAGCAGACTTAGATTAATTCTTAAAATTAAATCCTTATAGATTATGGTATTAAGGCTAAGTGACTACATCATAATTTGTGAGTTTAGCAATGTGAATGCTTTTGTTTTGGCACAATACAAAGTGTCTATATTGGAGTATCATAGGCAAACTTATAACTAGTTAGGATTTATTATTTTAAGATTAAGATTAGTATTTCTGGGTTTATAGTCAGTGGGTGAGTGAGTAATTGTGAACCACCAGGTGGTTATCATGTAGTTAGTTGTCGAGGTGGATCAGGGAGATAAGATGTTTTCTAACTGTAGTTTTGAAAATGATGAATGTGTCTGCAGTTCTAGAGTTTTTAGGTAGGGTGTTCCAGATTTTAGGTCCTTTGAAATACATTGAATTTTTATAAAGGTTTAGTCGAACACGGGGAATGTCATAGAGATGTTTGTGTCTGGTGTTATGCCTGTGGATCCTGTCACAACTATCAAGAAAGCATTTTAGGTCAAGGTTAATATTGGAATTTAAGGTCCTGTAGATATAGATTGCACAGTAGTAAGTGTGGATGTTCTGAACAGGGAGTAAGTTTAGATCTATGAAGAGTGGGGGGTGTGTTGCCAGGGATGGGATTTAGTGATTATTCTTACTGCGGCTTTTTGTTGGGTTATTATTGGCTTTAGGTGTGTTGCTGCAGTTGAACCCCAAGCACAGATAGCATAGGTGAGGTATGGATATGTAAGTGAATGGTATAGTTTTGGATACTTTTTTTGTTATGTGTTGGATATGGAAATAAGTCACTGACTTTTTCTGGGTTATCCTAGGTAGTCTACACATGTACTGCTATGTATGATAATTAATGTAACTGTACTTATGTGTGCCTATACTTGAATAAACTTTCTAATACGAGACTTCTAAATATCTAACAACAATAATCAGAAGGAACGACATAGCTACAATTAAAGAACAAAAAGGCATAATACTGTGACTGAAACAATAAAAAAGAAACAAAACACATTGTATTTCCTTCACAAAATGTAGTTTACATGTGCACATAGGAAAGAAAACCTATGACGACGCTTCGGTCCGACTTAGAGCATTAACTAGTCACACACCGACACGTCTTCATAAATTTTGTTTCACCAGTGTGCGGGTCATTTGCGTATAGCTACAATTAAGATGATGTAACACGCCTTTTATTATTTGAAAACCTGACCCATTGATGTGAATCAGAGGTATAGATGCACGGGTGTCCTGCCAGGGAGGATCAAACTCCCTATAAGTCTGCTGGAAGACATGTGTGGCAGCCTGGGTGAGGGTGTTGGGGAGGCCACGTGACCCTCACTTGTCTCCCTCACACCGTCCACGTAGCACACTTCTTGTCACTACCAGCTGTCAAACCAAAATACTAGCAATGGGTGAGTTTTCTTTTCGCTTTCTAAGGGAGTAATGGTGGTTGTCCCGGGTGTCAGGGTGTGGAGACCGCCGAGGATGGGTGTTCGAGGGAAAGTGGGTGGTGATGTGAGGTTTATGTACAGCACAAGTTTAGGAAATATTGGCAGTGTTGGCTCTTAAATAGCGTGAGGGAGTTGAGAGCTTGTTAGGTGCTTACGTGGAGACCAGACCTAGTAGCTACTGCCTCTATTTCATCTTACTAAGATTAATGACAGTCTGTGAAAGTGTATGTGTGTGTCAGTAGTTTACATTCATGCACATCTCATTAGACTTGTTAGGATTAATTGGAAACAAAGCTGATGTACCACTGGTCTTTATGACCCATACGAGTTCAGCGCATGTTATGAATATAATAATAACCACCATTCATACACAAGACATCCGTTCAAGTGTTATCATTAACCATTGTAGCATTATTCAGTAAATGTAGAAAACACATACTGAGTGTCTGGTTCAGTCCCCTGCACGGGTGGAAACGTTGGGCATGTTACCTTACACCTGCTGTCCCTGTTCACCAAACAGTAAGTAGGTACCTAGGTATTAGTTGCCTGTTGTGGGTCACGTCCCAGGGGGTGGTAGTAGTATACCTGAGATATGGCTGGGCTTGATATGAGCTGGGCAGGATAAGATTTTGTTTGGGTTTTTAACCCCAGAGGGTTAGCCACTCAAGATAACCCAAGAAAGTTAGTGCATCACCAAGGGACTGTCTGTCTTATTTCTATTGGGGTCCTTAAGTCTTTTCCCCCCAGGATGTGACCCACACCAGTCGACTAACACCCAAGTAACCTACATGCTAGGTGAACGGGACAGCAGGTGTAAGGAAACATGTCCAATGTTTCCACCTTTGCTGGGGATCAAACCACGGACACACTGTGTGAAGCAAGAGTGTTGCTTACCAGGCCACGGGACTTAATCTGTAAAATTGATTTGTTAAAAAAAAAAAAAAAATCAAGCCCACAAAAGTGGAGACCCAACATTAAATAATTACAGATCAAATTTTAGCTAGCCTTTATTAGGTAAAAAAATTAGAAAAATGATACATAAACTAATGTATGTAATCATAATGTTTTTAACCCTTGCCAATTTAGTTTCAGGCCAGGAAAAAGTACAGATATTGCAACGATAAAAATGCTTGACTAAAAATATTAATTTCTAGAGAATAATGAATACCCAGTGGGCTGCTGTTTAAACTAGAACATCAGACTCACGAAATCGTAATGACACGATTGCAAACAAACCATACCCCGGCCGGGATTGAACCCGCGGTCAGAGAGTCTCAAAACTCGAGACTCTCTGACCGCGGGTTCAATCCCGGCCGGGGTATGGTTTTTTTTAGAACATCAGACTCGGAGGCCATGCTCTCGCATAGTCTTGCCTTAATGTCAGGGTCATTATCAAGTTTGTCTTAATCCCAACTTGTGCAGTATTATGTAAAATACAGCAATTAACAACATTTGTTACTTCTTATGCAAATTTTTAATTTGGGAAATATTACCAAAAAAATACATTTATTTTGGCATGAGCAGTATCTTGGTGATAATCACCAGTTATTGTCGTGCAGCGAGTCTGACCAATCACACCAACATAAACAAAGATGCATCAGATATAAACAAAGGTACACAGTTTTCCACTCTGCCACTGGTAGAATAAGATTGTTACATTAGATTACAGTGGACCCCCGGTTAACGATATTTTTTCACTCCAGAAGTATGTTCAGGTGCCAGTACTGACCGAATTTGTTCCCATAAGAAATATTGTGAAGTAGATTAGTCCATTTCAGACCCCCAAACATACACGTACAAACGCACTTACATAAATACACTTACATAATTGGTCACATTCGGAGGTAATCGTTATGCGGGGGTCCACTGTATTTTAGGTTGAGTTACTTAGCTTTGGGTACATTTCTTGCCATTTCCCTAAAATTAAACCGCATAATAGGTAAATTATGTGGACGTCTTAAGGAGTAAGTTATCAGTCAGTTCAAACCTAAACCTCAACTTGGTAATAACCAGTGAGAAACGCCAACATGAGACGAGTAATGACAGTACATGTACTTCATTAGCTTGACTCCGGGAAGCTGGGCTCGACTCGTTGTAAGCTGTCAGTGGCCCTTCTAACCTAATATGATTAACTCAGTCTGTCAACATGAGGGTGCCACAGGATGGTGTCCTAGGCCCCCTCTTTCTCATCCACATCAATGAACTACTTAATCCCTCCCAGGATCTTAAACTAATTATGTTTGCAGATGATACAAGTTTTGTCATCTTGAATCTAGATCTGGTCTTGATCTGGCTGTCTTCATCTGCTACAGACAAGCTCCTAAACATACTTTACCTTGATGACAACCAATAAACTCATTTAATATTGATAAGACCTGCTGTGTAGAGTGAGTTTGAGAAAATATCCCATTGAACATAAATGTGTATGATACTCATATTGCCAGTAATCATAATGGAAAAATTCTTAGGTACACACCTATCATATCCCATACATACCCAAGAAAATTTCCAAAACAGTAGGAAGTCTTTTAAAAGTACACTAATATATACTACACTAATCTCTGATCTACATTTAATTTATTATGATATACATCTACAGCAGCAAATCTAATACTGCTGCAAGAATAGTAAAAAAATACCTTGTTACTCTAATTCAATATGCCTTCCTGTCCAGCTGCCAACTTGTAATCAAATGCTACACTCATTATCTCTACTCTCTTATCACCTCTCCTTTATGCTGGTCTTGTGAGCAGTCTTATACTCAAACCATTGTCATAAAACTTTCTCAGACTAACCTTACTCCTGATTATATAACCCTTACTCAGTCAAACTATACTAAGTTATTTTAAAGCAATTCCCTAACTTTTAGAATGTGCATAAAATATCCATCCTGATGTCACACAAAGCCTAATTACAGTGGACCCTCGGTTAACGATATTAATCCATTCCAGAGAGCTTGTCCTTAACTGATTTTATCGTTATCTGAATTAATTTTCCCCATAAGAAATAATGGAAATCCAATTAATCTGTTCCAGACACCCAAAAGTATTAAAAAAAAAATAATTTTTTCACATGAAATATACATTTTCCTACACAGAAAACAATGAGACTCGCAGAATAAATGCATTAATAATTCATAAAATGACACCTTTATTGAAGACTTAGTGATGAGATGGGAGGAGGGGAGAGGATGGAAGTGTATTATTGTTTGGAAGGGGAATCCCTTTCCATAAGGACTTTAGGTAGCAAGTCCTTTACTGGGGTTACCTCCCTTCCTTGTTTTTTAATGCCACTAGGACCAGCTTGAGTCACTGGACCCCTGTCACACCAAAAATCTGTCTGGAGAACTCTGTTTCTGGTGTATCTTTAAGATTTCCCTAAAATGGGACACAGCATTGTTATTGTAAAAGTCACCAGCATGGCTTGCAACAGCTGTGTCAGGGTGATGTTCATTCATAAAGGCTTGCACCTTTGTCCACATTGTACAAATATCCTTAATCATTGAAGAAAGCAACTTCCTCCATCTTCTCCCTCCTCTGAAGCAATTTCCTCAGCTGTGGTCTGTTGCTGTTGCAGATGAAGCTCTTGCAGCTCATCAGTGGTTAGCTCTTCAGTGTCGTTCTCTGCCAACTCTTCCACATCCTTGCCACAAACCTCCAACCCCATGGACTTCCCCCAGTGACACAGTAGATTCCACAACTGGTATAGACTCCTCAGGGTTAGCCCCAAACCCTTCAAAATCCCTCTCTTGTACAAAGTGGCCACAATTCAGTGTCTGAGGTCACTTCAAAGCATTTTTGAAACACTGCTATGGTGTACAGTTTTTTTTTTTTTAAATTTAAAATGACTTGCTGGTCCATGGGCTGGAGGAGAGGAGTGGTGTTAGGGGGCAAAAATTTCACTTTGATGAAACTAAACCCCACAATTTGCTCTTGCAAGTTTGGAGGATGAGCAGGAGCATTGTCTAATACCAGGAGGCACTTGAGTTCCAATTTATTTTCCAGGTATTTTTTCACACTGGGGCCAAACGCTTGATAGAACCAATTGAGGAAAATGTCCCTAGTGACCCATGCCTTACTGTTTGCCCTCCACATCATGCACAAATTAGGCTTGACAACACTGGATTTACTTGAACACACTGGGAGTTTGAGTGATACACCAGGCTTCACTTTGCAATCCCCACTAGCATTACTACAAAACATGAGAATTAGCCTGTCTTTCATAGGCTTGTGTCCTGGGAGTGCCTTTTCCTCCTGAGTAATATAGGTCCTGTTTGGCATTTTCTTCCAAAACAGGCCTGTTTCGCCACAGTTGAACACGTGTTGGGGTTTTAATTTTTCAGCCTCTATGTACCCCTTAAAGTCTTGCACGTATTTTTCAGCCTCAATATGCCTTATCACACTGTGTATGCCACTACGATTCTTAAATCTCTCAAACCAGCCTTTGCTGGCCTTAAATTCATCAATATCAGCACTAGTTGGAGGCATTTTATTAATGAGATCTGCATGCAACTGCCTTGCCTTTTCACATGTAATTGACTGTGAAACACTATCTCCTGATAATTGTTTCTCATTGATCCACACCAACAACAGTCTCTCCACATCTTTGAGTACGTATTTGCGATCTCTGTTTTGTAAGCACATTTGCACCTTTCACAACAACAGTTTCCTCGATTGCCTTTTTGTTGGCCAAGATAGTAGCGATGGTTGACTGGGGTTTGTTGTACAACCTGGCCAGCTTGGAGGCACGCACTCCACTTTTGTACTTTGCGATTATCTCTTTCTTCAATTCAGTAGTATTTCACCTTTTTTCCACAGGGTTGGCGTTAGAAGCTTTCTTTGGGCCTGTGGTGGCTTATTTAGCAGTTACAAGCACTAAAAACAATGAAATAATAAGAAATGTATCGCACTGGCTTGTAAACAATGGCACACTGGCTGTACATGGAGTGGCAGGGCGGCCCAGGCGGCTCAGGCTGTTTTGGACACATTCTGGACGAATGCCCTTAACTGAGTTTTTTATCGTTAGCTGAACCAATATTTTGACGCAAAAAGTACCGGTATCCGATTTTATCACTATCCAATGGCATCGTTAACTGAGGGTCCACTGTACACATAATAGAACTATAATTAAGTAATTTTTAAAGTCTAGAATTAGTCTGATTGAAGTGCTTTGCCTAACAATAGGCTTTCCTTAGAGTTTTCAATACAGTATGTATAATGTTTTCTTAAAACTTCTAAACTACTTTCATAATATAAATTTCAAAATCATCCAATGTAATGTAATGTTTCCTAAGAAAGTAAGCATCTTTATTAAAAATCTATCATCACAACAATATTCTGTTAGAATGATCTCAGTCAAGTTCCAGAGAACATGCTTCCTTCTATTTAGAAGTTTAAATTTATTCAACATATAAAACATCTACACCTCTCTGTGTAAACTTCATATGCAGGACACTCAATATAAATATAAACCAAGTCCCAAGATTTGTTTCACAAAGAGTTGCAACAGAAGATGCACAAAACACGCATACTGTGTCCTTGATATCCCACGTATTTGACTTACCTGAGTAGAAACTCCCTGCAAATAAAAGGCCCAAAAATATGTAAAATTCTGTTTGTAAATTCTAAAAGTTTCCCTGCTGTTAACTGCTTCAAAAGTAGTTAGGAACACTTGAACATTATATAATTTTAAATCAAATTAAAATGTCAGGTATGTCTAATGCAACTTGCTTATCCAGACTCTTGTGCAATAATGAGGTCATTATATTTTTCATTTTCTTTGTAATTCATATTTCTTAATTTTGAGGGCAGTGTTGTAGCATATACTGTATCTAAATATTAATGCCCTCTCTAAGCCTTCTACCAACTTTGACCTATCATCTTTTATTTTCTGTTTTGAACCTGAACTCATTTGCATCACCTTTCTTTTACATACTTGTGTGAAATATGTTAAATATGACTGAAAATTTTTTTACTTGGGTATACATTTTTTCTCATAGGGGCTCTCCTCAGCTACTTTCGGGGCCTTATCGGCTCCCGAGAGATGCGTATATTGATTCTTGGATTGGACGGTGCAGGCAAAACAACAATCCTCTACCGACTACAAGTAGGGGAAGTTGTGACGACCATTCCCACCATAGGCTTCAATGTAGAACAAGTTACTTATAAAAATCTCCGGTTTCAAGTGTGGGACTTAGGAGGACAAACCAGTATCAGGTGAGAGCCTGTTTCATTGTTGATATTTTTTTGTATGCTTATCCAGTGTTTTGCAATTTTTTTTCTTTTTAATCACATTTGTTAAAGCTTCTTTCTTGGAAGTCTAGTAATTATAGTACAGTAACTACAGCACAGTGTTTCCTACAAAATTTCTTAGAGGGTCCTCTGAACCCAGAAACCATTAATATTGTATTGTAAAAATAAATTCTTTCCATGTAGTGGGACCTAGACTTAGGACCATCTGCAGTATGCTGACACTTATGAAATCGGCACTTTTTCACTAATTAATTTCTTGCAAACACTGATCTGCAAATATAAACAATGTAGACATTCAAATTTAATTTTTTTCCAGAAATTGTTCTTTAACCCTTTGACTGTCGAAGGGCCCAATCCTGAAGTTGCTCCTGGTGTCGCAAAATATTTGAAAAAAAAAAAAAATTATTTTTTCTTATGAAATGATAGAGAATCTTTTCCCGATTGTAAAGACACCAAAAAAACGAAATTTGATGGAAAACTGACGGAATTACGCTCTCGCGAAGTTAGCGACTTCGGCGATATTTAAAAATCGGCAATTTCGCCCACTTTGAGCCCTATTTTCGGCTAATTCCGTTATTCCAGTCAACCAAACTCATAACTATTTCTTCAGAACTCTATTTTTTCTATCGATTGAGTACAAGAAACTGCCCATTTACCGATTTCAACTACCCAATAACATGGTCAGAAATTTGCAATTTGGCCAATTTCACGAAAATTAAAAAATACGACAATTTCAAAATAAGGTCCAGAATGAACAATGCAGACATTCCTGGCTCTAAAATAAGATTTTCTTTGTTCATCAGTCGTGTCTCCAGGTCCCTGTGATATTACTCTTGCTTTTTATTTTGAAATTTTATTCAAACAAAAAATAGAAGATTTACTGTTATGCAGACTACTGCAATACTGTAATAATTGTAAAAATTACATCAACCCATTCATGACTGCGTATTAGAATGGCTATTTGGACATTTATTGGACAATGACATCATTTGTTTACTTTTGAACATCGGCAAAAATCAAACATTTCCTGTACTTTGTGCTCCATTTCCAGGTTCTTTTTATAGTAAAATTAATCAAAATCACCTCCATTTCTATAATATAGTTTCCATTCTATCAAATGAGACCATGAAAACGAGAATACAACCACAAATACTATACGAAAATAGACCACAAAGTCGGCATTTTAATTAAAAAAAACGGTCGGAGTTTTTTTTTTCTCATTATGCACTGCGTGCTCCAGGATTTTTTTTATGTGGTGCACACTGACCACACAGACCCATTCTCTCACATGTGGGCCTACTAGCTTTCTCCTGCCTGATTTGAAGCCGCTAGAATTTATGAGTATATATACGTCAAACACGGTACCTCACAAACGTATATATACGGCCGCGACAGTCAAAGGGTTAATATATTTTTCATTAAATTCATTCTTATAGTGTGTGTGTGTGTGTGTGTGTGTGTGTGTGTGTGTGTGTGTGTGTGTGTGTGTGTGTGTATGTGTGTGTGTATTCACGGAGGGCTCATCTTAAATAGATTGGTCAAGAACTGTAAATTTAATACAGTATATAATTAATTACCTTGCTGTGAGACATTTATGTTCCATGCATGATGAGGATTGATGCCCGTCTTCACCCTCTACTACTAGGCATGAAATTGTAAATCTTTGTGCATCACATGCCCTGGGATCTAATACCCTCACCATAACAGTGGAGAGTTATGAATTCCAATACTATCCAGGTATTAGGCATACCTGGAGTATACCTGGAGGGGGGTTTTGGGGGTCAACCCCCACCACAACCTGGTCCATGACCAGGCGTCATGTTGGATCAGGGCCTGATCAGCCAGGCTGTTGCTGCTGCCCTGTGACTGATTTTTGAGAATTTTCTGCCCTTCCAGCTTGGCCTAGGTCCAGGCTTTTCTGATTGCTTATTCAACCAGGCTCTTGCTGTAGTTGGCCCATTGGCTTTCATAAGCATCACAGCCTGGCTGACCTGGCACTTGACGAAGGTGGTGATTCAGTTTCATCTTGAATACTTCTACTCTTGCTGTGGTAGTATCTGCTGATAGCAGGTTAAAGTCTTGAGCTAGATTGTACTGCAAGTAGTAACAGTCACAAATAACACTCACCAAGGAAAGAAGTTACTCGTAAATAACTTACAGTATGTTATTTATGTCTTCATCAAATCCTACAACTCTTGACTTAAGTGACATCAACAATGCAGCTTTTTTTTTAATTACCATTTGTAATTGGCAGTGTTGTTGGGTTTTAACCCTTTCACTGTCGAGAGCCCTGATCACAAACTTGCTCTGTGTCGAAAAAATAAAAAAAAATTTACAAATTTTTTCTTACCAAAATCTTAAGAATATTTTTCTAGTGTTTTAAAAGAAAAAAAAATTGCGATCAGTACTTGCTGAGATATAGAGGCATGAAGATGACAGAAAGTGAACTGCTTACAGCAGCATCGACGACTGCCACTCACTCAGTAATATTATTTTTACTTTTCTTTTCTTTTTTTCTTTTCTAATATTTTATTTTTTCAAGTAACTTTTGTAGCCTGTGAGACCAATATAATTCATAATGTATATACAGTGGTAACCCGAGTTTCATACATCTCCCAACTTGAACAATTATGTATGTAACTATTATTGTAAGTGCTTTTGTAAGTGTATTTTTGGGGGTCTGAAACGGACTAACCTAATTTACAGTATTCCTTATGGGAACAAATTCATTTGGTAATGGCATTCAAACAGGCTTCTGGAACGAATTAT
>NC_069405.1:71701195-71730843 GCF_026875155.1 Cherax quadricarinatus
CCGTAGAATGATGAAGGCAAGTGACGGGCTTCTTACTGCTCTAGATGAACACCAAGTTCCACGAGTCTGGGCCTGGGGCATAGTGCAGGGACACGTCATTAATTGCCTTTTCAAAGTCCTGTGGTGTTAGGATAATATCAGATTTTTGAAGCGACCAAATTTTGAGTCTCGGTCATAAAAAATTCATATAGATTGTCAACCCTGAATCTGGTTAACAGCTCATTGAACACAGAGTCATATTGGGACTTTAGTATCTCACTCATTTATTTGCTGTCATCTGTGTAGGTCCCATCTTGTCTAAGCAAGGGTTTAATACTGGATGTTTTTGCCTTAGATATGGCATAAGAGAAGAAGTGTTTCTGGTTTCTTTTAATTTCATTGATGGCTTTAAGTTCTTCCTGAGATTCTTGTCTTGTGTAAGATTCCTTAAGCTTAAGTTTGATATTTGCTATTTATCTGACCAGTGCCTCCCTTCGTATTTCAGATATACTGGCCCCTCTCAGCAGCTCTGTGATTCTTCGCCTTGGCCTACATAGGGAGTCTCTTTCTAGTTTACATCTTCTCTTTTTTTTTTACAAGTCAGCTGTCTCCCACTGAGGCAGGGTGACCCAAAAAGAAAGAAAATCCCCAAAAAGAAAATACTTTCATCATCATTCAACACTTTCACCTCACTCACACTTAATCACTGTTTTTTGCAGAGGTGCTCAGAACACAACAGTTTAGAAACATATATGTAAAAAGATACACAACATATCCCTCCAAACTGCTAATATCCCGAACCCCTCCTTTAGAGTGCAGACATTGTACTTCCCATTTCCAGGACTCAAGTTCGGCTATATAAAAATAACCGGTTTCCCTGAATCCCTTCACTAAATATTACCCTGCTCACACTCCAACAGATTGTCAGGTCCCAAATACCATTCTTCTCCATTCACTCCTATCGAACACGCTCATGCACGACTGCTAGAAGTCCAAGCCCCTTGCCCACAAAACCTCCCTTACCCCTTCCTTCCAACCTTTTCGAGGACAACCCCTACCCTGCCTTCCTTCCCCTACAGATTTATACGCTGTCCATGTCATTCTACTTTGATCCATTCTTTCTAAATGACCAAACCACCTCAACCCCTCTTCAGCCCTCTGACTAATACTTTAACCCGTAAATGGTCCAAGCAGATCTACGTTCACATGCGTAGTGCTCCAAAAGTAGATCTACTTTTTTTTTACATATTTTCAAATATAACAAAAAAAAAGTAGATCAAAGTTTTTTTACATGTTTTCAAATGTAAAAAAAAAAAATCTACTTTTTTTACATTCAAATGTTGAAAAAACGTATATATACGTTTGGACCGTTTACGGGTTAATTAACTCCACACCTTCTCCTAATTTCCACACTCCGAATTTTCTGCATAATATTTACACCACACATTCCCTTTAGACAGGACATCTCCACTGCCTCCAACCGTCTCCTCGCTGCTGCATTCACAACCCAAGCTTCACACCCATATAAGAGTGTTGGTATTATGCTTTTATACATTCCCTTCTTTGCCTCCATAGATAACATTTTTTGTCTCCACATATACCTCAATACACCACTCACCTTTTTTCCCTCATCAATTCTATGATTAACCTCATCCTTTGTAAATCCATCCACCGACACATCAACTCCCAAGTATCTGAAAACATTCACTTCTTTCATACTCCTCCTCCCCAATTTGATATCCAATTTTTCTTTATCTAAATCATTTGATACCCTCATCACCTTACTCTTTTCTATGTTCACTTTCAAATTTCTCCCTTTACACACCCAAACTCATTCACTAACCTTTGCAACTTTTCTTTAGAATCTCCCAAAAGCACAGTATCATCAGCAAAAAGTAACTGTGTCAACTCCCATTTTGTATTTGATTCCCCATAATTTAATCCCAGCCCTCTCTCCAACACCCTAGCATTTACTTCTACAACCCCATCTATAAATATGTTAAACAACCATGATGACATTACACATCCCTGTCTGGGAAGTAATTTTCATCTCTCCTACACACCTTAACCTGAGCCTTACTATCCTCATAAAAACTCTTTACAACATTTAGTAACTTACTACCTTTTTTCTATACACTTCCAGCATCTGCCACATTCCTGCCCTATCCACTCTATCAAATATCTTCTTCTTTCAACAAACCAGCTATATTCCACTGAGGCGGGGTGGCCCAAAAGGAAAAACAAAAGTTTCTCCTTTTAAATTTAGTAATATATACAGGAGAAGGGGTTACTAGCCCCTTGCTCTTGGCATGTTAGTCACCTCTTGCGACACTCATGGCTTACAGAGGAAGAATTCTACTCCACTTCCCCATGAAGATAAGAGGAAATAAACAAGAACAAGAACTAGTAAGAAAATAGAAGAAAGCTCAGAGGGGTGTGTATATATATATGCTTATACATGCAAGTGTAGTGTGACCTAAGTGCAAGTAGAAGTAGCAAGCGATACCTGAAATCTTGCATATTTATGAGACAGATAACACGCCAACAATCCTACCATGATGTAAAACAATTACAAGCTTCTGTTTTACTCACTTGGCAGGATGGTAGTGCCTCCCTAGGCACTTGCTGTCTACCAACCTACTACCTACACTCTCTCATATGCCTTTTCTAAATCCATAAATGCAATGAAAACTTCCCTACCTTTGTCTAAATACTGTTCACATACATGCTTCAATGTAAATGCTTGAATTACACATCCCCTACCCATTCTAAAGCCTCCTTGTTCATCTTCAATCCTGCTCTCTTACCCCTAATTCCTTCAATAGTAACTCTACCATACACTTTACATGGTATACTCAGTAAACTTTTTTTTTTTCATCAAACTGGCCATATCCCACCGAGGCAGGGTGACCTAAAGAGAAAAATGAAAGTTTCTCTTTTTAACTTTTGTAATGTATACAGGAGAAGGTGTTACTAGTCCCTTGCTCCCCCTCTCTTACAACATGCATGGCTTATGGAGGAAGAATTCTGTTCCACTTTCCCATGGAGATATGAGGAAATAAACGAGAACAAGAACTAGTAAGAAAATAGAAGAAAACCCAGAGGGGGGTGTATGTATATGCTTGTACATGCAAGTATAGTGTGACCTAAGTGTAAGTAGAAGTAGGAAGACATACCTGAAAGCTTGCATGTTTGAGACAGAAAAGACACCAGCAATCCTACCATCATGTAAAACGTACAGACTTCCGTTGTACACTCGCTTGGCAAGACTGTAATGCCTCCCTGGGCGGTTGCTGTCTACCAACCTAATACGTACGAGTTTCCAAATAGTAAACTTCTTCCCCTATAATTTTTACAGTCTCTCTTGTTCCATCCCCCCCCTCCTTTTACATAGAGAAACTATACATTGGGCCCTCAGTTAACGACATTAATCCGTTCCAGAGAGCTTGTCTTTAACCGATTCTGTCGTTTTCTGAATTAATTTTCCCCATAAGACATAATGGAAATCCAATTAATCTGTTTGAGACACCCAGAAGTATTAAAAAAATATTTTCTACTTGAAATATGTATTTACCTACACAGAAAACAATGATGCATGAAGAATAAAACAATAACAACATCGCATTTAGCTTTATTGAAGACATGGTGATGTATAGAAGATGGGAAGAGGGGAGAGGATGGAAGAGTTTACAGTTGTTTGGAAGGGGAATCCCACTCCATAAAGACTTAAGGTACCAAGTCCTTATCCTGGGTTACTTCCCTCCTTTGTTTTTCTATGCCACTAGGACCAGCTTGAGAGCCACTGGACTCCTGTCGCTCTAAAAAGTTTTTCAGAGAGGTCTGTTTCTGGCGTATGTTAGGAATTGTGTTGGGAGATACAAGATAGTCCTTCAGTGTGACACTAATATCAGCTCTATGGCTTATTTTTCTAGCATAATTCATCTAATATGACATAATAAACAATATTAATAACATAGAAATATGACATATACTCTAGAATGAATAAAATACATCATTATGTCACAAGTGTTGCTGTGTTGTTGTTGAGTGTATAAGGGCCACTGAGAGCATAAGCCATACACAGTGGTGGTAGAGGTGGCAGCAGCAGTTGAGACTAGAGACAGCAGTGTTGTCAGTCGCTCTATATAACTCCAAGAACATTGGAAGAGTTAGGTTCGTGCTGTTCTTTTTCTATCGATTAATCGCTTAACTTACTTGCTACAGTTAATGCTACACTTTATCGTTGGCTGCCGCTATAGTCTATATAGACTCCTGCTGCTTTAGTATCGTACATGTTGCAGAATCACTGAAAAAGGCACATTCTCCCATCTCAACCCTTTACCAAAGGGCTGGCTGGCACTAGAAGCTTTCTCTGGGCCCATTGTGGCTTATTTAGCAGTTTTTTTTTTTTTTTTTTCAACAAGTTGGTCGTCTCCCACCGAGGCAGGGTGACCCAAAAAAGAAAGAAAATCCCCAAAAAGAAAATACTTTCATCATCATTCATCACTTTCACCACACTCGCACATTATCACTGCTTTTGCAGAGGTGCTCAGAATACAACAGTTTAGAAGCATATACGTATAAAGATACACAACATATCCCTCCAAACTGCCAATATCCCAAACCCCTCCTTTAAAGTGCAGGCATTGTACTTCCCATTTCCAGGACTCAAAGTTACAAGCAGTTACAAGCACTAAAAACAATGGAATAATACAAAGTGTATCGCATGTAAGCGTGGAAGCGTCCTCACTGGCTTGTAAACAATGACACACTGGCATAAAGTGGCCGGGCCGCTCAGGCCGTGCAGACACGTTCGAGACAAGTGACTTTAACTGAGTTCTTTGTCATTAACTGAGCCAATATTTTGACACAAAAACGTGTTGTTATCCGATTTTTACATTATCCGATAACATCTTTAACTGAGGGTCCACTGTACATGCTGTCTGCCAATCCCTAGGTACCTTCCCTTCTTTCATACATTTATTAAGCAAAAATACTAACCACTCCAACACTATACCTCCCCGGCTTTTAACATTTCTGTCATGATCCCATCAGTTCCAGCTGCTTTACCCCCCTATCATTCTGTGTAATGCATCACACACCTCCCCCACACTCACATCCTGCTCTTCTTCACTCCTAAAAGATGTTATACCTCCCTGGCCAGTGCATGAAACTGCTGCCTCTCTTTCTGCATCAACATCTAAGTTACTCAAAATATTCCTGCCATCTACCCAATACCTCCAGCTCCCCATCTACTAACTCCCCTACTATGTTTTTAACTTAAAAATCCATTTGTTCCCTAGGCTTTCTTAACCTGTTTCTCACTCCCAGATTTTTTCTTATTCTCAGTAAAATTTCTTGACAGTGCCTCTCCCACTCTATTGTTTGCTCTCTTTTTGCACTCTCTCACCACTCTCTTCACCATTCTTTTACTCTCCATATACTCTGCCCTTCTTATATCACTTCTGTTTTGTAAAAACCTCTCGTAAGTTACCTTTTTCTTTTATCGCACTCTTTACCTCATTCCACCAATCACTCCTCTTTCCTCCTGCACCCACCCTCCTATAGCCACAAACTTCTGCCCCACATTCTAACACTGCATTTTCAGAACTATGCCATCCCTCTTCAACCCCCTTCCCCACTACCCATACTTGCACTAGCCCACTTTTCTGCCAGTAGCTGCTTATCTCGCCCTAGGCTGCTTATATCTCACCCTAACTTCCTCCTCCCTTAGTTTATAAACTTTCACCTCTCTATTACTTGCTGCTGGCATTTTTCCTGTGTCCCATCTACCTGTTACTCTAACTGTAGCTACAACTAAATAATGATCTGATATATCTGTTGCCCCTCTATTAACATGCACATCCTGAAGCCTGTCCACCAATACATAATCTAACAAACTACTTTCATTATGTGGTATATCATACCTTGTATACTTGTCCTTTTTTTTTTTTTGTCATGAAATATGTATTACTTATTACCAAACCTTTTTCTACACATAGTTGAATTAAATGCCCCCCCATTTTCATTTACCCCTGGCACCCCAAATTTACTTACTACTACCTCCACAACATTTTTACTACTTCAGCATCTAGATCCCCAACCATTAGTACTCTCTCACTTGGTTCAAAACTCAGCACATACTCATTCAACATTTCCCATTTCTTTTTCTTTCTCTTTTTAGCTTTTTTTTTTTTTTTTTACACAAGGTTTGATAAGGTTAAGGATCCCTAGTTTTATTGACAAGCTATTTACAGGTTAAGGATTCTTAACTTTATTGGCAAGCTAAGAGCTGTTACCTACATCAGCTCATTTGAAAGCATTTTTATTGTTATGAGACATACAAGTAGGGAACAGGATGAAGTTGGAGCCATCTGTGGGCAGCCTTTTCATGTGAATCAAACTGACTTTATTTTGTTGACATCATTATTCTGTACGAATGTTTCCATACTCGAGTCATCCTGGTATGTATATCCCAATTGGGTGATGTTCTGGAGAAGGTACGCCAAGTGAAGTTGCTGCTTCTGCCCGTCCTTGTGGCTAAACTTGTTCCATTTCTCTCCTCGAAGTGGAACCAAGTGTGGTACTTTGCATTTGGCCTTGTACAAACAGTAAGCCCCCCAACATCCCTCCTATGTTGAAGGCTCTGCTGAAATGACAGATCAATCCAGGATGGGTCCAGGCGAGAGATGAGACGTCTTGCTCTGTTCTCTACTCTGTCAAGCAGTCGCAGATGAGAGGGGGGCAGGCAAACCAAGAAAGTGGAGCATACTTGAGGTGTGAGCGTACTTGTGCCTCGTACAGGATCTTGCAACCCCTACTGTCAAGCAGATGCGAGATACGGCGAAGTGCTGTAAGCTTCCTGGCTGCCTTGTTTGCAAGATTTACAACATGGTTCTTCATGGTTAGTTTGGAGTCAAATTTCACCCCAAGGATATCAACTTCTTCTCCAGGTGCCAACACCCTCCCATTCATCCTTACTACTGCACCAGCATTACCATCATGGTGCCTAGAGACCATCATCATTTGCGTTTTCTCAGGTGCAAATGTTACTTGCCATCTATTTCCCCAAGCTGATATAGCTCTCAGCTGGTGATTGATGTAGCTTAGAGCAGCTGGCATTTCTTCTCTTGGATAAGTGAATGTCAGTGTACAGTCATCTGCATATGCATGTGATTCGGGGATGAGATGAAGAAGGTCGTTGAAGTAGACATTCCATAACAATGGACCCAGCACGCTTCCTTGTGGAAAACTTGCCCCAATAGGATGTCTTGCTGATTCCGTTACATTGAGAACTACACTTTGAGATCTACCATGAAGGTAATCACTGAGGAGACATAGCGTAGAGCCTGCAATTCCCAGTGCTTGAAGTTTTGCTAAGAGGCCCTGGTGCCACACCCGGTCGAAAGCACCAGCAATGTCCAGTGCTACCACACAGCTGACTCTGGATTCATCCAGTGACTGGTGCCACTTAGTGGAGAGGTTTAACAACAGATCAGCAGCAGAGTAACCTTTCCTGAAGCCATATTGACGATCACAAAGTAGTGAGTGGTAGTCAAAAAAACTCTGTCATTTGTCTTGAGATTATTGTCTCAAGGATCTTACCAGTGATTGACAGGAGTGACACTGGTCTGTAGTTGCTGATTTCTGCTCTGCTCTTCTTTTTGTGAACAGGGACTACATTTGCCTCTTTCCATAGAGAGGGCCATTTACACTGTACTAGGCAGTGCTGAAAGATGCGAGTTAGAGGTGCTGCTAGCTGGTCTGCACATCTTCTCAACAATCTTGGGCTCAACTTGTCTGGGCCCACAGCCTTTTCTTGGTCAAGTGATTTAAGAAGGAAATGCACCTCCTCCTGCCTTATTGTCACCACTGACAGTTTTGCACAGTTCTTGCAGCTAGCCAAGGAGGGTCCCTTGCTGGATCAGGAACTTGCATTTTCGTAGCAAAGTGTTCAGCAAAGAGGTCCGCCTTCTCTTGACTACTATTAGAGGTGGTCCCATCCTGTCGATTTAGAGGTGGAATGAGTTCATCAGGCAGATAACCTTGTCTGTCCTTGACCAGGGGACCACCAGGTTTTGGAGCCTACCCTACCTGATGCTAGCTTTCTTTTAGTGTCCACCTCCCATTTAGCAATGGCCCACTTTTGAACGTCACCCATATGCCTACAGGCTTGCGTGTGCAAGTTCCTGTTATAGGTGGTAGGATGTCTCTTATACCTTCGCCATGCTTTGTACTTAGCAGTAGCAGCCTCTCTACAACGAAAGCCAAACCAAGGCTGATCTGTAGGCTTCGTTACATATTGCCGGTGAGGAATGTGTTCTTGTTGTAGATTAAGGATGTGTCCAGTGAAGGCTTTCACTTGGTTGTCAACATCCCCTTGGAGAAGAGCATTCCAATCGGTGGTGGCGAGCTCAGAGCAAAGGGCTGGCCAATTACCTCTTTCCCATAGCCAGGTTGTGCGTGTGGACACCTCACCTCGTTCTGTTGGGATCTTAAGTGTCGTAAAAACAGCCTTGTGGTCAGATGATCCAACGTAGCCGAGGGGTTGACAAGTGACTATGCCTTCTGCCAGATCACTCACTACTGGGTCAAGGGAGGAGCCAGAGATGTGAGTAGGGAAATCAACAAAGTTTCTCATGTCAAACACTGCAAGAAGGTCATCAAAGTCCCTCTGTATAAGGTGCTTGGTTGAGGTCACCAACAATTATAATATGTTGACAGTTGTGTTGTAGCAGAAGGGAGTCAATATTTCCATTAGGAAGTTGATGGGGTCTGCATGTTGCCACTGAGGTCTGTACATTGCACATGCTAGTACAGAGGTACTAGTGTTTATACAGAGCTTGAAGAACATCATTTCAAGATGTGTAGGGGTGGCAACATCAATGTGCTGGGCATGAACACTTTTAGAGAAGCACACAGCAACACCTCCTCCTTGCCCTTGCCTGTCTCTTCTCATCCATGAGGTGTAGCCAGCAATTCTTGCAAAATTTTCTGGAGTCCTGTCATCCAAAAATGTTTCAACAACAGCTATCATGTCGGGACGTCGAGTGTTCACAAAACTATGTGTGAGCTCTCCAACATTAGTAATGAAACCTCTAATGTTGGCCGACAGGATGCTGATAGACTGGCTCCTCTTTTTCTTTTTCTCTTTTTCTCTTTCTCTTTTTTTCTCTTTCTCTTTTTTTCTCTTTCTCTTTTTTTCTCTTTCTTCTTCAGGTGTATAAACACACTATAACCCACTTTTCACATCCAACCCTTATTTTACTCCACATAATCCTTGAATCTATACATTAATATTCACTGCAAAATAGTAGTCGATGGATTGCAATTAAGAGCAGTGATGTCATCTTCGTTTATTTTTGTTTTTTAAGTCAAAGTTAATGCTACTCAGCTTTCAATATCTGTATCATGATGTATGAATTTCAAATAAATTTTATTATTAATTTTCTTCTACTTTCAGGAAGATGAGTTGAAATCTGCTATATTAGCAGTCCTGGCTAATAAACAAGATATGGAAGGTGCCATGACAGTTGCAGAAGTACACTCTGCTCTAGGTTTGGATGCCCTGAAGACCCGAACCTTTCAGATATTTAAGACCTCTGCTATTAAAGGGGAAGGCCTAGACCAAGCAATGGACTGGTTAGCTAATGCCCTTGCTACCAGAAAATGAGACACATTTTTTAAATATAGACAATGTGCATAAGAGGTGTGCAATTTTAGGTAAATTTATTATAGAAACTCTTTACCCTAATACAGACACAGATGATAAAAATGGAGATACATAGTAGAGTGGTCAGTTGTAGTGTAGTCTGGGTTCATGAAATGGTTAATGTCATCATGACGACCTAAAATCAATATCCAGTGAGAGTGAGGCTTTCCTTGCCCTGGTTTAGCACTTTTTCTGATTATAATAATAATTTCCTTGCCTAACACAACTGTTTATTTTTTTTTTTTTTTTTCCTCCAAACTGGCCATACCCTACCAAGGCAGGGTGACCTAAAAAGAAAAAAGTTTTGTTAAGACATAACTATAGATTATAAACAATGATTTTTGTGTAAATTCTTTTCGTTGATAATTTTGGCATCATTCCACCACAAAGTAGTAGCAGTGTGAATAACATTAATTAACATTATTACCATTATGAGTATGTCTCACGTATTATCTCACATTCCACTAGATATCTCATAAAATCCAGCTTTGTTTTCAACAATACTTTTGGGTTTCTTGCCGGTTAAATCTCTGTATGTGATGTTGGTACTTAAGATTACACTTAAGGAATGCACTGTGGGGGAGTTAACACAAGTAAGTGGAGATTTGTTGAGCTTGGGGGTATTAACCCTTAGACTGTCGCAGGCCCCTTTCTGAAACTGTCATTCTGTGTTGATAAATTTCTGGAAAAAAAAAAAACAATTTTTTTCTTATGAAATGATAGAGAATCTTTTCCCGATGGTAATGACATAAAAAGTACGAAATTTGGTCGAAAACTTGCGGAATTACGCTCCCGCGATGTTAGCGGTCTCGGCGACATGTACGCATCAGCCATTTCAGCATAGTTGCTGATCCCCTTACATGTGTTATATAGCTTATCTGAGTATCATAGTACCATCCATATGTTTTATATACACGACCCATTTTGCTAGACCTAGGGACTAGTTTGTGTGACGTCACGTGATGCTGTTGCGAGCCCGTCGCGCTCAGGGATCCCTCTCAGATCCGTTCGACCTACCAGGCAGCTGCAGGCAGGCTGGGCCTCCCTTACCACAGTCTGACAAGTGTGTTTAACTTTTTTTTTTTTTTTCAACAAGTCGGCCGTCTCCCACCGAGGCAGGGTGACCCAAAAAAGAAAGAAAATCCCCAAAAAGAAAATACTTTCATCATCATTCAACACTTTCACCACACTCGCACATTATCACTGTTTTTGCAGAGGTGCTCAGAATACACAGTTTAGAAGCATACACATATAAAGATACACAACATATCCCTCCAAACTGCCAATATCCCAAACCCCTCCTTTAAAGTGCAGGCATTGTACTTCCCATTTCCAGGACTCAAGTCCGACTATATGAAAATAACCGGTTTCCCTGAATCCCTTCACTAAATATTACCCTGCTCACACTCCAACAGATCGTCAAGTCCCAAGTACCATTTGTCTCCATTCACTCCTATCTAACACGCTCACGCACGCTTGCTGGAAGTTTAACTACAACCATTTAATCTCCAACGAACCCCGACGACAAATGGTGGCATCGGAGGGCCTGTAATTCTGACGATTACAGCGATTTCTGGAGATAAATTACTACTGAGCCGGTCACCATCTTGTGACGCTAGGCTTGCCGAGACACTCTACAATCCCAAGCCAGCTACCCCAAGCAAGCTTTCACCAGTCTCTTCAGAGGCGTGGGTTTGTATCCTAAAGCTGCCACCATTTGTCGTCGGGGTTCGTTGGAGATTAAATGGTTGTAGTTATACACACTTGTTGGATGGTAACACTTATATTGTCAGACTGTGGTAAGGGAGGCCCAGCCTGCCTGTAGCTGCCTGGTAGGTCGAACGGATCTGAGAGGGATCCCCGAGCGCGACGGGCTCGCAACAGTCATGTGACGTCACACAAACTAGTCCCTAAGCCTAGCAAAAGGGGTCGTGTATATAAAACATATGGATGGTATTATGATACTCAGATAAGCTATACAACACGTGTAAGGGGATAAGCAACTATGCTGACAATGATAAATACTATACGAAAATGCACCTCAAAGTCGGCGTTTTACTTCAAAAAAACAGTCAGTTTTTTCTTCTCATTACGCACTGCGTGCTGCAGGATTTTTTTGTGGTGCGCACTGACCGCACAGACCCATTCTCTCACATGTGGGCCTACCAGTTTTCTCCCACTTGATTTGAAGCCGCTAGAATTTACGCTTATAAATGCGTCGGAAACAGTGGTGCGTAAGACGTATATATACACGACAGAAACAGTCAAAGGGTTAATGATCAGCAGAGCACATCATCTGCAGTCATTGATGAAATGAGAAGGAAAGCATAGTTTAATATTTTGATGACTGTAGTCACATTGGTCCTTAAGGTATTCTCTAGGCACAGTGTTAGTAGCCACTACTACCAGCACTACCATTTGAGATTGACCAGCAAGAAATCCACAAATCTAGCTGTAGCCAAAGCAGAGTTAATGACATACTATGTGGAGTATATAAGAAAGTTTGTGGGAGAGCGAGCTTAACACTTAGACACTCATATCGATGAGCATAAATATGACTGCCACACCGGTATTGTTAATAATGCATGTGTTATTCACAGGAATAACCACATAATTTACACCTGGAAAATCCTAGAGGGACCAGTCCCAAATCTGCACATGGAAATCACTCCTGCTTAAGTGGAATTATGTCAGACTTATCAAGAGAATTGACATAAACTCCATTGTTTAGAATTTGTGGTCATTCGTCATAACGTAGTTTTGGAGGACATGGGAAACTTCAGTATTTGCAGAGACTTGGCTAAACTAATTAGTTAATGACATCAGGTGATGTCATTATGTACTGTATCTTGTGCACCCTGCCTTCACTACACTGACTTTCATGTTTGTCCCTGTATTGTATTGATAAGACACCTAGTGAGTAAAACATTTCTATAAAAAAAGTTATTTAAAGTTGCACAAGTATCTTTTTAAACACATTTGTCGGTATTAAATACCTTATTTGTAACATAGTGGGTGGATAATGTAATGTGTACATGAGGTTGTCAGCTGCCTTTGCTGTTCAGACACTTAAATCAAAATGTGCATTCATTAGATAGGTTCTTAAAGATTTAATCTAGCCCTTGTGGCTTAGCGCTTCTTTTTGATTATAATAATTAAAGATTTAATGAATTAAATTAATATTTGATTTCAAGATTTCAAGGAGGTAATGGTGTCTGGTAAGCAATGGCAACATGTGATTTTTCATTCTTTGTGTAAGTGAATCTTTGCAGGTTTGATGATTGTGTGTGTGTGTGATTTTATATCTATATAAACATTGTTATTTCTTTTTTACCAAGGGGAAATATTTGGAAACATGATACATCATATATTTAGTAGAGTATTTCTTGTATTAAATTGGCAAGCTAATTGAAGTGTGTGCAATAGCTCAACCTCAATGATATTCTATGTAAACAATGGGGTTACTGACTGTGGGCATGTTTTATATTTCTAAGCATTGGTAACTTGGCTCCATGAAAGGTTATGTTGTACAGTAATTTTAAGATTTTGTGAAACTGTTTAAAAAGTCATTACTTAAGGTAACAGCTACTGTACTTTTACATTACTTTGAACAGGCACTCTGAGTGGCTACTCTTATTGACTATTATGCCATTATGACTACTTTTGTGTTATTTTGGGTTGGCAGCCTGGGTGGTTAGTCATGCAGATGAAAGTATGACATTGGCTGTGTAGCAGGAGGTAATTATTCTATAAATGGAGCCTAAAACTGCAAACATTTTGTGTTGGATTGGCACTTCATTTATACAAAAGTCATTCCCAGTGTTTTAGAAAAAAAATTAGGATTTTAGTGGAAAATGTAATAGTGTTTTGGTATATACAGGTGAGCCATCACTGATTCGGCAGTCACTAATCTCGTTCCATCACAAATGCAGCACTCATTTCGACTAAAGTATTGCACCCATTTTATGAGGCACCTACTGAGTGCAGACCAGTACTTGAGTTTTTTAAGGAATTTAATGGACCCAGTGATGCCAGATTAGTGATGGTCAACCTGTACTGACCTATGATTAATTTATTATTTTTATGTAATATATTACTAGTACAGGTCTAGTGAATAACTTCTCCCAGGATAATGGTAAATGATCTACACAGTAATATTTAACCAAATACATGGATTTCTTATAAGTAATTTGTATTGTAATGTTGTTATATGCAGAGTTGTCACACAAGTCTGCTGAAAACAGTTTGCAAATCTTTGTAGAGTTCTGCAAAACACATGAATGTGCCAGGAGAAAATGAATCATTTGTAAATTATCCAGTACAACCTTCATCTTATAATTGTGGATAATTGTAAGATTTGTATAGGGATGCACAGTGATCTGTGAATGTCCAGAAATGAACATATTACAGTAATTCCTTTGTTGGTGTAATATATTTTGTATTCTGTTTCTTGTATATACATATATAACATTCAAGACTTATTCTGTAAATTAAGGTTTTAATTTTTCATGTGAGCAACTAAACTCTTAAATGTCTTAAAGGAAGTAAAAACAGTTGACAAATACTGCCAGTGTTTTAAAAAAAAAAAATGCTAATTAATCTTCCAGGTTAGAAACCTCTTAACTTTTGGTTTACACACAAACCATTGTATTTATAGCATTTGTAATACTGCACTGTAGATTTTTTTTGTATCCAGTATTATTTTAAAATTTATTTATCTAAATTGAAGCAAAAATAAAGAGAATATATTTAAATTCATACTAAATGCTTATACCTATGATTAGACTACTACTTTTGTATTTAATTTTATTCATGTGATGTCCACTGCCCCAGTTTACCCAGTCATCAATAGGTACCTGGGTATTAGTAGATTGTGGGGTCACAACCTGGGAAAGGGTCAGATGCTTGGCTGGGAAAATATAGATAATTACAGGGGTTTGTCTCCAACACCAATATACCATACCAGATGTAGTGATTTTATTGGGAGAATTGAAGCCTGTAACATAATGGTTTAACCTCCCATCCAGTAGAACTATATTGAATGACACCTTTACTCTGAAAACCACATAAATATTGCCTTTCATTTTCCATAATCTAATATATTACTACATTTTTTTGGTCAATTATGGATGCTCATAAGTAAATAAAACCTGTTTTAAAATACCAGTGCCAGCTAGTTTATTAGGCTATCCCACATGGGAAAAACAATAAGCTTTTCCCCTAACAGGGCAATTTTCTTGTAATTCATTTAAAAAAAGCTCAGCTAAAACATCCCTTCAAGGGAGGTTCCTTGATGTTAGTGAGGGGCTCTTGATCTAGGGAATTGGATCTATGCTCCAGTTCCCTGAATTGAGACTAAATCCTTTCCGACCCCCCCTCCCCCCTCACATGCGCTGTATAATCCTACAGGTTTAGCGCTCCCCCATGATTATATATATAATTAGCTAAAAGATTTGGTAATGGGAGTACACTATTACTACATGATGTAAACATTAAAACTTCATAGACTTTAGTAAAAAAAATATTGGTACAATCCTGAATAGTTTTGCTGTTACATGTACAACAGAAAGCATCAACTTTCCCTTTTGACCTAACTGGGCCTACATGGTGGACTAGAGCACTTTGTGAGCACAACTTTCCTCCCACAGTGACCATCCACACTCCCTACAATTGTATTATGGAAGTCTTATGCCCCACTCATTTTCATGTTTATAAAGCCATTTTGGATAATTTCATCGTTGTATCTTGCCTCTTATTCATGGCATCCAAGAGGAATACTAGTGATGCTGGAAGTACCAAGAAGAAAAATTAACTTGAATGCATGCATTGAAAGTACAGTGGACCCTCAACTAACGCTATTAATCCGTTCCTGAGAGCTCATCGTTAGTCAGAATAATCGTTAGTGAAGTTAATTTTCCCCATAAGAAATAATGGAAATCAAATTAATCCATGCAAGACACCCAAAAGTATTGAAAAAAAAAAATTTAACACATGAAATATTAATTTTAATACACACAAACTGAAGAAGACATGCACAGTTACATGACACTTACCTTTATTGAAGATCTGGTGATGATTGATGGGATGGGAAGAGGGGAGTGTGTTGATGGTCTTAGTGTTTAGAAGGGGAATTCCCTTCCATTAGGACTTGAGGTGGCAAATCCTTTTTCAGGGTTACTTCCCTTCTTCTTTTAATGCCACTAGGACCAGCTTGAGAGTCACTGGACCTCTGTCGCACAACATATCTGCCCATAGAGGCCTGTACCTCCCGTTCCTTTATGACATTCCTAAAGTGTTTCACAACATTGTCAGTGTCACCATTAAACACTTGTTCAGGTTTCAGTCCTTCACTGTCTATGTACTCCTTGAATTCCTGCACATATTTTTCAGCTGCTTTTTGGTCCAAACTGGCAGCCTCACCATGCCTTATCACACTATGTATGCCACTACGATTCTTAAATCTCTCAAACCAACCTTTGCTGGCCTTAAATTCACTCACATCACCACTTGTTGCTGGCATTTTTCTAATTAAATCGTCATGGAACTTCCTAGCCTTTTCACATATGATCGCTTGAGAGATGCTATCTCCTGCCATCTGTTTTTCGTTTATCCATACCAATAACAGTCTCTCAACATCTTCTATCACTTGCAATCTCAGTTTTGAAAACATAGTTGCACCTTTGGCAAGAACAGCTTCCTTGATTGCCGTTTTCTTGGCCACAATAGTAGCGATGGTTGATTGGGGTTTTGTGTACAGCCTGGCCAGCTCGGAGACATGCACTCCACTTTCATACTTAGCAATGATCTCTTTCTTCATATCCATAGTAATTCTCACCCTTTTTGCTGTAGGGTTGGCACTAGAAGCTTTCTTGGGGCCCATGGTGACTTATTTTGCAGGTGCACTCACTAAAAGGCTGTGATAATATGAAATGTTCCGATTGTATGCTTGGAAGCGACCGCGGTGGCTGGCTGGCTTGTAAACACTGGCCAGAAGTGGACGCGTCTCAGACGGAACGAATAGTGTTGGTCGAGTTTCTTAGCGCTAATCGAGGCAAAATTTTTGCGATAAAATGTATCGCTAGTCAGATTTATCGTTAATCGATGCCATCGCTGGTCGAGGGTCCACTGTAAATGTTACATGTGTATGTAAGTGGTGCAAATGTCTTGGAAACTTCCAATGACTAGTGTGAACAAATCATTAATGGGAAAAATAGGTAAAAATAAGAGTTAGGGCAATAAGTAGTACAGGTAGTGACCTGCTGAAAAGAATGTTAAGTAGTCGCTACACCAAAAAAAGATGGAAAAGCTATTTAGTGTGTAATGAGAAAAACCAGCAAGGGGTCCCATTTATTGCTAATGACAGTAAGGCTCAAACCTTATCCTAATATGTATAATTATATAAAAGAGAAATAGAGCCTTTACAATACAAGTGCAGTCTTTTAAACAGAGGTCCCCTCAAGGGAGGTTCGTTGATGCTGGTGAGGGGGCTCTTGATCTAGGGAATTGGATCTGTGCTCCAGTTCCCTGAATTGAGCCTGAATGCCGACCATCCCCCCCACATGCGCTGTATAATCCTACGGGTTTAGCGCTCCCTCATAATTATAATAATAATTCAACAGGTATTTTACCTTGATGCCCATGAAGGGCTCTTGATGCAAGGAGTTGGATTTACTCTCCCATTCCTCAGATCAAATCTGATAGCTTCCCATTTCCATTGTGCTGTATATTCTTTAAGAGCTTAGGCATCCCCATTAATGTAAGATATTTATATAAAAAAGCTTTCTGTAGTGTGTGTCATCTGATCAAGCAGCAAAGATAAGTTAACTAGACAATTATTTCTAAACAGTTAGTACCAAGTATTTAATGTTAATGAGACAGTTATGTTAGAAATATATTCTGCCAAAAACTTGGGTTAGCAGGCAAGGACAATATGCACTTGGTTTCAAGGCAACAAATGATGTTTTCAGCTCATTTCTCTGCACCAATACAACGGATTTTAAGTACAAGCTTATGATTATAACAATGAATCCCCATACTATAAAGAGTAAAGACAATATGCTTACCCATTGTTTGGTGTTCTAATAAGGTAGCATGTCCCCTAATGACAGTTCTTTACTTACAAGGTGAGATTCTCATGGTCTGCATTGTTGTGGCTGTTCTTCCCCACTGCCATGTGCAAAAACCCAAATACCTACAGTTGCTTCTCACTCTCTTTTCTTAATCACTTAGTCTCATTCTCATGCCGTTGTAGTATACACCGATGGTTCTAAATCTGATGGTGTCGGGTTTGCAGCAGTGTTTCTGGACAGTGTAGTGTGAGGTCATTGATTTGACTCTAGCATTTTTACAGCTGAATTGTATGCAATTCTCGGAGCAATTATCTGTATTGCATCTGTGCATGTGTCGTCATTTGTGGTAGTCTTCAACTCCCTTAGTGTTTTGCAAGCTATGAAAAAAATTGATTCACTTCATCCCCTGGTTCTTTGTGTACAACTCTGGTTACCTCGCATCTCTAGCAAAAACTAAGATATTGTTTTCTGTTGGGTCCCTGATCATGTTGACATACAGGGCAATGAACAGGTGGACACCTTTGCGTGGTCAGCAGTACATGACCCAGTTTCGTATAGAAGTGTTCCATACACAGACACTTCTGCTGTAATTTCTACCCACCTTTGCAACCGTTGATAACAACATTGGTCTGATATGATACATAAATTACATTCTATCAAACCAAGTTTAGGTTTCTGGCCATTATCATGTCGTCGATGCTGAGGTTGGGAGACTATGCTCTCCCATCTTCACATCAGACACACTCGTCTTATTCGCAGGTTCCACTTTCGGTTAGCCATAATCTGTTGGACTGTCCAGTCTATTAATGAGCACGCAGAATTTACCTCTGACATAGTCACCGCTCTAACGCCTTACTTCATCTTTCCTCCTTGCTGACGGACCCATGTTTGACTCAGACTCGTTGACTTTCTGACAACAATTGATTTACTACACAAACTTTGATGATCTTTCTTCTACTGCTCCTAACAACCCTTTCTAACTCTTCCTCTGTTGTCCACTCCACCCTTGGTACTCTATAATCCTGCACTGTCCCCTGCCCCATTGTGCTGTATGACCCTTGTATGTTTAGCACTTCTTTTTGATTATAATAATAATACATTATTGTGGCTGTGTTGCATGGGCTCGGGCTCCCTTGGGGTGACCTTGATATACAGAAGCCAAATTAAGCACTTGCCTGCATGTTAGGTGTTCATGGTGACCTTTATATTCTTTGTTTCTGTTTACGTGGAAGGTAAGCCTGCCTGTGGAACAGTGGCCCTCGCGTGGGCAACACACTTTTTGTTGAGGGAATAGAAGTGAAATTGGAGGTTCGGTGTTGGAACTGCTGAATCAGTTTGCTGGTCTTGCATATCTCCTGTCTGGTAGGACAGTGTATTTGTCTAGGGTCAAGTGAGCATCAGAGAGATGCACCATTTTACCCCTGTGGCTCCCATATACATATATATATACATGTATATATATATATATATATATATATATATATATATATATATTATATATATTATATATATATATATATATATAATATATATATATATATTTTTTTTTTTTTTTTCAACAAGTCGGCCGTCTCCCACCGTGGCAGGGTGACCCAAAACAGAAAGAAGATCCCCAAAAAGAAAATACTTTCATCATCATTCAACACTTTCACCACACTTGCACATTATCATTGTTTTTGCAGAGGTGCTCAGAATACACAGCAGCGCTGTATAGTCCTTGTGGCTTAGCGCTTCTTTTTGATTATAATAATAATAATAATCAGAATACACAGTTTAGAAGCATACACATATAAAGATACACAACATATCCCTCCAAACTGCCAATATCCCAAACCCCTCCTTTATATGCAAAACAACCACTCTGAAAGAATAGAGAAATTCCAAGCACTTTTGTGACTACTCACATTATCAAGGAACTATGCCCCTCAAGGAAGGTTCCTTGATGTTGGTGAGGGGCTCTTTTCTCCAGGAGGGGGATATCAGCCCCCTTCAGCCCCTTTCAGCCCTGAGGGGCCCAGCCCTCTCAGAAGGGGCAAGCATCTTGTTTACTGCTACATCAAGTAATTACCAGCAGATGTTTAACTGGCGAGTACCATTTACATGGTCACGCGGCTCTGCAAGAGACAGTGTTGCAAGAGTGTTGTTTAAATAAGATACATTCAATCTCTTACCTTAGCAGGACAATTAAGGAACTGTTCTCCCAATAGCTCGAGTTGAGGTATCTAATAAATTACACAAAACCAATGTGCTAACATTATTTGATCAAGGCTCACAAAAGTCCTTCATAAGAAGAGCAGTATTGCAGAAACTGAATAAACAACCCTATACCAAAGTGCAGTTAGATAGCTGTTTTTTTTTCCCCAACCCCTGCCAATTTGGATTCAGGAAAAATAAAAGCACTAATGATGCAATCATAAAATGCTAGATCTGCTTTACACAGCATTGGAAAATAAGGAATATCCACTAGGAATTTTTATTGACCTAAGAAAAGCTTTTGACACAGTAGACCACGACATCCTACTCCACAAACTTGACCATTATGGTATAAGAGGCCATGCGCTTGCTTATTTCAAATCTTACCTTACTAATAGGTATCAGTATGTCACCATTAAAGACACAGCATCAACAACACAGCCACTTGATACTGGAGTTCCGCAGGGAAGTGTCCTTGGTCCCCTGCTCTTCCTCATATACATCAATGATCTTCCAAACGTATCCCAACACCTGAAACCCATTCTCTTTGCTGACGACACGACTTATGTCATCTCTCACCCTAATTTTGCCACCCTCAACACCATTGTTAACGAGGAGCTGATCAAAATATCGACTTGGATGACAGCCAATAAACTTACGCTTAACACTGACAAAACCTACTAGTATATTATGTTTGGTAGCAGAGCAGGAGATGCACAAATTAACATTAAGATCGACAACACTAATTACCAGACATAATGAGGGCAAATTCCTAGGCCTATACCTTGACAACAACCTGAATTTCAGCACCCATATCCAACACATAACCAAAAAAGTATCCAAAACGGTTGGGATCCTCTCCAAGATACGATACTACGTGCCGCAAAATGCCCTTCTCACACTATACCACTCACTTATTTATCCATACCTCACCTATGCTATTTGTGCTTGGGGATCAACTGCAGCAACACACCTAAAGCCAATAATAACCCAACAAAAAGCCACAGTAAGAATAATCA
The DNA here is from genome assembly GCF_026875155.1 of Cherax quadricarinatus. Lineage (NCBI taxonomy): Eukaryota > Metazoa > Arthropoda > Malacostraca > Decapoda > Parastacidae > Cherax > Cherax quadricarinatus. The sequence goes on from NC_069405.1 coordinate 71,722,168, forward strand.
CTAAATCCCATCCCCGGCAACACCCCCCCCCCACTCTTCATAGATCTAAACTTACTCCCTGTTCAGTACATCCACACTTACTACTGTGCAATCTACATCTACAGGACCTTAAACTCCAATATAAACCTTGACCTAAAATGCTTTCTTGATAGTTGTGACAGGATCCACAGGCATAACACCAGACACAAACATCTCTACGACATTCCCCGTGTCCGACTAAACCTTTACAAAAATTCAATGTATGTCAAAGGCCCTAAAATCTGGAACACCCTACCTGAGAACTCTAGAACTGCAGACACATTCATCACCTTCAAAACTACCATTAGAAAACATCTTATCTCCCTGATACACCCCGTCAACTAACTACACGAATACCACCTGGTGGTTCACACTTACACTCACCCATTTGACCATACACATAAAGATTAATCTCAATCTAAAATAATGAATCCTGTGACACTCTCCAATACTGAAACTATGTACTGTGCCAAAACAAAAGCATTCACATTGCTAAACTCACAAACTAGTATTTAGTCACTTAGCCATAATACCAACTTACCTCATAATTTGTAATATTTTAAAATTAAGAATTAAACTAAGTCTGCCCGAAATGCCTAGCCATGCTAGGTGTTCTAGTGGTACACTCTGTAATCATTATTTTACTACATGTAAACCACACAATAACCAAATTCTGTAAACTCAGCATTGTAATCCTTATAGAGAATAAACTTTAAATTGAATTTGAACTGAAAATTCTGGTAAGCAAGCATATGACCTAGCCAGATTCAATGTTGGTCTAGGAAACAGTAAAAAGACAGTAGAAGCTGTGGTAGTAGATGATTTGCCTAAGTCTGTGCGAATCCAGGGATTAAAAGAAACAGTTGCAGCACTGAAAGTAGCTAAGGTCAAGTTATCCTGTCCTGACATACAGACGGACACTGTTAGTCCAATTGATTTAATCATTGGAAGTGATTATTATCACTGTTTTGTGCAAAATATAGTAAGTAAACATGATGTTTCAACTGCTGAAAACTGCATGGATGCCACATGATATGTGGTCCCATCCCTCTCAAAGTGGGAAAGAAGCTGATATGGATTCATGAGAATGTACTTGTTACGAGAATAACTGCGATCATGTACCACCGCAAAAATATCGCATTACTGGAAGAAATGAATGAACCAGTATGATACAGTTGTGGTATTAGATGTATTACAAACTCCAGGAATCCAAAGGCACCTGTTATCCTGGTGTAAAGGGAGCAAAATAAACACAGCAAAAACTTTTGACTTATATTATCCTTCACCAAGTAAGAACAGAAGTATGTACACTATATACAGCAATAGGTATTAGGTGCCCATCACGGTACGCAAGGCAAATAGAAGCCTGCTAGAGAGCAGACTGTGCTTCAACCAGCTCTAGAAAGGAATGGAAAAGGCATACAGGTGTGTGGTACCCACAACACCTCGCGATTGCCAAACCATCTTCTCATAGGCTGGAACCTGGGTACTGATTGAACGACGGGGCCCCATCGTTAAGCCTTAGCACCTGGTTCACTGGTTGGGGAGATAGCCTTTCAGTGAGGGTGTGTACATGCGCCGAATAAAGGTTACGTACTCTTTGTATGCACCAAGATGTAAATAAAAACCCAAGCCACAAGAGTCTCAGACTTATAACTACTATAATTAGAAACAGACAAATAAAAAAGATGGACAGTCTGGGTTAGGTTTATCCATGGAAACATTAAATTACACCACATGCCCTGGCTTTAGCAATTATCGCCTGGCTTTCGGACAAATGAAAGCACAAATACATGAGCTCAGCAAGAATCCAGAGCTACTGACTGTCTGTGATAATCATACAAGAACAGTTGGACAATAAATTCATTGAGGAAGTAGTCAAAGACAAACTGAAGACAGAAGCTCATTACCTCCCGCACCACGGAGTCAGAAAAGATTCTGAAACCACTCCACTAACGTGTGGTAGAAGAATTGAGACACGTATGTAACACATGGGAATCTTTATTGAAGAAAACTTTCAACCCACACTGTGCTCATCAGTCCAGTACAAGTATAATGAGGTCTTACTTACTACAAGAGTGATGGACTGAACACATCGAATCCAGGTTGAGGGACTGATTACCTCATACTTCTACTCTCCTTACCCCATTTCTACTTTGTATTGACCTGATGTAGCCACTGTGTGGCGAAAACGTTTCTTCAATAAAGATTCCCTGTGTTGCTTAAGTGTCCCTCAATTCCTTCAACTTGTCGTTTTCAAACATTCATCCTCAACTGTTGTATATAATTGCAGCGCACGTGAAAATAAAGATTAGCAAGTTTAAAATGACTGTCTGATGACCGGACCCCAAACTGAGAAGGGGAGACGGCTTAAAAATTTCGCAAAACCCATATCCACAGGCTGATTTTTTTAAAGCTTTTTTTAAGATCAACTACAAGAAATAGATAGAGTTATACCGATTTTGTGGCCTGAGAATCCACATATCCCAAAGTCCTGTAAAAACCTTCTTTTCAAATCATTTTAAATTTGGTCAACCCTCCCTTTTTTCTGGGAAGCTACTCAAATACACTTTTGAAGAAACTAAAAGTCCCTTCAAAAAAAATCTTAAAGAAAAGTTTCCATGGGGGACAACTTCAAGGTACTGTGAAAATAGGATGATTTGAAAATCCTTATACAGAAAGCAAAACAAGGAGATGAAAAGAAGAAAATTTCCCCCTCAAAGGGATCTGGAATACAAAATCAAAAAATTTAAAGGGAACTTACAAAGAAGTTTTCCCCTGAACTGAAATTCCAGATTGCAACAGTATCTGGGTTTAAATTGGAACACACAGAAGATACTTTATTCAAAAGGATAAACAATAAATCAGCAGTAACTCACTAAACATTTTTACTCTCAGAGGTATCACAATGTTTTGATCCTCTAGGACTCGTCTCCCAATTACCAAAAGGGTTTTAAAATATATGCAAGATGCTGGAAACTCAAAATCGGCGGGATGAGAACTTGCCCCTAGAAATCAGCAAGCATGGGATGAAATATCCCCGGAGTTTTTCAATTTATCAAAATTTCATTTTCCAAAAAAAGGTCGAGAGAGAAACAAAATACACATTACATGTGTTCTGTGATGCGTCAAAACCAAAGTTTTTTGGGGGAACTTCATGTTAAAAATGAAGGGAAATACACTTTACTTTAAAGGCCAGGGTAGCACCCTTGAAGGTCAGAACAGTACCCCCAACTTGAACTGACAGCACTCTAGTGGGACAAAATTAGCTGTTACTCAACAAAGTACTTGACTCTCCTATTTAAAAAACTGATTAAGTAAATGAAGCATTTCCCGTGGTTTAAAATATAAAGTAAGGGTCTATGGAGAACAAGGAGCGAAATAAAAAAGATGCAGAAGATTTCTCTTCTTTACGTCCTACCCAAGAGAATCCAGCTGACATGTTTCACGTGGGTTTCCCCCCTCAAAAATTTTGGATAATTAAAATGGCTCCAGGACCGAACTGGCTCCTAATGAAAAACTGGCCTCAGCAAAAAACCGCATTTTTAACAGAAAAAACAGTCGCTTAAACACCGGAGAAAAAAATGTTAAATACTGCAGACAACAGAAACAGTCATTGATGGCTCTAAATACTCATCTTTGGGTAAACTCTTAAAAGTTACAGCTCTTGTCTTTAAATTCATTAAAGGAATAAAACCTAATTATGAATGTCTTGAACCCATTAAATACTGGGTGAAACTAATATAGAAAGATGTTTACTCTACAGAATATAAATTTCTGGAAACAAGATAAATCCCCAAAGAAACCTAATATGATTAATTCTTTAGGACTTTATCTCGACTCAGAAAAGATTATAAGATGTCGAGGAAGAATTCATAATTCTTCACTACCTAAAGAAGCCATACATCCAATATTGATCCCCAAGAATCATTGGCTAACAAAACTGATAAGAGATAAGATAAGATTTCGTTCGGATTTTTAACCCCGGAGGGTTAGCCACCCAGGATAACCCAAGAAAGTCAGTGCGTCATCGAGGACTGTCTAACTTATTTCCATTGGGGTCCTTAATCTTGTCCCCCAGGATGCGACCCACACCAGTCGACTAACACCCAGGTACCTATTTGCTGCTAGGTGAACAGGACAACAGGTGTAAGGAAACGTGTCGAAATGTTTCCACCCGCCGGGAATCGAACCGGGGCCCTCCGTGTGTGAAGCGGGAGCTTTAGCCACCAGGCCACCGGGCCACCGGTGTTACATGGTGGGGTAGCTGACACACTGTCATATACGACAATCCTACTGGATACCTCAAGGTCGACAAAGTGAAAAAACAAATAAAGGACTGTATTACTTGTGTACGAAAGGTATATAATACCGACAAGATGAGAGTAAGACACATGTGCAACATCTGGGTATCTTTATTGTAGACGTTTCGCCATCCAGTGGCTTTATCAATACAAATTCCAGGACACAACTTGAAGACAGCAGAACCATGTACAGAAGATGAGGTAATCAGTCCCTCAACCCAGGAGCAGGTGCGAACAGCACCACAGTCGTGGAGATTCCGAAGCAGAAGAAAGAATCCTGGCGCCTACACAGCAACGTCAGGTGAAGCAGACGAGGGCAAATTCACTGGTGGGCGGGACTCCCAGTGGAAGTAGGTCTTCCCCAAAAAGATGGGTTAGTTGTAGTAGTAGTCGTAGTTGTGAAGGTTATGTACATGTTTAGAAATTAAGATTCCATGAGTTGCAGTGTCTGACAAGTTGTGTACGAAAGGTATATAATACCGACAAGATGAGAGTAAGACACCCTGTGCAACATCTGGGTATCTTTATTGTAGACGTTTCGCCATCCAGTGGCTTTATCAATACAATTCCAGGACACAACTTGAGACAGCAGAACCCTGTACAGAAATGAGGTAATCAGTCCCTCAACCCAGGAGCAGGTGCGAACAGACCACAGTCGTGGGAAAATTCCGAAGCAGAAGAAAGAATCCTGGCGCCTACACAGCAACGTCAGGTGAAGCAGACGAGGGCAAATTCACTGGTGGGGGGGACTCCCCAGTGGAAGTAGGTCCTTCCCAAAGAGATGGGTTAGTGTAGTAGTAGTCGTAGTTGTGAAGGGTTTTGTACATGTCCTCAGAATTAAGATTCCTGATGTTGCAGTGTTGACAAGTTGTGTACGAAAGGTATATAATACCCACAAGATGAGAGTAAGGACACATGTGCAACATTGGGGATCTTTATTGTAGACCCTTTCGCCATCCAGTGGCTTTATCAATACAAATTCCAGGACACAACTTGAAGACAGCAGAACCATGTACAGAAGATGAGGTAATCAGTCCCTCAACCCAGGAGCAGGTGCGAACAGCACCACAGTCGTGGAGATTCCGAAGCAGAAGAAAGAATCCTGGCGCCTACACAGCAACGTCAGGTGAAGCAGACGAGGGCAAATTCACTGGTGGGCGGGACTCCCCAGTGGAAGTAGGTCCTTCCCAAAGAGATGGGTTAGTTGTAGTAGTAGTCGTAGTTGTGAAGGTTATGTACATGTCCTCAGAATTAAGATTCCATGATGTTGCAGTGTCTGACAAGTTGTGTACGAAAGGTATATAATACCGACAAGATGAGAGTAAGACACATGTGCAACATCTGGGTATCTTTATTGTAGACGTTTCGCCATCCAGTGGCTTTATCAATACAAATTCCAGGACACAACTTGAAGACAGCAGAACCATGTACAGAAGATGAGGTAATCAGTCCCTCAACCCAGGAGCAGGTGCGAACAGCACCACAGTCGTGCACAACTTGTCAGACACTGCAACATCATGGAATCTTAATTCTGAGGACATGTACATAACCTTCACAACTACGACTACTACTACAACTAACCCATCTCTTTGGGAAGGACCTACTTCCACTGGGGAGTCCCGCCCACCAGTGAATTTGCCCTCGTCTGCTTCACCTGACGTTGCTGTGTAGGCGCCAGGATTCTTTCTTCTGCTTCGGAATCTCCACGACTGTGGTGCTGTTCGCACCTGCTCCTGGGTTGAGGGACTGATTACCTCATCTTCTGTACATGGTTCTGCTGTCTTCAAGTTGTGTCCTGGAATTTGTATTGATAAAGCCACTGGATGACGAAACGTCTACAATAAAGATACCCAGATGTTGCACATGTGTCTTACTCTCATCTTGTCGGTATTATATACCTTTCGTACACAACTTGTCAGACACTGCAACATCATGGAATCTTAATTCTGAGGACATGTACATAACCTTCACAACTACGACTACTACTACAACTAACCCATCTCTTTGGGAAGGACCTACTTCCACTGGGGAGTCCCGCCCACCAGTGAATTTGCCCTCGTCTGCTTCACCTGACGTTGCTGTGTAGGCGCCAGGATTCTTTCTTCTGCTTCGGAATCTCCACGACTGTGGTGCTGTTCGCACTGCTCCTGGGTTGAGGGACTGATTCCTCAATCTTCTGTACATGGTTTGCTGTCTTTCAAGTTGTGTCCTGAATTTGTATTGATAAAGCCACTGGATGTGCGAAACGTCTACAATAAAGATACCCAGATGTTGCACATGTGTTTACTCTCATCTTTGTCGGTATTATATAACCTTTCGTCACAACTTGTTCCGACACTGCAACATCATGGACATCTTAATTCTGAGGACATGTACATAACCTTCACAACTACGGCTTTTTTAACTTACTACAACTAACCCATCTCTTTGGGAAGGACCTACATCCAATGGGAGTCCGCCCACCAGTGAATTTGCCCTCGTCTGCTTCACCTGACGTTGCTGTGTAGGCGCCAGGATTTCTTTCTTCTGCTCGGAATCTCCACGATTGTGGTTGCTGTTCGCACCTGCTCCTGGGTTGAGGGACTGATTACCTCATCTTCTGTACATGGTTCTGCTGTCTTCAAGTTGTGTCCTGGGAATTTGTATTGATTGAGCCACTGGATGGCGAACGTTACAATACAAGATACCCAGATGTTGCACATGTGTCTTACTCTCATCTTGTCTGGTATTATATACATTCGTACACAACTTGTCAGACACTGCAACTCATGGAATCTTAATTCTGAGGACAGTACAATAACCTTCACAACTACGACTACTACTACAACTAACCCATCTCTTTGGGAAGGACCTACTTCCACTGGGGGTCCCGCCCACCAGTGAATTTGCCCTCGTCTGCTTCACCCTGACGTTGTGTGTAGGCGCCAGGATTCTTTCTTCTGCTTCGGAATCTCCACGACTGTGGTGCTGTTCGCACCTGCTCCTGGGTTGAGGGACTGATTACCTCATCTTCTGTACATGGTTCTGCTGTCTTCAAGTTGTGTCCTGGAATTTGTATTGATAAAGCCACTGGATGGCGAAACGTCTACAATAAAGATACCCAGATGTTGCACATGTGACTGTATTACTTGTCGTCACTACGATATGCGAGTATGTCAGTATCCAGGTCCACCTCCATATCCCTCTGAAAGAGTTTGGCATGTCGCTCCATTTGAGGTGACATGTGTAGATTACACTGGACCAATAATTTTAACCAAAACAGTTGACAGAGTTCCCATCATGGTGTACATCCGTTTGTTCACTTGTGCTACAACTAGAGCAGTACATCTAGAAGTAGCCACTGACATGTCTGCTGAAACCTTTATCAAATTATTCAGAAGGTTTGCAGCCAGAAGGGCATGTCCCAGACTGATGATTTCAGACAATCCAACGAACTTTGTTGCTGGTGCTGCTTATATAAGCAAGATCTTTGATCAACCAGAAGTACAACAGATGTTGAATCAACGCAGTTGTTGTTGGAGATACATTCCTCCTAAATCTCCATGGCACGGCGGATTTTATGAAAGAATGATCGGCATTGTAAAACGTTGTTTAAGGAAGACTCTTCATCGTCAGAGAATCGACTTAGAAGAATTTCGTACAGTTGTGACTGAAATAGAAAATAGAATCAACAACAGACCTCTAACTTATGTTACCGATGATCTAGACAATTTAGAAGTGTTAAGTCCATCTCATTTACTCCATGGCAGAAGGCTCGAACCTGTTCCTCTCATGAATGATAAAGAAATCATAGAGGAACCTACTTATTTCGAACCTGGGCAACTCAGACGTAAATTCAAACACCTTAATAAAGTGATTGAACGTTGGGAGAAAATTTGGCGAGAAGACTATCTCACCTCATTGAGAGAACACTTCTATGGAGCTGGTGTTCCTGAAAATCATAAGTCCTTAAGACCTGGTGACATAGTGATTATTGACAATGATGGTCCGAGGTCCCAATGGCCACTTGGAAAAATTGTGACCATATATCCTGATGCAAATGGAATCATCAGGACAGTTGACGTTTTGAGCAAAGGTGTAGTGAATAAACGGACAATAAATAAACTAGTGCCGTTAGAATTACACAGTGCTGAAAGCAAAATTAGTAATTCTCCAGAAACCACACAGACTACAGCTGTTCAGAAAAGACAAGCAGCAGTGGTGGCGAGTGAGAAAAATCACCTGCAGCGAACCTCCGCTGCCCCACAGTGTGGAGAAATTTACTCCAAGAGAGGGGTATCAGCCCCTTCAGCCCCTTTCAGCCCTTTCAGCCCTGAGGGGCCCAGCCCTCTCAAAGACAAGCACTTTTTTACTG
>NC_069405.1:71731343-71766343 GCF_026875155.1 Cherax quadricarinatus
GTAGTTGGGGGTTAGAGGGTGTGGGGAGGGGTTAGGTTTTTTGGGGGGAGGGGTAGGTGGCAAAGGTGAGGTGGTTAGGGAAAGGGGGGAGAGGGGGTTTAAAGGGGGGGGAGGGGGGGTATTTTTGGGGTTTTTGGTGGGGGGTTGTGTGGGTGTGTGTGTGTTGTGGTGTGTGGGGGGTTTGTGTGGGGTGTGTGTGGGTGTGTTTTGTGTGTGTGGGGTGTGTGGTGTGTTGGGTGTTTTGTGGTGTGTTTTGGGGGTGTGTGTTGGGTGTGGGGGTGTTTTGGTTTGTTTGTGTGGGGGTGTGTGGGGGTGTGTGTGTTTTGGTGTGTGTGTGTGGTGTGTGTTGTGGTGTTGTGTGTGGTGGTGTTGTGTGGTGTGTGTGTGGTGTTGTGTGGGGTGGTGGTGTGTGTTTTGGGGTGTGTTGTTGGTTTTTGTTGTGGGGTTTAAAGTGGTGGTGTGGGGGTGGATTGTGTGTGTGGTTTGGTGTGTGGTGTGTGTGTGTGGTGGTGTGTGTTGTGTGTGGGGGTGTGTGGTGTGTGGTGTGTTGTGGTGTGTGTGGTGTGTGTGGGGGTGTGTTTTGTGTGTGGTGTGTGGGTTGTGTGGGGTGTTGTGCGGGTGGTTGTGTGTGTGTGTGTGGTGTGTGTGTGTGGTTTGTGTGTGTGGTGTGTGGTGTGTGTGGGGTGGTGTGTGGGTGTGTGTGGTTTTGGTGTGTGTGGTGTGTGTGGGTGTGTGTGGTGGTGTGTTGTGGGGGGGTGTGAAATTTGGGGTGTTGTGGGGGGTTGTTTGTGGTGTTGTTGGTTTTTGTGTGTGGGTTTGTGTGTGTGGTGTGTGGTGTGTGGTGTGTTTGTGTGGTGTGTGTTGTGTGGTGTGTGTGTGTGTGTGTGGTGGTTGGGTGGGTGTTTTGTGGTGTGTGTGTGTGGGTGTATTGGGGTGTTGTGTGTGTGTGGGTGTGGTTGGTGTGTGTGTGTGGTGTGTGTTGTGGTGTGTGTGTGTGGGTGGGGGTTGATATCTTGTGTGTTTTGGTGTGTTGTGTGGTTGTGGTTACTCACCTATTTGTATCACCTATTTGGGGTTTTGCAGGGTCGAGTCACAGCTCCGGGCCCCGCCTCTTGCTGATTGCACTAGTCCCCCTCTCTCCCTGCCCCATGAGCCTATCAACCTCCCTTTAAAACTATGAATGGTTCCCCCCTCCACTCGTCACTTCTAGCTATTCCACGCCTACTACTCTATGACTGAAGAAATATTTCCAAACACCCCTTTGATTCACGATCTTCAATTTCCCCATTGTGACCTTTTGTGTCTTTCCCTTTTCCTGGAACATCCCGTCTTTGTCCACCTTGTCTATTTCGTGCAGTTTTTTTATATGTCGTTATCATGTCTCCCCTGACCCTCCTGTCCCCGTGTCTCAGGGGGATTTCCCTCAACCTTTTTTCGTAGGACAATCCCCGTAGCTCTGGACTATCTTTTTGCAAAACCTTTTCACTTTCTCTAATTTCTTGACGTGCTTGACTAGGTGTGATTCCAAACTGTGCGCAACCCAGTAGGGGGGTGCGTAAATGGTATACAGAGTCTAAACGAATCCTTTCTGAGGGATCGAACGCATCCGTAGGTTTTCCGGGCCCGTAGCTGCAGCAGTTTTTCTATTGATGTGCCCTCAGGAGAAAGCTCTGTTAACCACCCCCAGATCTTTTTCCTTGAGTAGGTTTGCAGTCTTTGGGCCCTCAAACTTAAAGTGTCTGCGGTCTTCTTTGGCCCCTTCCCCCAAACTTCATGACTTTGCTTTGGCAGGGTTTAAAATTCAAGGACCAGGTGCTTGTACCTTCCAGTCTCTTTTAGTCCTGCCTGATCCTCAATCCGATTGATTCTTTTCATTTAAATTTGCACAATGCAAACAAGGCACTTCTGATCATCCCTTCCGTTTTGTCTTTACATATACCAAAACAGCACAGGCCTAGGGCTGACCCCTGGGAAACCCGCTTGTCACAGGCCCCCCTCTGAACCCCCGTCGCGTACCATACTCTTGTTGCCTCCCTGCAGGTATTCTCTGACCATTTTCAGTGCCCTTTTTCCCGTTTTGGTTTCCTGACCTCTAGCTTTTCAGTAATCTCTTGTAGGAAATGTGTCGAAGGGCCCTTTTTGCAGTCCAAAAAAATGCAGCGATCCACCCCTCCTCTCTTGTCTTACTTTTGTCCCCCCCTTTCAAAAAAAATCTAGTAGGTTTTTGGGCACAGGGTTTTCCTTCCCTGAAACCGTGCCGGTTGTCAATTATACACTTGTTTCTTTTCCCAAGTGCCCACCACTCTCCTCCTGATGATCTTCACCATGACCTTGCTCATACTATACACGTTTAGAGATGCAGGTCTTTAGTTTAGTGCCTCATGTCTGTCCTCCCCTTTTTTAAAAATTGGGACTACATTTGCCATTTCCATACCTCAGGGAGTTGCCGTTTCAAATATGTGTTGAAGATCTTTGTTAATGGCTCCCACAATATCTCTGGCTCCACTTAAGGACCCATGGAGAGATGTCGGTCCCACCGCTTTGATGTGTCAAGTTCGCATAGCAGCTTCTTCACCTCCTCCCTTGGTTTATATGTACCTCATCGAGCACTTGCTGGTGTGCCCCCCTGTTCTGATTTCCTGGAGTCCTACTGTTCCACTGTAAATACCTCTTTAAATCTTGTGTTATTTCGCTGACATACCTCTGGTCGTTTCCTTGTGAATTCCCCATCACCCTTCCTCAGTCTGATTACCTGTCCTTGGACTGTTGTTCCCTCCTGATGTGGCTGTACAACAGCTTTTCGTCAGTCTTTACTTTTGATGCTATGTCATTTTCATATTGTCTCTGAGCCTCCTTCTTATCTGTGCATATTCGTTTCTGGCTCTTCGGCGGATTTCTTTATTTCCCTGAGTTCTCTGCTTCGTACCTTTTCTATTCTCTAGTACACCTAGTTTTTGCCTCCCTACACCTTTGGGTGAACCAAGGACTCGTTCGTCTCCCATTATTTCTGTTTCCCTTGGAACAAACCTCTCCTCTGCCTCCTTGCATTTTGTTGCTACATAGTCCACATTCTGTACTCGTTTTTCCTGTCATTCTCTCCACTGAATGTCTTGAAGGAAGTTCCTCATGCCCTGAGTAGTTCCCCCTTTTGTAGTTTGTTTTCCCCAGCCTATTCTGCGACTCTCTCCAACTTGGAGCTCAAACTATTTAGTCCGAAGCACAGAACCACATGATCACACTCCCAGGGGCCTTTCATACATGGAAAATATCCTCGGCTGTCCGAACTACCTCAAGGTGAATACAAGGTCCTGTCTTGCTGGTTTCATCCTCCCTCCTCTCTCTGATAGTGTCTCTAAACATGTGGATGCATGAGGTTTTCCAGTACCACATCCATCATCATGCTCTCCAAGTTTCGGACCCCCAAGGGCTCCAGATTTCCCAGTCAATCTCCTTGTGATTGAAATCACCCAATAACTAGTAATCTTGGCTCCCCCCATTGTGCTCTCCTGCCCACCTCGGCTAGTGTGGTCGACCATTGCTCTGTTGCTCTCATCGAAATTCTCTCTGGCCTCCTGCAGTTCTGTGGTGGAGTTGTACATTACTGCAATTATCACCTTATTCCCTCGACTGGATTGTTCCTACTAGTAGTCCCCTTTCGCCGTGCCATCCATTCCCTTCCATTTTCCTCAAACCCCCACTGTTTTTAATGAGCAGTCAACTCCTCTCCCCCCTCTCCTCCCTCTGTCTTTCCTGAGGAATGATATCCCCGGGTTTTTTTTTTTTGGAAAGATTGAATCTGTTTATTATTCTTGTGAGTTTTTGTTTTCTGTGAGTGCTATTATGTCTGGGGATGTCTCCTTGATTCTTTCGTGCCACTCCTCATACTTATTTGTTATTCCATCTGCATTTGTATACCACACCTTCAACTTCTTTTCTAAGATTGTGGTCTGGGAGGTGTATTGGGGTTGGGGAAGTGGGAGACCTGATAAGGAACTGTGGGTGGTTGCTGTGGGGGTGGTGTTTGTAATGCAGTGGGTGGGGGCATTGGATGTGGCATGGGTGTTTTGGTTTAGAGTGTTTGGTTGCACTGGGGTTGACCTGGTTGGGAGGCTTCTATAGGAAGTTGTGAGGGAGGCTGCATTTGATCTTCCTGTGTCTGGGATCTCCTGTCTGTCTTCTCCATCCCCTCTCTTTCCTCCTTTCGCCTTTGTACCATCTCTCTCTGTTTCTGCCTTTCTGCTTGTGTTCTGTCGCGGTCGAGATACACCTTCCTGTATGCTGGCATGTCCCTTAATCGTGCTTTCTCCTGCAGGATCCTGTTCCGAGTCGATTCTGCCTTGAAGGTCACTTTCACTTTCCGGGTTCTTTTTTTACATACCCCCCTATTCTCCGAAAATTTTCCGGGTCATGTCGTCTTCTCCTATTGCTTTCATGATGCTTTCAATTGCTTTTTCTCCCCTTGTTTTCTGGCTTCATATGTTTCCCCTTCAACTTCCTGGAGCCCATACACAAAGACTGACCTCACCCTTTCATTCTCCCACTGCATATCCCTGTGTATCCCCTCATTCAATTTGATTTCCTCCATTGCAGCTTTCATTTCTTCAGTTTCACTAGCTAATGTACTTGGGCTCAGTGGCCTGTCATTTTCCCTTCTCGGCTTTCCCTGGTCTCTGCTGTGGTCTGTTAGGGCCTCCACATATAGCTTAGCTCTTTCATTTACTACATTCTCCACTGATTGAGCTTCTACATGCTGTTTTGCTCCTTCTTTCCCTACAGTCCCCTTATTTGTGACTGAGGTAGCAGTCTCTGTTGTCAATCCCAAAATGTTCTTTAGCTCTTTAGGCTGTTTCAGATTTTTCAGTTCCTCTTCTAAACTTTGTATCCTGGCCTTTGATGCTTTGACTTGCACCTCCCACTTCCTGCTTTCCATGTCTATCCTCTCTTCCATTTTCATGCTAAGTTCTTCTAGTTTCTTTTCCCATTCATGTTCCCTTTTTGTGAGCTCTGCTGCCCAATCTTCCTTTGCAGTTTCCTCCTCCTGTCCCTTGGTTTTTTTTGTTGCTCTCTGGCAACCCATTTTTGCTTTATCCTGATTGCCTCAGAGTGGGAAACCTATGTAATTCTGTATGTTAGGTTAGTATTGTGTATGTCAGAGTGTGGGGGGGGGGGAGGTAGAGGAGGAACTGTGACTATGTGGGAGAGTAGTGGGAAGGGGGTGTGGGAAGGAGAGTGAAGCAAGTGGGTAAGTGGGAGAGGGAGAGGGGGAGGGAGGGAGAGGTGGGAAGGGGGAGGGTGAAAGAGGGAGGGGAGGGATCAGGTGAAGGAGTGAGATGTCGGTGGGGGAGGGGGGGAGTGTATGTGTGAGTCTGGCAATGTGTGTGTGTGTGTGTGTGTGTGTGTGTGTGTGTGTGTGTGTTGTGTGTTGCGTGTGTGTGTGTTATGTGTGTGTGTGTGTGTGTGTGTGTGTGTGTGTGTGTGTGTGTGTGTGTGTGTGTGTGTGTACTCACCTAATTGTGGTTGCGGGGATCGAGACTCAGCTCCTGGCCCCGCCTCTTCACTGATCGCTACTAGGTTCTCTCTCTCTCTCTGCTTCCTGAGCTTTGTCATACCTAGTCTTAATAATGTTATGTATGGTTCTTGCCTCCACTACATCATTTGCTAGGCTGTTTCACTTCCTGACGACTCTATGACTGAAGAAATACTTCCTAACATCCCTGTGACTCGTCTGAGTCTTCAGCTTCCAATTGTGACCCCTTGTTTCTGTGTCCCCTCTCTGGAACATCCTGTCTCTGTCCACCTTATCTATTCCCCGCAGTATCTTGTATGCCGTTATCATGTCTCCCCTGACCCTTCTGCCCTCCAGTGTCGTCAGTCCGATTTCCCTCAACCTTTCATCGTTGGACAGTCCCCTGAGCTCTGGAACTAACCTTGTTGCAAACCTTTGTACTTTCTCTAACTTCTTGACGTGCTTGACAAGGTGTGGGTTCCAGACTGGTGCTGCATACTCCAGTATGGGCCTAACATACACAGTGTACAGTGTCTTGAACGATTCCTTATTAAGGTATAGGAACGCTATTCTCAGGTTTGCCAGGCGCCCGTATGCTGCAGCGGTTATCTGGTTGATGATGTGTGTATGTGTGTGTGTGTAAAACGTTTGTGTACGTATGCATATGAATACTTGTATGTGTATGTACTTAAGTACACACGTACGTATGTGAATATGTATTTATACATATATACTTGTGAAACTATAAACTGTAATACGTACCGTCACTCAGTGATGCTTGGCGGGCGATTGTCGTAGAGTTTTGTAAATTGGACACAAAGCCTTGACACTGAGCCTTGACACTGAGCCTTGACTGAGCCTTGACACTGAGCCTTGACTGAGCCTTGACACTGAGCCTTGACTGAGCCTTGACACTGAGCCTTGACACTGAGCCTTAACACTGAACCTTGACACTAAGCCTTGACACTGAGCCTTCACACTGAGCCTTAACACTGAGCCTTGACGCTGAGCCCTAACACTGAACCTTGACACTGAGCATTGACACTGAGCCTTGACTGAGCCTTGACACTGAGCCTTGACACTGAGCCTTGACACTGAGCCTTGACTGAGCCTTGACACTGAGCCTTGACACTGAGCCTTGACACTGAGCCTTGACTGAGCCTTGACACTGAGCCTTGACACTGAGCCTTAACACTGAGCCTTGACACTGAGCCTTGACTGAGCCTTGACACTGAGCCTTGACACTGAGCCTTGACACTGAGCCTTGACTGAGCCTTGACACTGAGCCTTGACACTGAGCCTTCACACTGAGCCTTAACACTGAGCCTTGACGCTGAGCCCTAACACTGAACCTTGACACTGAGCATTGACACTGAGCCTTGACTGAGCCTTGACACTGAGCCTTGACACTGAGCCTTGACACTGAGCCTTGACTGAGCCTTGACAGTGAGCCTTGACACTGAGCCTTGACACTGAGCCTTGACTGAGCCTTGACACTGAGCCTTGACACTGAGCCTTAACACTGAGCCTTGACTGAGCCTTGACACTGAGCCTTGACACTGAGCCTTAACACTGAGCCTTGACACTGAGCCTTGACACTGAGCCTTGACTGAGCCTTGACACTGAGCCTTGACACTGAGCCTTGACACTGAGCCTTGACTGAGCCTTGACACTGAGCCTTGACACTGAGCCTTGACACTGAGCCTTGACTGAGCCTTGACACTGAGCCTTGACACTGAGCCTTGACACTGAGCCTTGACTGAGCCTTGACACTGAGCCTTGACACTGAGCCTTGACACTGAGCCTTGACTGAGCCTTGACACTGAGCCTTGACACTGAGCCTTAACACTGAGCCTTGACACTGAGCCTTGACACTGAGCCTTGACTGAGCCTTGACACTGAGCCTTGACACTGAGCCTTGACACTGAGCCTTCACTGAGCCTTGACACTGAGCCTTGACACTGAGCCTTGACTGAGCCTTGACACTGAGCCTTGACTGAGCCTTGACACTGAGCCTTGACACTGAGCCTTGACACTGAGCCTTGACACTGAGCCTTGACACTGAGCCTTAACACTGAGCCTTGACACCGAGCATTGACACTGAGCCTTGACATTGAGCCTTAACACTGAACCTTGACACTGAGCCTTAACACTGAGTCTTGACACTGAGTCTTGACACTGAGTCTTAACACTGAGTCTTAACACTGAGTCTTAACACTGAGTCTTGACACTGAGTCTTGACACTGAGTCTTAACACTGAGTCTTAACACTGAGTCTTAAAACGGAGCCTTAACACTGAGTCTTAACACTGAGCCTTGACACTGAGCCTTAACACTGAGTCTTAACACTGAGCCTTAACACTGAACCTTAACACTGAGCCTTAACACTGAACCTTAACACTGAACCTTAACACTGAGTGTTAACACTGAGCCTTAACACTGAACCTTAACACTGAACCTTAACACTGAGCCTTAACACTGAGTCTTAACACTGAGCCTTAACACTGAGTCTTAACACTGAGTTTTAACACTGAGTCTTAACACTGAGCCTTAACACTGAGCCTTAACACTGAGTCTTAACACTGAGCCTTAACACTGAGTCTTAACACTGAGTCTTAACACTGAGTCTTAACACTGAGTCTTAACACTGAGTCTTAACACTGAGCCTTTACACTGAACCTTAACACTGAACCTTAACACTGAGCCTTAACACTGAGTCTTAACACTGAGCCTTAACACTGAGTCTTAACACTGAGTCTTAACACTGAGTCTTAACACTGAGTCTTAACACTGAGTCTTAACACTGAGTCTTAACACTGAGTCTTAACACTGAGTCTTAACACTGAACCTTAACACTGAGCCTTAACATTGAGTCTTAACACTGAGTCTTAACACTGAGTCTTAACATTGAGTCTTAACACTGAGTCTTAACACTGATCCTTAACATTGAGTCTTAACACTGAATCTTAACACTGAGTCTTAACACTGAGTCTTAACACTGAGCCTTAACACTGAGTCTTAACACTGAGTCTTAACACTGAGTCTTAACACTGAGTCTTAACACTGAGTCTTAAAACGGAGCCTTAACACTGAGTCTTAACACTGAGCCTTGACACTGAGCCTTAACACTGAGTCTTAACACTGAGCCTTAACACTGAACCTTAACACTGAGCCTTAACACTGAGTGTTAACACTGAGCCTTAACACTGAACCTTAACACTGAACCTTAACACTGAGCCTTAACACTGAGTCTTAACACTGAGCCTTAACACTGAGTCTTAACACTGAGTCTTAACACTGAGTCTTAACACTGAGCCTTAACACTGAGCCTTAACACTGAGTCTTAACACTGAGCCTTAACACTGAGTCTTAACACTGAGTCTTAACACTGAGTTTTAACACTGAGTCTTAACACTGAGTCTTAACACTGAGCCTTTACACTGAACCTTAACACTGAACCTTAACACTGAGCCTTAACACTGAGTCTTAACACTGAGCCTTAACACTGAGTCTTAACACTGAGTCTTAACACTGAGTCTTAACACTGAGTCTTAACACTGAGTCTTAACACTGAGTCTTAACACTGAGTCTTAACACTGAGTCTTAACACTGAACCTTAACACTGAGCCTTAACATTGAGTCTTAACACTGAGTCTTAACACTGAGTCTTAACATTGAGTCTTAACACTGAGTCTTAACACTGAGTCTTAACACTGAGTCTTAACACTGAGTCTTAACACTGAGTCTTAACACTGAGTCTTAACACTGAGTCTTAACATTGAGTCTTAACACTGAACCTTAACACTGATCCTTAACATTGAGTCTTAACACTGAATCTTAACACTGAGTCTTAACACTGAGTCTTAACACTGAGCCTTAACACTGAGTCTTAACACTGAGTCTTAACACTGAGTCTTAACACTGAGTCTTAACACTGAGTCTTAACACTGAACCTTAACACTGAGTCTTAACACTGAGTCTTAACACTGAACCTTGACACTGAACCTTAACACTGAGCCTTAACACTAAGTCTTAACACTGAGTCTTAACACTGAACCTTGACACTGAACCTTAACACTGAGTCTTAACACTGAGCCTTAACACTGAGTCTTAACACTGAGTCTTAACACTGAGTCTTAACATTGAGTCTTAACACTGAGTCTTAACACTGAGCCTTAACACTGAGTCTTAACACTGAGCCTTAACACTGAGTCTTAACACTGAACCTTGACACTGAACCTTAACACTGAGTCTTAACACCGAGTCTTAACACTGAGTCTTAACACTGAGCCTTAAAACTGAGTCTTAACACTGAGTCTTAACACTGAGCCTTAACACTGAGTCTTAACACTGAGTCTTAACACTGAGTCTTAACATTGAGTCTTAACACTGAGTCTTAACACTGAGCCTTAACACTGAGTCTTAACACTGAGTCTTAACACTGAGTCTTAACACTGAGCCTTAACACTGAGTCTTAACACTGAGTCTTAACACTGAGTCTTAACACTGAGCCTTAACACTGAGTCTTAACACTGAGTCTTAACACTGAGTCTTAACACTGAGCCTTAACACTGAGTCTTAACACTGAGCCTTAACACTGAGTCTTAACACTGAGCCTTAACACTGAGTCTTAACACTGAGTCTTAACACTGAGTCTTAACACTGAGCCTTAACACTGAGTCTTAACACTGAGCCTTAACACTGAGTCTTAACACTGAACCTTGACACTGAACCTTAACACTGAGTCTTAACACCGAGTCTTAACACTGAGTCTTAACACTGAGCCTTAAAACTGAGTCTTAACACTGAGTCTTAACACTGAGCCTTAACACTGAGTCTTAGCACAGAGTCTTGATTTGATACCAATGGTATTAAAATAAAGAAAAAAATAATTTCTGGAGGGTTTATTGGGCAGTTTATTTCGGGTGAGCCAGTAGACTGTTCTTATGGAAACATTCAAATCTCTGTTATTAATGAACACATTATAATGATCATAACACTAAAAAAAAATAAAATTAGTTAAGTATTTGTAGGTTTAAAATAAAAAAAAATATATTGTGAATGGCTAGAGAGAGTTGAGTAAAAATTTACTTGGTGTAGGCCTGAATGTTTTAAAAGTCTTATTAATTTTTTAGCTTATAATCCTGCTTCTTACTGGTCCAGAAGAGTAAGTATTATAATCTAATTTTCTTTTAAATAATATGAACAAAGTAAAGGCTAAAAAGACCACTAGAATATTAAATCTTCCTCAGAGTAAAACAATAACGTTGACAGCTTGAAACAGACCAGAAAAAACACTTTCTTTTGTTATCCCACGATTTTCAGTTTTTTTTTTAACTGTATCTATATAGTGGCAAATTTGCATCTTCAGTTTAAGGTTATAATGAATCATTCTTCTTATCAAACGAATTAGCATTAATTCTGTGCGGCAGATCAGAAGAAATATTCTTGAGTTACCGAATGGAAATTAGTGGCAAAATATATTTAATAAAATTGGCAAATTGCAGCCCAGTAACACGGCAAACCTTGTATTCGTGAAACGTCTGTGCTAAAAGTTTGAAGCCGATCAGAATAGACATTCTCCAGTTATCATATGGATTTCAATAGTTCCAAGTTTTTTTTTTTTAATGTGCTAGTAGTATATGAACTATTTTGGACCTACTCACTAAATTTATTGGGTCGTCTTCTAACCACAGTCTTCATCACCTGTTGAAGATTGAAGCCGTTCAAAAGATTATAATTAACGTGATTTAACAAGAAAATTTATTTACACTATTTTACACATAAAATTGGCAGATGTGCACTTACACACTTCACACACACACACACACACACACACACACACACACACACACACACACACACACACACACACACACACACACACACACACACACACAAATATATATATATATATTATATATATATTATATATATATATATATATATATATATATTATATATATATATATATATATTATATATATATATATATATATATTATATATATATATATATATATATATATATATATATATATATATATATATATATATATATATATATATATTATATATATATATATATATATATATATAATATATATATATAGATATGTCGTGCCGATAGGCAGAACTTGCGATCTTGGCTTAAATAGCAACGCTCATCTTGCCATATAGGACAAGTGAAAATTTGTGTATGCAATAATTTCGCCAAAATCATTCTGAACCTAACGAAAAAAATATATTTCACTGTGTTTGTTTAGTATTAAATTATTGTAAACAAATCTAAAATATATTTAGTTGGGTTAGGCTAAAATAAATTGTTCTTGTTACAATAAGGTTAGGTAAGTTTTCTAAGATTATTTTGGTGCAAAATTAAAAATTTTTACATTACCATTAATCAAAAAAATATATCTTTAAACTTACAAGAGAAAATTTTAGAAAGGACTTAATTATTTAAATGAGTTCTTGCTAATTGACCAGTTTTACATATTCGGCACGACATATATATATATATATATATATATATATATATATATATATATATAATATATATATATATATATATATATAATATATATATATATATATATATATATATAAAGGTTGAAGTCTATAGCAGGCAAAACTAAACCATGTATACAGAACTGCTTGCTTCAAATTCTGCAAAAGTTAGAAACCAAAACCAAAACCAGTATTATACATAATTTTGCAGTAACTAGAGTAGGTTGTTAGACCTCAGACAAGGCCAGTCTTTGTATAAATAAGTTTTAGAATAGAGCTTAAGAAAAATATTTATAATATACTATTGATTTGATATATTCATTTGTTTTGTTTTTTGGATGGTTAATAGAGTTTGAAACCTATCAACTACACTAAAGTCATTAACACTGTACGTAACTTTTTCCCCACCTCACAAGACTATGAATCCCTAATACGGATTAAACTCTCAATATATATGTGCTGAGAGAAACGCACCTCTCAGTGTATATATCCTGTGCCTGCTGAGGTTAGGTTAAGTAAGATTCATCAGGAAACAGAACATATGTTTCCTGATACAGATCTTAGTCATACGATGACCCACACCTGGAACTTCTGGTCATCTGACCAAGAACTTCCGCTGGCTTACTGGTCCACCTCTTTAAAACTCATGGTTATGATTATAACCATTATTATTATTATCTGTAAGTTAGCTAGTTTTTTATTCGTGTACAGAACATGATGTATTTATTTGTACTCCTTATTATTTATATTAATAAAAGAAGATAAAGGATTATGTAATTAATATATTCATGTAGCTGATTTTCAAGCAAATGATACATTTATTTTATATTGCTTTTTGTTATTAATAATTATACATTGAGCATAAAACGGCAAGTATATATGTCTAACTAATATCATTTGACACAACGACCCCAACAGAAGTAAGTGAGAGTACTTGACTTTACCGGGTTATTTTCTATAAAACAACTGTAGTGTGTACTGAACCTAATAAAAACTTACTTGGTTATTTGTGGCAGTGGTTTAAGATTTTTTTTTTATATTTAGGTGGATCATCCTTGCATTGTGTATGTTATATAATGATAACTAAGCAGTAAACCTACAAGGGTCACACAGCGCTGCCATATTGTGTATGGGAAGGGCTCTCTCGTGTATTTTTAATAATAAAAAAGAGAGGACTATAATTATTGATTAATAAACGAAAAATGAAACGGAATTGGTTGTGTATTCCGGTGCACATTTTTATCTAATATATAGTTTGGTTAATATTTGTGTGACATACACACAGTATGTTAATGACATGTACTTCAATATATTGCATAAAAATATTTATTTAAAATGACAATTCGTTATTAAATCAATTCTTTACTAAAAATTAACAACCCGCACGTTCAGTAACAATATCTTGCTCATTTTCTCACAACAACCAGACTCTGTATTCACCTTGTAAATAATCACATGGACAAATAAATGGAATACCATGTGTGTTGAGTGCGATCATTAGAGTGATTTAGTTTGTATAGGTGAGTGGCATGGGGTTGAGGGATGGGGCGGGGCGTGAGAGAGATCTCCCGCAGTGATGTAACATGATGCAGCCTCCCTGAGTGGTCACTCTCAACACGGGGCGGAGCATCATCACTACACCCCTATGGTGGTCCACCCTCATGGCTCCTCTCTCATATTATATTGGCAGTCGTTAACTGTGAATGTTCAGCCACTCTCCATGAATTAAACGACGGTAATACTGAAAGACTCTTCCGACGTGTTCTACATGCCAGGAAATGAATATTACGTTAAGGAAAACTTGTAGTGGGAGATGAAATAAGAGTAGACTGGATAATGGTGATTATCTCAAGGTAAACAGCAGCTATTAAAAAGTTCAGAACTAGAGGAAGATAGAGTATGGACGAGTTATGTGGTGGTAATGAGGGTGGGGGGGCAGGTGTAGGACTAGCATAAGATGAGGAAGATGTTGGAGGTGGTTGTGGTGGTGGGGCAGGTGGGGGGTGGGGCAGGACTGCTGACCGCACACTTTGACGGGTTGTCATTGTGAGTTGCGTTGCGGTCGCGTCAGCACGCTGCTTCCAACGCTCTCTCCTATGGCAGGTAAGAAAATACAACCCCCTACTTATCTGATGTTCACAACCGCAGTGAATATCTACCACAGCATGGATATAACGTAATTTACGTGTTATTGTAGGCCTACTAAGGCCAGGGTGTAGTTTAACCCACTACTTAAGAATGCCAGATCTTCCCACCTTCGTGACTTCTCCATCTGAATGGTGCTCAACTTTTAGTTGAGACAACTTGGTTTTTGTCGGGCACTTATTGTGCATAAAATATACCATAATGTTTCGTATATAAAGTGAAGGATGTATTTTAAAATATTGTTCATTGAGGATATATTTTCTAAGTCCGTTGTTGCTATTTTTTTGTATCGTGATAATCAGTTATTAAATAACCTGTAATTAAGCCACCTGTCTGCGTCGTACTGACCATGTGATTGTTAATTACATTACTGTAACATCCAGGCGTTCTTATGCCACCATCTTTAAACTCCATTTAGGCCACGATTATTCTAGATTCTCAAAATGGATTTTTGTATACGTCTGGCCCCCTTTACTTAAATAATTCAGTAATATCAATATATGTTAATGATAACGTGATGAACATTGTAATATATTTTGTATACAAACACACGTGTGGACTGATGTCGAAAATAGATATTAATTAACCTTAGTGAGATCAGTTATCTTATGTCACACATTAGGCTTGTCGTCGTAACAATGGATGCTGCTGGCAAAACCGATAAAGGATATATACATGTTAAAGTGAGTTACCTGAAGCTAATGTGTGTTGTAGCAGCTGGGTCGAGACACCTTTCCTCCAGCCAAGGTATAGAGGAAGTGGTTGTAAAACCGACAAGCTGATAAAAAAAAAGGCTGTCGCAGAATGGGGACCTTTATTGAGGCAAGTTTTCGTTTGGAGACCAAAATTTTTCATGTTAGATACGACTACAAAGCTTGGTCGCCGACGGAAACGTTGGCCCAATTAAGGTTTTCATTCTGCCATAGTGTC
This sequence comes from Cherax quadricarinatus, assembly GCF_026875155.1. Classification (NCBI taxonomy): domain Eukaryota; kingdom Metazoa; phylum Arthropoda; class Malacostraca; order Decapoda; family Parastacidae; genus Cherax; species Cherax quadricarinatus. Next base: position 71,746,430 of record NC_069405.1, read on the forward strand.
GTTCAGTCTGTAAAGGTACTTATTGTTTTCTCCTACACAGGTCTAAGCTAGGTTCTATAGTTTGTTGGGAAAAGTTAGTTTGTTAGGTTAAAAACTTATCTACACACACACACACACACACACACACACACACACACACACACACACACACACACACACACACACACACACACACACACACACACAATATATATAATATATATATTATATATATATATATATATAATATATATATATATATATATATATATGTATATATATGTATATATATATATATATATATATATATATATATATATAGTATATATATATATATTATATATATATATATATATATATATATATATATATATATATTATATATATATATATAAAATGTATATATATATTATATATATATATATTATATATATATATATATAATATATATATATATATAATATATATATATATAATATATATTATATATATATATATATATTTATATATTATATATATATATATATATATATATATATATATATATATATATATATATATATTGTGTGTGTGTTTGCCGTACATAAAGCGAAGATATATTGTTACAAACCCGGCAAGATATTTTAAGGGTCTTATGACAACTTCAGTATATTCTTGTAACATCTGAATCCACAAGTTAATCTTAGTATGATGAAACTTGGTTTTTAAGATGTCATCAATCAAAATATTTTCGTTGTTCCTTTTCTTTTAATGGTAATTCAGACAGTTACAGATTCAACGAAAGGATTCAGAACTTGACATTTTCATTAAGATTAACGTTACTTCCTAATTTAAAAAATCACAAAGATTTGGAAAGCACTAAGATTTGCCATGAACACTAAACCCCAAGGTTCAAGTTTCAGCTGAATTGCATCCATTTTACTTTTAACTAGCTACATTAATACTTTGCATTAAAACATTCAGTTCATCGAGGTATGTAAATTTATCAGCCATTTACATAACATACGTGTCCGCATTTGTGTGCTAGTTCAATAGGACATTCAGATTTAGAAAAAAAAAATTCTGATGTTTCATAATTCCGAGTCAACACTTCTCTGCATCGAACTTGCGTAGGAAGGAACAGTGTCTCAGGCACTGTTTCCATGTCTTCACATGGCTTAATAAATATCGTGGAATTGAGGAATCAAACTCGGATCAAAATAAGAATTTTGGCTACCTCACTTTTTTTTTAGTTCTTGTGGCATCCTTTTAAGCTGTTCACCCTGCAACCTCGATGGATTCATCCATTTGCAGTGAGAAACCTGGACTCACCTTCGCTAGGCTTATTCTGCTTTACAAAAAAAAAGAGACATACCCTTCATTCATCTAGAAACTATTATCGGAATGATAGTTATTTTATCTGCAAAATTATTATCTGTCGTACATTCTATCAGATCTTTTGCACACGGTTTTAACACTGGGAGAGTATGAGCTTCACCTGCTCTTGCTATGCGATAACTAACATGGTATAATTCTCACGAATGCACAAAATGCATATTACTCACTGAGGTTGGCGGATTTTCTTTCGAAATACTCATATCAGGAAGTTTGGTTTCAAGATGTCTTCCTGATTTCGCAGGACTCAAATTACATTACTCAGCACTTGCTTACATTCAAGATATGACCGGTGACATAAAGTTCCCATAAAATATAGTTCGACAAACTCTGGAGTAGATTACATCAGTTTAGGATGTGTTTGTTTTACTAAGTTAGAATAACTACACATCTGTAACTATTTAGTAACCGGTATTTAGAAATTAAAATTTATATTCCTGAATCTCGACATGAAAAAAATCTAATTTTTGAATACTTGTGGGAGACAAACTACCGTGAAGCCTACATCGAAACTGACTCTGTGGGTCTTAATTTTTTACATAGTCGATAGTACAGTTTAGTCTATAGTACAGCGATTAGCCTCTGGCTTAACAACCCTGTGATTTGAGATAAGATTTCCCAAGGACTCAGAAATCTTAGGATAATGTTCATATGTAAGTCAAACCACAGACTCAGATTGGATTATTATTGGTTTGTATTAAGTTGTAATTAAAAACAAAAAGGTAGACTATTAACCTAGAATCTCCTGCTGTATCATTACATTATCAGTATACAATACCGAAAGTTGATGAATGAAGACACGTGCAAGAAAGGGGTATGTTGTTAGGTAAGACATATGCAACAGTTAGGTATCTTTAATTCGATACGTTTCGCCTATACAGTAGGCTTCTTCAGTCGAGTACAGAAAAGTTGGTAGAAGCATAAGAGATGTGAAGATTACATCTTTGTTTATAGAGATTTAGCTCTTCGAATAATTATCTAATTTATATTAATTATATAATTTGTTAGAACCTTAGCTAAGTTAGCTAAGCAGTAATTTGGAAACTCTTAACTAGTAAATATTATTGAACGTTAGCGGGCAATTAGTCACCCACACAGTCATACATTAATAATCACCTACACAATAACAATCATCCTCACAAGTCTCCAGTATAATAATCGCCCACACAATAACACTCTCCCATACAACAATCACCTACAAAAGTCACCCGCACTGTAACAACAGCACATCACAATGTACGTCCACAACGACTAATCACGTGCACAATATTCACCCAATATAACCCACCCACAACATTTAATCATCCACACAACATTCAGTCACACAATTACAATTAATCACCTAAACAAATCACCTACACAATAATCAATAATCACCCACACAAGTCACCTACAAGTTCCAGGGAGTGAAATAGGACACAGTGTATCGTATACCTGGAGGAAGTTTTCAGGGGTCAATGCCCCCGTGACCTGGTCCCGGATCAGGCCTGGTGGATCAAGGTCTGATTAACCAAGCTGTTACTGCTGGCCGCACGCAGTCTAATGTACGAACCACAGTCCTCAGGATGATGAGGAACTGATTTCACAAATGTGTCAAGTTCTTTCTTGAAGACAGCCAGAAGTTTGTTACAGCTTCTGAACAACGAGGATATTTATTGGAACGTTTCGCTTGGGGAAGCTTTTCATTACATCGTATAATAATAAGAAGAGTATATTGTGTATCGAATTGAACATAACGTAAGAAAGGAGGAACACTGCAGCAGGCTTGTTGGCCCATACTAGGCAGGTCCGTTACAAATCCTACCAACTAACAGAATATTTGCCCAACTCACCTTCAGTGCTACCCTAACAGTAAGCTCTGATAAATCTATTTATTCATGTGCAAGTCCCACTCAGATCCATCCCCTCTCACTCATGTATTTATCCAACCTAACTTGAAAATACCCAAGGTTTTACCTTCAATCACTTACTAGGTAGACTGTATGGCTAAGTTCTACATTATTTAGCTTATACGTACTAGGGTTATGGACATTCCCGAGCTTCAGAACTTTGCTTTTATCTACATTAACTGCATCTGCCACTTTTCTGACCACGTATTGAGTTTGTCTAAATCCTCCTGAAGTTCCGTGACATCTACGTTTGAAACAGTTATCATACCTATCTTCCTGTCATCAGCGAATTGACTCGTATCACTAGTAATTCCCTCGTCAAGGTCATTGATATATATTATGAACAACAACGGGCCTAAAACTGATCCCTGTGGAACACCACTGGTTACAGATCCCCACTCAGATTTAGCCCCATTTATGTACACTCTGCTTTCTGTTCGTGAGCCATGACTCGATCCATGACAGCACTTTCCCCTCAGTGTCATGAGCTCCCACTTTCTTTAACAGTCTCTGGTGCGGTACTCTATCAAAAGCTTTACTAAAATCCAGTAAACAGTGTCGAATTCTTTATCGTGATCAACAGCATCAAAAGCTTCCCGAGTAAGTATCTAAATAAGACACATGTCTCATTGCACACTTGCCGGTATTTCATACCATCTCTTACCTATTTTTCCAGAGACGATTAATTTCAGATAAGTCGTAATGAACGACTGTCAGTGAATAAACAGTAATATTTGTAATTACATACTTGTAGTTGCAGGGGTAGAACTATGCTCGTGGTACTGCCATCTAAAATTGAATAGTCCAAATGCATTACTGCTGACAGTAGTGAAGAAAGACACTTCAGACCCAGCGTTTATTGGGACAATGTTCGGCTCTGTAGAGCTTTTTCAAGTCATGATTTGATAAAGCTCTACTCGGAGCAAAACGTTATCTCAAAGAAAGGTTGTTCTGCAGTGCTTTTTCTTCACTAAAATTTACACTACGTAAATTTCTTAACTTTCCACTAGTTGTAGCGCAGGACTCAAGAAATCGTAATGACACAATTGCAAACAAACCATACCACGGTCGGGGTTTGAACCCGCGCAGCTCTGGCTCACTCCCTCACTTCTGACTATTATTATTATAATCAAGAGGGAAGCGCTAAACCCGGAGGATTATACAGCGCCTGGGGGGGGGATGTGGAAGGCATTCAGTCTAATTCGGGGAACTGGAGCACAGATCCAATTCCCTAAATCAAGAGCCCTTCACCAACATCAAGGAACCTTCCTTGAGGGGTCACTTCTGACTAATTTTGCAGATTTCTAGCCTTGTATGCTCTGTTGTGCATGTATTTGAAGTTATTAACTGACTGCTTCGACCCCTTTATCTCACTCATTCTATTTATTAATCACTTTGAAACTAAAGAATATCATTACGTCAGCATAGCACATTCTTGTTTTTAGCCTCTGTACGACCCTAGTTGGTTCAGCGCTTCTTTTTTATAATAATAATAATAATAATAATATTGTTTTTAGCTTCCATCTGTGGGTTCTTCTTCCTTGTGTTTTCCCTTCAGGTAGTCTTAGTTACCTGTCCTCATAATGTATGAATGTTGTACGGAGCGATCATGTCGCCTCTGAGTCTTTGGTCTTCTAAGGTTGTAGAGTTTAGTTCACAGGTCTCCTCGTATGTTACCTTCGAGAAAGGTGTCTAGATGCTGGCTCAAGGTTCTTGGCTCAAGGAATAAAGGTGCTCTTCCCTTAACTCAAACTTAATTACCTCCTAGTCCCCAAGCGTCCTAAGACCCCTGTGGATTTATCTCTTCCCTATGAATATAATTCTGGTATGTCGGTCCTCGCAACTCAAAAGTATAGTTGCAAATCTCTGACTTGTCAGTATTTTGAACGTGCTTGATAGGTGTGGTCTCCACGTTATTACACACACTACCACGAGCTTGGCATACCATATGTATAGGGCCCTAAAATTCCAAAAACAATTTTTTAATGGGCAGACTAGTCGGCATATACCGCCATGGTTATTCCGTTCATTAAGTCTGCTGATGTGCTTTAAACTACCCCTTGTAGATCATTTTTATTTTTATTTCTTTATGTAGAATACAAACTGTAGTTTACATGTAATAAAGTATTGTTAAGCAGAAATAAACCCACTAACATACTTGAGTATGTTGTTCCATGTTCTTCAACTATTTCTGTTTTATATGTTGTTTAGTGTACGGCTACCATACTACAGCTGTACAATAGTTTTTTAGTGTAAAATACATGCACATTTTTTGTAGTATTTCACTATTCGTTGTTACGGGTTTAGTGCTTACTCCTAATTTTATAAAGTGTTCTTGTGCAGGATAAGAACAATGACTAAAGGATCATCAGGTTAATTTCATCAGTATATATATATATATATATATATATATATATATATATATATATATATATATATATATATATATATATATATATATATATATATATTTATTATATATATATATATATATATATTATATATATATATATATATATATTATATATATATATATATATATATATATATATATATATTATTATTATCACACTGGCCGATTCCCACCAAGGCAGGGTGGCCCAAAAAAGAAAAACTTTCACCATCATTCACTCCATCACTGTCTTGCCAGAAGGGTGCTTTACACTACAGTTTTTAAACTGCAACATTAACACCCCTCCTTCAGAGTGCAGGCACTGTACTTCCCATCTCCAGGACTCAAGTCCGGCCTGCCGGTTTCCCTGAACCCCTTCATAAATGTTACTTTGCTCACACTCCAACAGCACGTCAAGTATTAAAAACCATTTGTCTCCATTCACTCCTATCAAACACGCTCACGCATGCCTGCTGGAAGTCCAAGCCCCTCGCACACAAAACCTCCTTTACCCCCTCCCTCCAACCTTTCCTAGGCTGACCCCTACCCCGCCTTCCTTCCACTACAGACTGATACACTCTTGAAGTTATTCTGTTTCGCTCCATTCTCTCTACATGTCCGAACCATCTCAACAACCCTTCCTCAGCCCTCTGGACAACAGTTTTGGTAATCCTGCACCTCTTCCTAACTTCCAAACTACGAATTCTCTGCATTATATTCACACCACACATTGCCCTCAGACATGACATCTCCACTGCCTACAGCCTTCTCCTCGCTGCAACATTCATCACCCATGCTTCACACCCATATAAGAGTGTTGGTAAAACTATACTCTCATACATTCCCCTCTTTGCCTCCAAGGACAAAGTTCTTTGTCTCCACAGACTCCTAAGAGCACCACTCACCCTTTTCCCCTCATCAATTCTATGATTCACCTCATCTTTCATAGACCCATCCGCTGACACGTCCACTCCCAAATATCTGAATACATTCACCTCCTCCATACTCTCTCCCTCCAATCTGATATTCAATCTTTCATCACCTAATCTTTTTGTTATCCTCATAACCTTACTCTTTCCTGTATTCACCTTTAATTTTCTTCTTTTGCACATCCTACCAAATTCATCCACCAATCTCTGCAACTTCTCTTCAGAATCTCCCAAGAGCACAGTGTCATCAGCAAAGAGCAGCTGTGACAACTCCCACTTTATGTGTGATTCTTTATCTTTTAACTCCACGCCTCTTGCCAAGACCCTCGCATTTACTTCTCTTACAACCCCATCTATAAATATATTAAACAACCACGGTGACATCACGACATATATATATATATATATATATATATATATATATATATATATATATATATATATATATATATATATATATATATATATATATATATATATATATGTCGTGCCGAATAGGCAGAACTTGCGATTTGGCTTAAATAGCAACGCTCCTCTTGCCATATAGGACAAGTGAAAATTTGTGCATGCAATAATTTCGCCAAAATCATTCTGAACCTAACGAAAAAAATATATTTCACTGTATTTGTTTAGTATTAAATTACTGTAAACAAATCTAAAATATATTTAGTTGGGTTAGGCTAAAATAAATTGTTCTTGTTATGATAAGGTTAGGTAAGTTGTCTAAGTTCCTTTTGGAGCAAAATTATAAATTTTTACATCAACATCAATGAAAAAAATATGTCTTTAAACTTATAAGACAAAATTTTAGAAAGAACTTAATTTTAAATGAGTTCTTGCTGATTGACCAGTTTTACATATTCGGCACGATAATATATATATATATATATATATATATATATTATATATATATATATATATATATATATATATATATTATATATATATATATATATATAGTGTGTGTGTGTGTGTGTGTGTGTGTATGTGTAATAAGACCATAGAAAACAATAGTAATACTGTATTCTCAGCGCATTCGTTATTTCTCACAGTATCAAAGAACAGTAAAAGCATTATAATAAGATTAGACTTAATAAAACTAAAATGTGACCTCTCATATGACCTTACTGAGCGTGGTAATTCCTCTCCATTGTTGTGAAGTTTTTAATCAGGTCACATGTCAGGTGACACAGACGTAGGGGAATTTGGTTAACAGCTTAAAATCGTCACAAATTCTGTTCATTACATATGAATCTAATTTATACAATCCTAGACTAATCAAGTTGCAATCATTACTATTTTTTATTTAGTTCGATTCTATTGTATTTTATTTAACCATGGGTTTACGTGATACAACTTCTCGGCCTTTTGAAAATTAATTGGGCGGTTAATATCTCTTCCTTAAGTGAACAGAGCATTAGATTTTTGCCTGGTTCTAATTCTGCATTTATGTTTCTGCAATCTAAGTTCAAAACTTTTTCCAGTTTTCTCAAAATAAAATTTATTGCAAGGAACAGTTAATGAATTTGCAACTTTGTGACAGTGTTTTTTTTTTTTTTTGACCCCGGTTACCAAAAGTTTATCAGTGTTTGTGTTTATTTCAAACTTACTGGACTGCATGGAGTATTTGACCGACAATGCCATTAAATTACACTTGCTATGGACAGCCACGTAAAGTACATTGAGGAAGGAAAATTTAATATTACACTCCGAAAGTGTGACTTCGAAGCTCAACTGCGTTAAATCTCTGCTGTACCTTATATGATGTAGTAGCAGTGGTAGTAGTAGTAGTAGTTGTAGTAGTAGTTGTAGTAGTAGTAGTAGTGATAGAAGTAGTAGTGGTAGTAGTAGTAGTAGTAGTAGTGGTAGTAGTAGTAGTAGTAGTAGTTGTTGTAGTAGTAGTAGTGATAGTAGTAGTAGTAGTGGTAGTAGTAGTAGTAGTAGTAGTAGTAGTAGTAGTAGTAGTAGTAGTAGTGGTGGTAGTAAAAACATTTACGGAACACTCTGTGTACTGTAGGTCATTCAGCCCCCTTAACCATAAAATATATATAAAATACTCCCCCCCCCCAATAAAAAAAATCCACAATTAATATAAGTGAGTAACACAGAAGCCGGTGATGTTGGATCTCGTGTTACAAGGAGACTATCATCTGTATACCACAGCCTAGTTATGTTGTGAGAGGTCATGCATTACTCTGCCTCCAACCTCCAAGTACTTCATGAATAATACAGTTAGCAAGCTCTGCACTGATGGGGGAGCCACCATTTATTATGCCACAGCTTTGCCTGTATAGAGAGAAAAACAATTAAAATTCATACTGTATTCCACGTGATAGAACTTCTTTGTAGGAAGGTCAGTGACGACCTCCATCTTCATGACGCTTCCAACGATTTCGTCCATTTTATTGAAGTGTGTGAATTTTATTTTTTTTCCTTACTGTAACTAAACAGGCAAAGTTTAATAAACTATCCGCTACCGTTTACAAGAGGGATACGGGGTGCACAATAAACTAGCCGCTACCTTCCACAGGAGTGTACGGGGTGCGCAAAAAACTAGCCATTACCATTTAATGGAGGGATATGAGGTACGCAATAAATTAGCCACTACCATTTAATGGAGGGATATGAGGTACGCAATAAACTAGCCATTTCCATCCACAGGAGGGATAGAGGATGCGTAATAAACTAGCCACTACCGTCCACAGGAGGGACATGGGGTACGAAAACTAGCCACTACCATCCACAGAGGGATAGGGGGTGCGCAGTAAACTAGCCACTAACGTTCACAGGAAGGACATGGGGTGCACAATAAACTAGCCGTTACCGTTAAGTGGAGGGACATAGGTGCGCAATAAACTAGCTACTACCATCCACAGGAGGGATAAGGGTGAAAAAAAACTAGTCATTACCGTTCACAGGAGGGACATGAGGTGCGCAATAAACTAGTTACTATCGTCCACATGAGGGATAGAAGGATGCTCTAGACACTATCATCCACAAGAGGGACAGATAAGCAATAAACTAGCCACTAGTATCCACAGAAGAGTATGGGGTGCGCAATAAACTAGTCACTACCGTCCACATGAGGGATAGAATTGATGATCGAGGGGGAAATGGGGGAAGTGGGTGGTGCATTGAGTCATCTGTGGAGGCAAAACGTTATCTGTGGAGACAAAACGTTATCTGTGGAGACAAAACGTTATCTGTGGAAGCAAAAAGGGAAATATATGAAAGTATAGTGGTACTAATATTCTTATATGCATGTGAAGCATGGGTTGTGAATGTTGCAGCGAGGAAAACGCTGGAGATTGTGGAGATGTCATGTCTGTGGGCAATGTGCAGTGTGAATATTATGCTGAGAAGTCGTAGTTTGGAGATTAGAAGATGCGGGATTACAAAAAAACATTATCCAGGGAGCTGAGGAGTATTTGTTGAGGTGGTTTGAACATTTAGAGAGGATGGAGCAAAATAAGGGACTTGGAGGGTGCATAAATCTGTAGTGGAGAGAAGACAGGGTAGGGGTCGCCCTAAGAAAGGTTGGAGTAAAGGAGGTTTTGTATGGGAGGGGCTTGGACATCCAGCAGGCGTATGTGAGCGTGTTAGGAGTGGATGAAAATGTTTTTTAATAACTTGACGTGTTTAGCGCTTCCTTTTGATTATAATAATAATAATAACTTGACGTGCTGTTGGAGTGTGAGCTAGATAACATTCAGAGAAACCGCTTAGCCAGACTTGAGTCCTGGATGTGAAACGTACAGTGCCTGTACTCTGAAGGAGGGGTGTGGATATTTGCAGTTTGGATGGGCATCTGAACTGTAGTATGGGTGCGTCTCTGGCAAGACAGTGATAGTGTGAGAGATGGTGAAAAGTGTGAGAGATGGTGAAAGTGTTTCTTGTTTCTCGGGGCACCCTTCCTCGGTGGGAAGTGGCCGGTGTGTAAAAGATTACTAGTACTACTACTAGTACTACTACTAGTACTACTACTAGTACTACTACTAGTACTACTACTACTACTACAACTACTACTACTACTACTACTACTACTACTACTACTACTACTACTACTACTACTATTGCTACTACTGCTACTACTACTACTACTACTACTACTACTGCTGCTGCTACTACTACTACTGCTACTACTACTACTACTACTACTACTACTACTACGTCGTCATAAGCTTCTCTCTCCTATGTGCGGGTTATTTGTGTACTACTACTACTACTACTACTACTGCTGCTGCTGCTGCTACTACTACTACTGCTACTACTACTACTACTACTACTACTACTACTGCTACTACTACTACTACTACTACTACTACTACGTCGTCATAAGCTTCTCTCTCCTATGTGCGGGTTATTTGTGTACTACTACTACTACTACTGCTATTTTTTGTGGCATGCACTAGTTTGTGGAGTAGCGGGTGTCCCGGAGTGTTGGTAGGTAAGGTGAGGGTATGGTGGACTTGTAGTGTTGGTTGGGACAGTTAACGTCACGTAACGTTACATGACGGCGCTTAACGTCACGTAACGTTAGATGAAGGCAGTAAACGTCAGGTATGGAGAGGTAATCCTGAGCTAAGTAGCTAAGACGCCATGACAGCTGTTGAGAAGTGAGCTGTGTGTGCGAGCGAGAGAGAGAGAGATTGAAATTCTTGCACCACCTTTGATAATAATACTGATTTGAACGTTTCCTCCACATTTTCGGTCACCTCATTACCAAATTCACCGAGGCCGTGTTTTATAGTTTATTTGTAGTTTAAATATACAAAATTAGATTTATGCACTCTCTCATAATTTAAAAATAGAGACAATGACGTTTGTAAATCTGTAAATAACAGAAAGAAATTGACGTTGGCTACATCGTGATACCAACGTGGTAAAACGAGAAAACGTTGGAAGGTGAGTAATGTATGGAGTAGTAGGGGTGGCGGTGATGGTGATGAGGCTGAGTAATGAGACTTTACTCTGAGTCATCTAACCCCTCCTGAGTCTTCACCACCTGGGGAAGGAGGTAGGACGGGGCAGGTGAGGCGTGAGGCCACACGCAGGGTTAGGGGTGTCACCCCCCCTCCCCTCCGTGTGTATGTGTGTGTGTGTAATGGACGTCATAGTGAGTAGGAAGGTTAGTGTATCGTGATCATGGTCTTGTGTATAGACCTCTAGCACCACCAAAAAAGGTTTTGTCTTGAACTAAAATATTTTATCATATGGAGTTTAACATTTAATAATAAGGACGTGTTTCACCCCGGAAAGGATTGATGTGTGGAGGTGGCAAGTTGTGTGCGCGGCAGTGATTGGTAAGGTACTACATGATTAGTCTGGCTTGTGCCAAACGTTGATTTCTCCCACATATATAGTTTCTTAATGACAGGGTAACATCTTAGTAAAAAAAGATTTATAAAATATTTAATTCAGTGGAATGAGAGATTGGATACTTAAAATAAATTTAATAACAAGAATTTGACTATCACTCGTGAATCAAGAGAACTAGGTAACACTGACAACTTAACCTTAAAAAACCAGAGTGAGTATTATTTGATTAGCAATGCACCTACGTGAGATGCTCCTGTTTCTCCAACTGCAATAATGAAGGTGCATCTCAAAGACTCTCAGCCCAGATTTTCTTCTGTTGTCAGTGATTCTTTCGTTAAAAATTAATAAACAAAAACTGAAATAGCTTCTCTCACCTCTCCCGTGAAAAATGTCGGGGAGCCTCAGCAAGTTTTCACGGAGAACTCTTGTTCTGCGGCATAAACAAGTTTGAAAACCCATTATCTGCTCTACACAGCTCAGCACTCAACAAATTGTAATAATTTAAAATAGTGTATCGACGTGTTCTAAAGGATTTATGTGTGTTAGTTTCGTAAAACTCTATATTCTGTGTTAGTTTCGTAAAAACTCCATATTCTGTTTTAGTTTCGTAGAAACTCTATATTCTGTGTTAGTTTCGTAAAAACTATATTCTATGTTAGTTTCGTAAAAACTATATTCTGTGTTAGTTTCGTAAAAACTCTATATTCTGTGTTAATTTCGTAAAAACTATATTCTATGTTAGTTTCGTAAAAACTATATTCTGTGTTAGTTTCGTAAAAACTCTATATTCTGTGTTAGTTTCGTAAAAACTCTATATTCTGTGTTAGTTTCGTAAAAACTCTATATTCTGTGTTAGTTTCGTAAAAACTATATTCTGTGTTAGTTTCGTAAAAACTCTATATTCTGTGTTAGTTTCGTAAAAACTATATTCTGTGTTAGTTTCGTAAAAACTCTATATTCTGTGTTAGTTTCGTAAAAACTCTATATTCTGTGTTAGTTTCGTAAAAACTCTATATTCTGTGTTAGTTTCGTAAAAACTATATTCTGTGTTAGTTTCGTAAAAAACTCTATATTCTGTGTTAGTTTCGTAAAAACTCTATATTCTGTGTTAGTTTCGTAAAAACTATATTCTGTGTTAGTTTCGTAAAAACTCCATATTCTGTTTTAAAAGACCTGTTGAAAAGCAGGGCTTAATAAAGTATGTGGGAGACTTGATAAAGATCTGTTGAGGGCGAAACATCGTCAGATAAAAGTCTCACTCGATACGTGTTTCACATCCCTAGTTTGCCGGCCACTGGCCCGTCACTACAAAATATTTGTACGTAACCCAGAAACAACCTAGCCAGATATCTACCCAGGTAGTCCTCGCCAGTCTAGCCAGATATCTACCCAGGTAGTCCGCGCCAGTCTAGCCAGATATCTACCCAGGTAGTCCGTGCCAGTCTAGCCAGATATCTACCCAGGTAGTCCGCGCCAGTCTAGCCAGATATCTACCCAGGTAGTCAGCGCCAGTCTAGCCAGATATCTACCCAGGTAGTCAGCGCTAGTCTAGCCAGATATCTACCCAGGTAGTCAGCGCCAGTCTAGCCAGATATCTACCCAGGTAGTCAGCGCTAGTCTAGCCAGATATCTACCCAGGTAGTCAGCGCCAGTCTAGCCAGATATCTACCCAGGTAGTCAGCGCAACCGAGTCAGATACTCTGGGTACTGTCTCTAGTACCTTGTATCTTCCCTTCGAGGGAGGTGCCTTGATCTTGGCTAAGGGTTCTTGATCGAAGGAATTGGAGCTACCCTTCCTTTCTGATCCTTGCCGTTATTATTATTAACTTCGTTTTGTTTTTATTATTACAAAGGAAACGCTAAACCCGATGGGTATTATAATACCATGAAGTGGGAAGTAATTAAGTTTGACTCATGGAATGGGAAGAGTAACTCCATTTCCCTGTATCAAGAGCCTTTATCTAGCATCAAGGAGCCAGCCTCTCCCCTCTCCTGAATGCAGGGCGCTAGAAGACACTAGTGACGTTCCACAAGGATCAGTCCTGGCACAGCTCCTAGTCTGTACATGTATCCACGTGGCTCACATGACAACAGTAGAGAGACGTCTGCAGAGATCTTTAATGGGAACAACAGTGTGCCTCCTGCAGTACCACACGGTGTTAACGTCTGTAGAAAGATCTTTTATGGGAACAACAGTGTACCTCCTACAGCACCACATGGTGTTAACGTCTGCAGAGATCTTTAATGGGAACAACAGTGTTCCTCCTGCAGTACCACACGGTGTTAACGTCTGTAGAGATCTTTTATGGGAACAACAGTGTACCTCCTACAGTACCACATGGTGTTAACGTCTGCAGAGATCTTTAATGGGAACAACAGTGTACCTCCTGCAGTACCACATGGTGTTAACGTCTGCAGAGATCTTTAATGGGAACACCAGTGTGCCTCCTGCAGTACCACATGGTGTTAACGTCTGCAGAGATCTTTAATGGGAACAAAAGTGTGCCTCCTGCAGTACCACATGGTGTTAACGTCTGCAGAGATCTTTAATGGGAACAACAGTGTACCTCCTGCAGTACCACATGGTGTTAACGTCTGCAGAGATCTTTAATGGGAACAACAGTGTGCCTCCTGCAGTACCACATGGTGTTAACGTCTGCAGAGATCTTTAATGGGAACAACAGTGTGCCTCCTGCAGTACCACATGGTGTTAACGTCTGCAGATCTTTTATGGGAACAACAGTGTACCTCCTGCAGTACCACATGGTGTTAACGTCTGCAGAGATCTTTAATGGGAACAACAGTGTACCTCCTGCAGTACCACATGGTGTTAACGTCTGCAGAGATCTTTAATGGGAACAACAGTGTGCCTCCTGCAGTACCACACGGTGTTAACGTCTGCAGATCTTTTATGGGAACAACAGTGTACCTTCTGCAGTGCTACACGATATCACGTCTGCTGAAAGATCTTTTATGGGAACAGTGTACAATGTACTTCCTGCAGTGCTGCACGGCGTTACTATATGATATATGATATATGATGTATGATATACTTAGTAGAATTAGGCTACAATGTATTACGTTACGTTATGAGGTTTCTAAGTTACGTTTGGTGCAAAAACATTTAGTTATTCATGAAAAAAAGTAGGACAGTTTGGCGTAACAAACCAATCCGGCTTGTTAGACCCCCTCCCCCCACTGTGCGATTTGTATATTTTTGGGGGGGGAGGAATGTGTCTTTACCATATGTATATATATATATATATATATATATAATATATTATATATATATATATATATATATATATATAAATATATATATATATATATATATATATATATACATATATATATATAATATATATATATATATAATATATATATATATATATATATATATATATAATATATATATTATATATATATTATATATATATATATATATATATATATATATATATAATAATGCGTACACACATATATATATGACACCCATGGTGGGTTGAGTGGGTGCGTCTGCAGATATTTCCTTATATGTAAGACACAAATTGCGGTTATGGGAAACATTGTTATGGCAACAGGGTTTTTCAAGTCCACAGAAGACCTGTGGAGCTGAGGTAGGAGCAGTGATGAGTGTGGCTGAGCTGAGATGCAAACTTGGCGCCTAGTTCTGACCATATGCTCTGTTCAACTTTGTTTAACTGTAGTGAATAAATCCCAGTAACAGTCTTACTAACAAGAGTTGTGAATACTACAGGACTGTCTTACTAACAAGAGTTGTGAATACTGCAGAACTGTCTTACTAACAAGAGTTGTGAATACTGCAGGACTGTCTTACTAACAAGAGTTGTGGACACTACAGGACTGTCTTACTAACAAGAGTTGTGGACACTACAGGACTGTCTTACTAACAAGAGTTGTGGATACTACAGGACTGTCTTACTAACAAGAGTTGTGAATACTGCAGGACTGTCTTACTAACAAGAGTTGTGGACACTACAGGACTGTCTTACTAACAAGAGTTGTGGATACTACAGGACTGTCTTACTAACAAGAGTTGTGGATACTACAGGACTGTCTTACTAACAAGAGTTGTGAATACTACAGGACTGTCTTACTAACAAGAGTTGTGAATACTGCAGGACTGTCTTACTAACAAGAGTTGTGGACACTACAGGACTGTCTTACTAACAAGAGTTGTGGATACTACAGGACTGTCTTACTAACAAGAGTTGTGAATACTACAGGACTGTCTTACTAACAAGAGTTGTGAATACTGCAGGACTGTCTTACTAACAAGAGTTGTGAATACTGCAGGACTGTCTTACTAACAAGAGTTGTGGACACTACAGGACTGTCTTACTAACAAGAGTTGTGGATACTACAGGACTGTCTTACTAACAAGAGTTGTGAATACTGCAGGACTGTCTTACTAACAAGAGTTGTGGACACTACAGGGCTGTCTTACTAACAAGAGTTGTGGACACTACAGGACTGTCTTACTAACAAGAGTTGTGGACACTACAGGGCTGTCTTACTAACAAGAGTTGTGGACACTACAGGACTGTCTTACTAACAAGAGTTGTGGACACTACAGGGCTGTCTTACTAACAAGAGTTGTGGACACTACAGGACTGTCTTACTAACAAGAGTTGTGGACACTACAGGACTGTCTTACTAACAAGAATTGTGGACACTACAGGGCTGTCTTACTAACAAGAGTTGTGGACACTACAGGGCTGTCTTACTAACAAGAGTTGTGGACACTACAGGGCTGTCTTACTAACAAGAGTTGTGGACACTACAGGGCTGTCTTACTAACAAGAGTTGTGGACACTACAGGGCTGTCTTACTAACAAGAGTTGTGGACACTACAGGGCTGTCTTACTAACAAGAGTTGTGGACACTACAGGGCTGTCTTACTAACAAGAGTTGTGGACACTACAGGGCTGTCTTACTAACAAGAGTTGTGGACACTACAGGGCTGTCTTACTAACAAGAGTTGTGGACACTACAGGGCTGTCTTACTAACAAGAGTTGTGGACACTACAGGGCTGTCTTACTAACAAGAGTTGTGGACACTACAGGGCTGTCTTACTAACAAGAGTTGTGGACACTACAGGGCTGTCTTACTAACAAGAGTTGTGGACACTACAGGACTGTCTTACTAACAAGAATTGTGGACACTACAGGGCTGTCTTACTAACAAAAATTATGGACACTACAGGGCTGTCTTACTATCAAGAGTTGCGGACACTACAGGACTGTCTTACTAACAAGAATTGTGGACACTACAGGGCTGTCTTACTATCAAGAGTTGTGGACACTACAGGGCTGTCTTACTATCAAGAGTTGCGGACACTACAGGACTGTCTTACTAACAAGAGTTGTGGACACTACAGGACTGTCTTACTAACAAGAGTTGTGGACACTACAGGGCTGTCTTACTATCAAGAGTTGCGGACACTACAGGACTGTCTTACTAACAAGAGTTGTGGACACTACAGGGCTGTCTTACTATCAAGAGTTGCGGACACTACAGGACTGTCTTACTAACAAGAGTTGTGGACACTACAGGGCTGTCTTACTAACAAGAGTTGTGGACACTACAGGGCTGTCTTACTAACAAGAGTTGTGGACACTACAGGACTGTCTTACTAACAAGAGTTGTGGACACTACAGGGCTGTCTTACTAACAAGAGTTGTGGACACTACAGGGCTGTCTTACTAACAAGATTTGTGAACACTACAGGACTGTCTTACTAACAAGAGTTGTGGACACTACAGGGCTGTCTTACTATCAAGAGTTGCGGACACTACAGGACTGTCTTACTAACAAGAGTTGTGGACACTACAGGGCTGTCTTACTAACAAGAGTTGTGGACACTACAGGGCTGTCTTACTAACAAGAGTTGTGGACACTACAGGACTGTCTTACTAACAAGAGTTGTGGACACTACAGGGCTGTCTTACTAACAAGAGTTGTGGACCCTACAGGACTGTCTTACTAACAAGAGTTGTGGACACTACAGGGCTGTCTTACTAACAAGAGTTGTGAACACTACAGGACTGTCTTACTAACAAGAGTTGTGAACACTACAGGACTGTCTTACTAACAAGAGTTGTGGACACTACAGGATTGTCTTACTAACAAGAGTTGTGGACACTACAGGGCTGTCTTACTAACAAGAGTTGTGGACACTACAGGGCTGTCTTACTAACAAGAGTTGTGGACACTACAGGGCTGTCTTACTAACAAGAGTTGTGGACACTACAGGGCTGTCTTACTAACAAGAGTTGTTGACCCTACAGGGCTGTCTTACTAACAAGAATTGTGGACACTACAGGGCTGTCTTACTAACAAGAGTTGTGGACCCTGCAGGACTGTCTTACTAACAAGAGTTGTGGACCCTACAGGACTGTCTTACTAACAAGAGTTGTGGACACTACAGGACTGTCTTACTAACAAGAGTTGTGGACACTACAGGGCTGTCTTACTAACAAGAGTTGTGGACACTACAGGGCTGTCTTACTAACAAGAGTTGTGGACACTACAGGACTGTCTTACTAACAAGAGTTGTGGACCCTACAGGACTGTCTTACTAACAAGAGTTGTGGACCCTACAGGGCTGTCTTACTAACAAGAGTTGTGGACACTACAGGGCTGTCTTACTAACAAGAGTTGTGGACACTACAGGACTGTCTTACTAACAAGAGTTGTGGACCCTACAGGACTGTCTTACTAACAAGAGTTGTGGACACTACAGGGCTGTCTTACTAACAAGAGTTGTGGACACTACAGGGCTGTCTTACTAACAAGAGTTGTGGACACTACAGGGCTGTCTTACTAACAAGAGTTGTGGACCCTACAGGACTGTCTTACTAAGAAGTTGTGGGAAAGATACGGAAAAAGGCATGAGATAAAAGGTAATATAACACCTCGAGTATAAGAGGATGTTATCCAAGTGTTGAGCTTCAGATTAGAAAGATCTTGAACATCAAATGTATTAAGCTTCTATAATTGAAAGTTTTATATGAGAGACATGGGCAGGCTACATTTATTTGGGTTACCTCCCCCCCCCTCCCACAGAAAAAAAAATTGGCAAGAATTCCCTTAAAGGCTAGTATAGAAATTGTAAATAAGCCTAGTAATCAGAGGCGAACTATTACAATAAATTCGATATATTTAAAAAAATAAGAGGTAAATACTCTCGTGGGAACACGTTAAGAGTTGTCTCACACAGGACTCTTATTTTACTCATGTAATAATTGTTTTATTTAACTTATTTACCAGAAGTAAGAACAACTGTGTGAGTATATTTGGATCATTTAAAAAATATAAAGTGCAAAATAATGAAGAATATTTTAGGTGCCTATGAAAGGACTTGAAGATAAACAGGTCGTGTATTGATTGTTATAATTTAATGTGGAAAGTGGAACCATTCGATCACTAGTGGACTCAGCTCACACACTGAGGTCCGGAGTTCGAATCCCGGGTACGGCTGGATAACATTCGGACGTGTTTCCATAAGACACCTGCTGTTCATGTTCACCCATCAGTATAAAATGTGTTGTTGGGTGTTATTCGACTGGTGTGGGTCGCATCCTGGGGCGAAACTGACTTAATTTGCCCAAAATGCTGAGTATAACGAGCAGCTTTCTATATAGTAGTATTGCTGTCAGAGAGGACTGTACACCTTGTACATGTACTTGTAGAAATAAAGATATTATTATTATTATTATTATTATTATTATTATTATTATTATTATTATTATTATTATTATTATTAAAGTTGTGGAAAACAACAATAGGACTCATTAAGAATGTTGACTGTGCCAACGATGTGCGAAAAAAATGCAAAACTACAATATAAATACAGTTGTAATAATATATTTTTAGTGAGAAGCCCAAAGGGGTTATACAGCTTTTAGAGGAGTGGGAAGTAATCGGATTCAATACAAGGAAAGGAAGGGCAATTTCAATTCTTTGCAAGAAGAGCCTTTACCAAGGCACCTCCAGTAGTAGTACAAC
>NC_069405.1:71771343-71856343 GCF_026875155.1 Cherax quadricarinatus
TCTTGAGATTATTGTCTCAAGGATCTTACCAGTGATTGACAGGAGTGACACTGGTCTGTAGTTGCTGATTTCTGCTCTGCTCTTCTTTTTGTGAACAGGGACTACATTTGCCTCTTTCCACAGAGAGGGCCATTTACACTGTACTAAGCAGTGCTGAAAGATGCGAGTTAGAGATGCTGCTAGCTGGTCTGCACATCTTCTCAGCAATCTTGGGCTCAACTTGTCTGGGCCCACAGCCTTTTCTTGGTTAAGCGATTTAAGAAGGAAATGCACCTTCTCCTGCCTTATTGTCACCACTGACAGTTTTGAGACAGTTCTTGCAGCTAGCCAAGGAGGGTCACTTGCTGGATCAGGAACTTTAATTTTTGTAGCAAAGTGTTCAGCAAAGAGGTCTGACTTCTCTTGACTACTAGTAGAGGTGGTCCCATCCTGTCGATTTAGAGGTGGAATGAGTTCATCAGGCAGATAACCTTGTCTGTCCTTGACCTGGGACCACCAGGTTTTGGAGCCTACCCTACATGATGCTAGCTTTCTTTTTGTGTCCACCTCCCATTTAGCAATGGCCCACTTTTGAACGTCACCCATATGCCTACAGGCTTGCCTGTGCAAGTTCCTGTTATAGGTGGTAGGATGTCTCTTATACCTTCGCCATGCTTTGTACTTAGCAGTAGCAGCCTCTCTACAACGAAAGCCAAACCAAGGCTGATCTGTAGGCTTCGTCACATATTGCCGGTGAGGAATGTGTTCTTGTTGTAGATCAAGGATGTGTCCAATGAAGGCTTTCACTTGGTTGTCAACATCCCCTTGGAGAAGAGCATTCAAATCGGTGGTGGCGAGCTCAGAGCAAAGGTCTGGCCAATTACCTCTTTCCCATAGCCAGGTTGTGCGTGTGGACTCCTCACCTCGTTCTGTTGGGATCTTAAGTGTCGTAAAAACAGCCTTGTGGTCAGACGATCCAACATAGCCGAGGGGTTGACAAGTGACTATGCCTTCTACCAGATCACTCACTACTGGGTCAAGGGAGGAGCCAGAGATGTGAGTAGGGAAATCAACAAAGTTTCTCATGTCAAACACTGGAAGAAGGTCATCAAAGTCCCTCTGTATAAGGTGCTGGTTGAGGTCACCAACAATTATGATATGTTGACAGTTGTGTTGTAGCAGAAGGGAGCCAATATTTTCCATTAGGAAGTTGATGGGGTCTGCATGTTGCCACTGAGGTCTGTACATTGCACACGCTAGTACAGAGGTACTAGTGTTTATACAGAGCTTGAAGAACATCATTTCAAGATGTGTAGGGGTGGCAACATCAATGTGCTGGGCATGAACACTTTTAGAGAAGCACACAGCAACACCTCCTCCTTGCCCTTGCCTGTCTCTTCTCATCCATGAGGTGTAGCCAGCAATTCTTGCAAAATTTTCTGGAGTCCTGTCATCCAAAAATGTTTCAACAACAACTATCATGTCGGGACGTCGAGTGTTCACAAAACTATGTGTGAGCTCTCCAACATTAGTAATGAAACCTCTAATGTTGGCCGACATGATGCTGATAGACTGGCTCCTCATGATGATGTGGTCAGCTTGAGGTGGTGGGTGTGTAGGGCATGTAAGGTGCCTGCGTTTGAGAGAGGTAGGGTACTGAGTCAGCTGCAGGGATGTAGGTCTGTGGTCTTTTATAAGGCACAATACCACCTGCTGGGCTGGGATAGGAGTAGCTGAGTGGGTGACGTGTGAGAGTGTTCACCAATTCAGAGCTCCTGCTGGTTTGTTCTGAGAACAGGTCTCTAAACAGGTCAAGTTCCTTTTTCTTCCGACACTGATCCTCCTGATGTCCTTTCTTGTAGCAGTAATTGCACCTGGTATCTCGCAGGCAGTTGTTGGCAGTGTGCCCCTTCCGGTGACAGCGAGAGCACAGCCTCTCTCTCTCTCTCTCTCTCTCTCTCTCTCTCTCTCTCTCTCCACACACGGCCAGGCGAAGAAGCGGGGCCAGGAGCTGTTACTCTACCCCCTCAACCACAACTAGGTGAGTACACACACACATACACTCACACAAATATAGTCCCCATTTTTAAGAAAGGAGACAGAAACTAGGCACTAGACTATAGACCGGTGACGCTGACGTGTGTAGTATGCAAAGTCACGGAGAAGATTATCAGGAGAGTGGTGGAGCAGCTAGAACCGAACCATCTTATAAACGACAACCAGCATGGATTCATAGAAGGCAAATCCTGTGTCACAAACCTACTAGAGTTTTATGACAAGGTAACGGAAGTAAGTCAAGAGAGAGAGAGGGGTGGGTAGATTGCATTTTCTTGGACTGCAAGAAGGCCTTCGACACAGTTCCTAGCAAGAGATTGGTGCAAAAGCTAGAGGATCAGACACGTATAACGGGAAGGGCGCTGCAGTGAATCAGAGAATACCTGACAGGGAGGCAACAACGAGTCATGGTACGTGATGAGGTATCACAGTGCTCGCCTGTGACGAGCGGAGTTTCACAGGGGTCAGTCCTAGGACCAGTGTTATTTTTGGTATATGTGAATGACATGATGGAAGGGATAGACTCAGAAGTGTCCCTGTTCGCGGATGATGTGAAGTTAATGAGGAGAATTAAATCAGATGAGGATCAGGCAGAACTACAAAGAGACCTGGACAGGCTGGACGCGAGGTCCATTAACTGGCTTCTGGAATTTAATCCCGCCAAATGCAAAGTCATGAAGATCGGGGAAGGGCAAAGAAGACCGCAGACAGAGTATAGACTAGAGGGCCAAAGACTGCAAATCTCACTCAAGGAAAAAGATCTTGGGGTGAGTATAATACCGAGCACATCTCCTGAAGCACACATCAACCAGATAACTGCCGCAGCATATGGGCACCTGGCAAACCTGAGACTGTACATCGTGTACGTCAGACCCATACTGGAGTATACAGTACCAGTTTGGAACCCACACTTGGTCAAGCACGTCAAGAAATTAGAGAAAGTGCAAAGGTTTGCAACAAGGCTAGTTCCAGAGCTAAGGGGAATGTCACACAAGGAAAGGTTAAGGGAAATTGGCCTGACGACACTGGGGGACAGGAGGGTTAGGGAAGAAATGATAACGACATACAATATACTGAGAGGAATAGATAATGTGGACAGAGACAAGATGTTCCAGAGATGGGACACAGAAATAAGGGGTCACAATTGGAAGTTGAAGACTGAGAAGAGCGAAAGAGATGTTAGGAAGTAATTCTTTAGTCATAGAGTTGTCAGGAAGTGGAATAATCTGGCAAGTGATGTGGTGAAGGCAGGAACCATACATATTTTAAGACGAGGTATGATAAAGCTCATGGAGCAGGGAGAGGACCTAGTAGCAATCAGTGAAGAGGTGGGACCAGGAGCTATGTCTCGACCCCAGAAACCACAAATAGGTGAGTACAAACACACACACACACACGTGGCGAGGTGTTTAGAGTGGGCGCCTGTAACGACCGGGGTGCCACAAGGGCTACTCCTAGGACCGGTGCTGTTTCTGGTATTTGTGAACGACATGACTGAAGGAATAAACTCCGAAGTGTCCCTGTTTGCAGATAACGTGAAGTTGATGAGAAGAATTCAGTCGGACGAAGACCAGGCAGAACTACAAAGGATCTGGACAGACTGCAGGCCTGGTCCAGCAACTAGCTCCTGGAGTTCAACCCCAACAAGTTCATTGTCATGAAGATTGGGGGAGGGCAAATAAGATCACAGACGGAGTACAGTCTAGGGGCCAGAGACTGCAAACCTCACTCAAGGAAAAGGATCTTGGGGTAAGTATAACACCGGTCGCATCTCCTGAGGCGCACATCAACCAAATAACTACTGCAGCATATGAGCACCTAGCAAACCTAAGAACAGCATTCCGACATCTTAATAAGGAATCGTTCAGGACCCTGTACACTGTGTACGTTAGGCCCATATTGGAGTATGCGGCACCAGTTTGTAATCCACACCTAGCCAAGCATGTAAGGAAACTAGAGAAAGTGCAAAAGTTTGCAACAAGACAAGTCCCGGAGCTAAGGGGTATGTCCTACGAGGAGAGGTTAAGGGAAGTCGACCTGACGATACTGGAAGACAGGAGAGATAGGGGGGATATGATAACGACATATAAAATACTGAGAGGAATCGACAAGGTGGACAGAGACAGGATGTTCCAGAGATGGGACACAGCAAAGGGGTCACAGTTGAAAATAAGACTCAGATGAATCACAGGGATGTTAGGAAGTATTTCTTCAGTCACAGAGTTGTCAGGAAGTGGAATAGTCTGGGAAGTGATGTAGTGAAGGCAGGATCCATACATAGCTTTAAGAAGACGTGTGATAAAGCTCATAGAGCAGGAAGAGTGACCTAGTAGCGGCCAGTGAAGAGGCGGGGCCAGGGGCTGTGAATCGACCCCTGTAACTACAACTAGGTGAGTACACACACACACACAAAGTGAAGGCTAATGAAAGGGCCCAAGAAGTAAAATTAACCCAGCAAACATATATAGGTGAGTACACAGAGCTGAGAGGACTAAAGCACACAGATGCACATACGCATACAAACAGATGGTCGCAAGATAAACACAGTATAGTGCAGCTGTAGAGGACTGCAAATACACTAACACAATATTACCTGGAAAAAACTGCACCACCGCCTTAGTACAAAAACTTGAGCCATAACTATCAGAGGAGAGAACGAGGGTCCTTGTCGGCGGGTGTGAGTGCTTATGTTGAGTCACTGATACACACACATACACAGGGAACTGTATGTCACTATCTCACGTACATACTATCTATGGTAATGGAAAATAAACTAAGGGCAATGGTTTAGCGTCAGGGAAGGCATAGAGTCGTAAAGGAGAGTCGACACGGGTTTAGAGAAGACAAATCCTCCTACACTAACCAACTGGATTTCTAGAAAAGGGTAATAGAGATTACGAACAAAAGATGACGGTAAGTGGATTGTATATTTGTAGACTAAGATGGCATTTGACACTTCTTAACAGTTGGCTTATCTGTAAATTGGCGGAGCTGAATCAAATCATATCTAAGTGAGAGGTAATAAAGTGATGTTCCGGGAAGAGGTGTTGGGATAGACAAGTGTGACGAGCGTAAAATTAGTCCTATACACCTATTTGCAGACGATGTCAAGCTAGGGAGGTGAATAAATATCAGAGGAGATAGGAAAAACCATGAGAGGACTTGGACAGACTGTAAGAATGGTCAAACATGTGATTATTGAGCTTCGACCTCAGCCAGCGCAATGTTATGAAAATTAGGAAAGAAGAAGGCAGCCCAAATTTAGAACACAGACAGGGTGTATGTGGGAGGGGGCAGACAGATGCTACAGGCATCAGACAAGTAAGAAGGTAGCCTAGAAGTATACATAAAGCTAAACATATCACCGGAAAAACACAGCTGCCAATAATCAGAATAGCTTCTGCACATCTGACTAACATGAGAAAGTAATTCTGGTGCAACAGAGATTTCTTCAGTACTGTCCAGAAACTGGTGCCAGTCTATCACTGTACACAACATCAAGCCCCACCTTAGCAACCTTGCCACACAGTGCAGAAAATCATTACAAAACTCACAGCTAAAAGCAATGGAAAAAAAAGAAATACTGGAGAAATTAAATCATATAATTGTAAGAGAGGAGAAACAGGGGAGACATGATTATAATGTAGAAGATACTCGGAGGATTTAATATAGCAGACAAGGGTAGACTGAAATTCGAAACTCAAGAACAAGGAAGCACCACCGGAAGTTAAACAGATAGGAATCATTACAAAATAATTCTTCAGCCTCTGGGACTCTGGGTGGACAGGAAGTGGCATGACTTACATGAGGAGCGGTGGATGCAAATATGCACAGCTTCAAGGATAGATACGACAATGCCCACGAGGCAGGAAACTGAAACTTTTGTTAGTGACGGGAAGTGGGACAAGGAATGACCACCTGAGAGTCCAGGGGAAGAGTACCACCTGTGAGTCCAGAGGAAGAGTACCACCTGTGAGTCCAGAGGAAGAGTACCACCTGTGAGTCCAGAGGAAGAGTACCACCTGTGAGTCCAGAGGAAGAGTACCACCTGTGAGTCCAGAGGAAGAGTACTACCTGTGAGTCCAGAGGAAGAGTACTACCTGTGAGTCCAGAGGAAGAGTACCACCTGAGAGTCCAGAGGAAGAGTACCACCTGTGAGTCCAGAGGAAGAGTACCACCTGTGAGTCCAGAGGAAGAGTACCACCTGTGAGTCCAGAGGAAGAATACCACCTGTGAGTCCAGAGGAAGAGCACCACCTGAGAGTCCAGAGGAAGAGTACCACCTGTGAGTCCAGAGGAAGAGTACCACCTGTGAGTCCAGAGGAAGAGTACCACCTGAGAGTCCAGAGGAAGAGTAACACCTGTGAGTCCAGAGGAAGAGTACCACCTGTGAGTCGAGAGGAAGAGTACCACCTGTGAGTTGAGAGGAAGAGTACCACCTGTGAGTCGAGAGGAAAAGCACCACCTGAGAGTCCAGAGGAAGAGTACCACTTGTGAGTCCAGAGGAAAAGTGCCACCTGAGAGTCCAGAGGAAGAGTACCACCTGCGAGTTCAGAGGAACAGTACCACCTGAGAGTCCAGAGGAAGAGTACCACCTGTGAGTCCAGAGGAAAAGTGCCACCTGAGAGCCCAGAGGAAGAGTACCACCTGTGAGTCAAGAGGAAGAGTACCACCTGATAGTCCAGAAGAAGAGTACCACCTGATAGTCCAGAGGAAGAGTACCACCTGTGAGTCGAGAGGAAGAGTACCACCTGTGAGTCGAGAGGAAGAGTACCACCTGAGAGTCCAGAGGAAGAGTACCACCTGTGAGTCCAGAGGAAAAGTGCCACCTGAGAGTCCAGAGGAAGAGTACCACCTGTGAGTCCAGAGGAAGAGTACCACCTGAGAGTCCAGAGGAAGAGTACCACCTGATAGTCCAGAGGAAGAGTACCACCTGTGAGTCCAGAGGAAGAGTACCACCTGTGAGTCCAGAGGAAGAGTACCACCTGTGAGTCCAGAGGAAGAGTACCACCTGTGAGTCCAGAGGAAGAGTACCACCTGAGAGTCCAGAGAAAGAGTACCACCTGATAGTCCAGAGGAAGAGTACCACCTGTGAGTCCAGAGGAAGAGCACCACCTGTGAGTCCAGAGGAAGAGTACCAACTGAGAATCCAGAGGAAGAGTACCACCTGTGAGTCCAGAGGAAGAGTACCACCTGAGAGCCCAGATAAAGAGTACCACCTGATAGTCCAGAGGAAGAGTACCACCTGTGAGTCCAGAGGAAGAGTACCACCTGTGCGTCGAGAGGAAGAGTACCACCTGTGATTCCAAAGGAAAAGTGCCACCTGAGAGTCCAGAGGAAGAGTACCACCTGTGAGTCAAGAGGAAGAGTACCACCTGAGAGTCCAGAAGAAGAGTACCACCTGATGGTCCAGAGGAAGAGTACCACCTGTGAGTCGCTAGGAAGAGTACCACCTGTGAGTCGAGAGGAAGAGTACCACCTGAGAGTCCGGAGGAAGAGTACCACCTGTGAGTCCAGAGAAAAAGTGCCACCTGAGAGTCCAGAGGAAGAGTACCACCTGTGAGTCCAGAGGAAGAGTACAACCTGAGAGTCCAGAGGAAGAGTACCACCTGATAGTCCAGAGGAAGAGTACCACCTGTGAGTCCAGAGGAAGAGTACCACCTGTGAGTCCAGAGGAAGAGTACCACCTGTGAGTCCAGAGGAAGAGTACCACCTGTGAGTCCAGAGGAAGAGTACCACCTGAGAATCCAGAGGAAGAGTACCACCTGGGGGTCCAGAGGAAGAGTACCACCTGAGAGTCCAGAGAAAGAGAGCCACCTGATAGTCCAGAGGAAGAGTACCACCTGTGAGTCCAGAGGAAGAGTACCACCTGTGAGTCCAGAGGAAGAGCACCACATGTGAGTCCAGAGGAAGAGTACCAACTGAGAATCCAGAGGAAGAGTACCACCTGTGAGTCGAGAGGAAGAGTACCACCTGAGAGCCCAGAGAAAGAGTACCACCTGATAGTCCAGAGGAAGAGTACCACCTGTGAGTCCAGAGGAAGAGTACCACCTGTGGGTCCAGAGGAAGAGTACCACCTGCGAGTAGAGAGGAAGAGTACCACCTGAGAGTCCAGAGGAAGAGTACCACCTGTGAGTCCAGAGGAAGAGTACCACCTGAGAGTCCAGAGGAAGAGTACCACCTGATAGTCCAGAGGAAGAGTACCACCTGTGAGTCCAGAGGAAGAGTGCCACCTGTGAGTCGAGAGGAAGAGTACCACCTGTGAGTCGAGAGGAAGAGTACCACCTGTGAGTCCAGAGGAAGAGTATCACCTGTGAGTCCAGAGGAAAAGTGCCACCTGAGAGTCCAGAGGAAGAGTACCACCTGTGAGTCGAGAGGAAGAGTACCACCTGTGAGTCCAGAGGAAGAGTACTACCTGTGAGCCCAGAAGAAGATTACCACCTGAGAGTCCAGAAAGAGAGTACCACCTGAGAGTCCAGAGGAAGAGTACCACCTGTGAGTACAGAGGAAAAGTACCACCTGAGAGTAGAGAAAAAGAGTACCACCTGTGAGTCCAGAGGAAGAGTACCACCTGAGAGTCCATAGGAAGAGTACCACCTGTGAGTCCAGAGGAAGAGTACTACCTGAGAGACCAGAGGAAGAGTACCACCTGTGAGTCCAGAGGAAAAGTGCCACCTGTGAGTCGAGAGGAAGAGTACCACCTGAGAGTCCAGAGGAGGAGTACCACCTGAGACCAGATGGAAGAAGAAAAGATGAATACGCTAGTTATTACTGTGGCAGAGTACAGAGCACAGGTCAACGTACACTGTGGCAGAATACAGAGCACAGGTCAACGTGCACTGTGGCAGAGTACAGAGCACAGGTCAACGTGCACTGTGGCAGAGTACAGAGCACAGGTCAACGTGCACTGTGGCAGAGTACAGAGCACAGGTCAACGTGCACTGTGGCAGAGTACAGAGCACAGGTCAACGTGCACCATGGCAGAGTACAGAGCACAGGTCAACGTGCACTGTGGCAGAGTACAGAGCACAGGTCAACGTGCACTGTGGCAGAGTACAGAGCACAGGTCGACGTGCACCCTGGCAGAGTACAGAGCACAGGTCAACGTGCACTGTGGCAGAGTACAGAGCACCGGTCAACGTGCACCATGGCAGAGTACAGAGCACAGGTCAACGTGCACTGGCAGAGTACAGAGCACAGGTCAACGTGCACTGTGGCAGAGTACAGAGCACAGGTCAACGTGCACTGTGGCAGAGTACAGAGCACAGGTCAACGTGCACTGGCAGAGTACAGAGCACAGGTCAACGTGCACTGTGGCAGAGTACAGAGCACAGGTCAACGTGCACTGTGGCAGAGTACAGAGCACAGGTCAACGTGCACTGTGACAGAATACAGAGCACAGGTCAACGTGCACTGGCAGAGTACAGAGCACAGGTCAACGTGCACTGTGGCAGAGCACAGAGCACAGGTGAACGTGCACTGTGACAGAATACAGAGCACAGGTCAACGTGCACTGGCAGAGTACAGAGCACAGATCAACGTGCACTGTGGCAGAGTACAGAGCACAGGTCAACGTGCACTGTGACAGAATACAGAGCACAGGTCAACGTGCACTGGCAGAGTACAGAGCACAGGTCAACGTGCACGTGAATACCCTGGTCTTCATCCTCGTGCAATTGCTTTAGATCAAAGCTGAGGGACTGAAGACCTGTAAAGGCTGAGGGACTGATTACCTGTTATTACTTCTTCACGTCCAGAATAGTTTTTTTTTATTTTGTTTGTTTTTTCGGATTGGACTGACAAAGACGCTGGTTGGCAAAACGTCTCCACCATAATAATACCTAAGTTTTGCACTTGTCTTATTCATCCTTATCTGCTTTTACCAGCACATTTATGTTCCTTCTGTAATATGGAGACCAGAACTGCGCAACATAATCTACATAAGCTCTTATAAGTGATGTATAACGTGAAGTATATCCTGAAAACTTTCATTATTTTTGATTCTTCATATGAAAGCAAGATTTCTATTAGCTTTATAGCGAGCACTTGTGTGATGTTATCTTGCCTTTATATTTCTTTCAACCAGAGTTGTTTTTTTTCGCATTCTGTTTGATATTTATATTATTTAGTTTATATGTGCCATAGTCATTTTCTTGTTCCAGTATTAGTACCTTGCATTTGTCTACAATACAGTGCATCTGCCACTTTTCTGATTCCAGTATCAACCTTCCAGATCTTCCACTAGCGTACTAGTGTCTTCAACAAATGGTTTGACCGCCTGTTTTAGTGATAATGAGAAACTTGCTTTTGTATCTATTCCATTATGTAAGTTGTTGATGTAGATTGTCACCTACCCCAGTAGATCACATCATTCTGATTTCTTCCTGTTTATGCGAACTCTTATGCCTCGATCTAGACGATAATGTCTGCTATTCCGTGTGCTGCTGCTTCCTTCAACAGTCTCTTATGAGTAACTCAGAATTCTTACCGTAGTCGATATACTCATCCACAAGCTGATATTCATTACTATGGTGTACCTCCTCAAATACCTAAGAAAATGGTTAGTAAATTCGGAGAGCACGAACTCCTCTTTTCAAAACTGTGCTGAGATTTATTGATCAAAATTTTATCCTTACAAAGTGGTTTCAGACCGCATCTGCGGTTATTGATTCTATCGGTTTTCCCACAATTAAGTTTGGGCTGTAGGCCTGAACTTCATATTATGGACCAGTCGCCCATTTTTGTCTTTGTCTTTACCATTTTCAACTTATCCGGTACAATACCCGTATATAGTAATATATTGAAAACACTGGGTAGTGGTTGCTAAGCTCTTCTTTACATTCCTCTAAAACTCTTGAAAAAGAGTTCATAAGGGGGCCCGGTGACTTTTGAACCTTAAAACTATTTGTTAGAACCATGACAAGTGACATTGATCTTGTACAATTTTTTTTATCGTCTGACCTACATAAATAATGGTTTTGGGGAAGTTTGTTTGTATACTGTGTAAAAACAGAAAGGAAAGAGTGTTAAAAAACTATACACTTTTGATATTTTTTTTTCGTGCAGTAAGCTATCTGAGTTACGATAATGGGCCTATTTGTTCGAATCTTATGCTTATATTCATGAAAAAAACCCTTTTATTCCCCGCTACTTTAAAATTTTGCAAAACCCATTTGGCTTTCCTTTTCCTTTATGATTTGTCAAATTATTTGGGCTTTGTATTATATAGGAAACGTTGGGGTGAGGAGAGGAAGGGGGTGAGGAGGCGGAAAACGATCAGGGATTGTAAATACATATACAACGTAAATACCACTTCAAAAGACAGGTGTAAAAGGTGTCTTTTTTTTTTGATAGAACTCGGGGGATTGTTCGGAAAGAGGGGGTGTGGGGACCGGGGGGGGGGGAAAAGTGTGTGGCAGACACGGGGGAGGGGGTGTGGGCAGACACCGGGGAGGGAAGAGTTTTTGGAAACACCGGGGGAGGGAAAGTTTGGGCAGCACCGGGGGGAAGATTTGTGGCAGACACCGGGGAGGGAAGAGTGCGTGGCAGACACCGGGGGAAGGAAGTGTGTGGGAGGGGACCGGGGGGAAGGGAAAAAAGTTGTGGGAGACACCGGGAAGGGAAATTTTGTAGCAGACACCGGGGAAAGGGGAAAAGAAATGGGAACACCGGGGGAGGGAAAAATGTGTAGCAGACACCGGGGAAGGGAAGAATGTGTGGCAGACACCAGGGGAGGGAAGAGTGTGTGGCAGACACCGGGGAAGGGAAGAGTGTGTGGCAGACACCGGGGAAGGGAAGAGTGTGTGGTAGACACCGGGGAAGGGAAGAGTGTGTAGCAGACACCGGGGAAGGGAAGAGTGTGTGGCAGACACCGGGGGAGGGAAGAGTGTGTACAGACACCGGGAAGGGAAGAGTGTGTGGCAGACACCGGGGGAGGGAAGAGTGTGTAGCAGACACCGGGGAAGGGAAGAGTGTGTGGTAGACACCAGGGGAGGGAAGAGTGTGTGGCAGACACCGGGGGAGGGAAGAGTGTGTGGCAGACACCGGGGAAGGGAAGAGTGTGTGGTAGACACCGGGGGAGGGAAGAGTGTGTAGCAGACACCGGGGAAGGGAAGAGTGTGTGGTAGACACCGGGGAGGGAAGTGTGAGCAGACACCGGGGAAGGGAAGAGTGTGTGGTAGACACCGGGGGAGGGAAGAGTGTGTGGTAGACACCGGGGGAGGGAAGAGTGTGTGGTAGACACCGGGGGAGGGAAGAGTGTGTAGCAGACACCGGGGAAGGGAAGAGTGTGTGGTAGACACCGGGGGAGGGAAGAGTGTGTAGCAGACACCGGGGAAGGGAAGAGTGTGTGGTAGACACCGGGGGAGGGAAGAGTGTGTAGCAGACACCGGGGAAGGGAAGAGTGTGTGGCAGACACCTGGGAAGGGAAGAGTGTGTGGCAGACATCACACACACACACACACACACACACACACACACACACACACACACACACACACACACACAAGCTGTGATTCGACCCCTTCAACCACGTATAGGCAAGTACAGAGAGTAACATGAACATTAGTAGGGAAGAGGCTGGTCAGTCTGTCAGTGGCGGGGATGTAGCCGCTCTCTGACACCTGCTTATCCTGGTGACGTGTGCACCCACTTAGTGTGTAGGGAGGGTGCAGGGGGCTCCTGCAACACTGGTGACGTGTGCACCCACTTAGTGTGTAGGGAGGGTGCAGGGGGCTCCTGCAACACTGGTGACGTGTGCACCCACTTAGTGTGTACGGAGGGTGCAGGGGGCTCCTGCAACACTGGTGACGTGTGCACCCACTTAGTGTGTAGGAGGGTGCAGGGGGCTCCTGCAACACTGGTGACGTGTGCACCCACTTAGTGTGTAGGGAGGGTGCAGGGGGCTCCTGCAACACTGGTGACGTGTGCACCCACTTAGTGTGTAAGGAGGGTGCAGGGGGCTCCTGCAACACTGGTGATATGTGCACTCAGTGTGTAGGGAGGGTGCAGTGGGCTCCTGCAACACTGGTGATGTGTGTACCTACTTAGTGTTGAAGTAGGTGGGTGCGCAAGTTGCTTTGCAACATTAGTGACGTATGTACCTACTTAATGACTCACTTGCCGTGAATTCGATCCCCACCCGTACCGTGGTTTACCTACTTAGTGTTGAGGTAGGTGTTGTGCATGTTGCTGCTGCAACACAAATGACAAGTGCACCTACTTTGTGTCGAGGTAGGTGGTGTGCAGGTCGCAACACTGGTGACGGCAGTGGAGCAGAGACACAAAGATAAATAACCAGAAGACTCAAGAGTGTGAGAAGAAAATTTTAGGCAGAATTGAAGACATCATCAGTGTGGTCTTACGGAAGTTACATAATGGGAAAACAAGCTTCGCTAAAGAAGAAAAAGCCATAATACCGTGACTGGAACAATTCTCAAACAACCCGCCATTTACAAAGTTGCACTGCTAGCTAAATTACCATTAAAGTTTTAGCATCTATGAGAGTTTCAAATGTTGGAGTTACTATTACTTGGGAATTACCATCTCTCAAGCTGGTCTATCCCATATACTGGAGAAATTAAATTGTGATGAAGTTATCTGCAGGTGAGACATTGAGGGAGAGAGGGAGGAGAAGAGAGGCAGAGAAACATGTGTACTGGTGGCTGATGATGTATCAACCTGACATATAATAACACACTAGCGTAGGGACCTGTATTTTAGTGTCTCATCCCCCCCTCCTTCACCCCTCCCAATGCTCCATACCCCCAGCTACCCCCCCCCCCCGGCGTCCCTCTTTCCTGTCCTCATCTATGCTTTGTACGCATCTATATATATTAACATAGCCTTTGTTTTCTTTATCAGACTAGCTTAGCTATCAAACTAGCCTAGCTGTCAAACTATTTTAGTTGTCAAACTAGCCTAGCTGTCAAACTATTTTAGTTGTCAAACTAGCCTAGCTATCAAACTATTTTAGTTGTCAAACTAGCCTAGCTGTCAAACTAGCCTAGCTGTCAAACTATTTTAGTTGTCAAATACTACTAACTGCCCAGCTGTCAAACTATTTTAGTTGTCAAACTAGCCTAGCTGTCAAACTAGCCTAGCTGTCAAACTATTTTAGTTGTCAAACTAGCCTAGCTGTCAAACTAGCCTAGCTGTCAAACTATTTTAGTTGTCAAACTAGCCTAGCTGTCAAACTATTCTAGCTGTCAAACTATTATAATAGCTTGCTTCAAACTAGCCTAGCTGTCAAACTAGCCTAGCTGTCAAACTATTTTAGTTGTCAAACTAGCTTAGCTGTCAAACTAGCCTAGCTATCAAACTAGCCTAGCTGTCAAACTAGCCTAGCTGTCAAACTATTTTAGTTGTCAAACTAGCTTAGCTGTCAAACTAGCTAGCATTATTTTAAACTAGCCTAGCTGTCAAACTAGCCTAGCTGTCAAACTATTTTAGTTGTCAAACTAGCTTAGCTGTCAAACTAGCCTAGCTGTCAAACTAGCCTAGCTGTCAAACTATTTTAGTTGTCAAACTAGCCTAACTGTCAAACTATTTTAGTTGTCAAACTAGCTTAGCTGTCAAACTAGCCTAGCTATCAAACTAGCCTAGCTGTCAAACTAGCCTAGCTGTCAAACTATTTTAGTTGTCAAACTAGCCTAACTGTCAAACTATTTTAGTTGTCAAACTAGCTAGCTGTCAAACTAGCCTAGCTGTCAAACTAGCTTAGTTGTCAAACTAGCCTAACTGTCAAACTATTTTAGTTGTCAAACTAGCTAGCTGTCAAACTAGCCTACTTAAATAGCCTTGCTGTCAAACTAGCTAGCTGTCAAACTAGCCTAGCTGTCAAACTATTTAGTTGTCAACTAGCTTAGCTGTCAAACTAGCCTAGCTGTCAAACTATTTTAGTTGTCAAACTAGCTTAGCTGTCAAACTAGCCTAGCTGTCAAACTAGCCTAGCTGTCAAACTAGCCTAGCTGTCATACTAGCCTAGCGACCTGGTCTCTGATAAATTAACGTTCACCTAGGTTAGGTTAGGTAAGGTTCTTTTAAGTAAGGTTCATCAGGAAACAGGACAAGTGTTTCCTGACGCGGGTCTTAGATGATGACCCGCCTTTGGAGCTTCTGGTCATCTGACCGAGGCCTTCCGCTGGCTTACCGGTCCACCCCTTTAAAAATTATGATCATTTATAACCATTTTAATTTTTATTTTTTTTTTTATTTTTTATTAATATTCAGTAATTCAGCTTAAGCTTGCCTAACTTCTCTAGTGTTGTGAGGTACAAGCTATATTTGTGATGTCGAGGCTGGTTGTCGCCAGACATGTGATACTATGTATTCTTACTAATACAGTGTAAGTTCAGAATTTCTAGTGGCTATTGCAACACTGAATTTTTAGTGTTAGACAATGTATGGACGTATTTGTAGATATATATAATGTAGAGAAATTTCTTTCTCTCTTCCCCCACCGCCTCTGTCTCCTCACTCCTACATATAATTTTTGTTGTTCCGCTCTGTGATGATGACAATGTCTTCTTACAAATTCTGTTAATAGATGTCCTGTTTATGGGATAGACTATTCTCAGAGATGGTAATTCCCATAATAATAATAAATCCAACTTTGCTGGT
Organism: Cherax quadricarinatus; assembly: GCF_026875155.1. NCBI lineage: Eukaryota > Metazoa > Arthropoda > Malacostraca > Decapoda > Parastacidae > Cherax > Cherax quadricarinatus. Next base: position 71,786,997 of record NC_069405.1, read on the forward strand.
ACGAAAAGTCTGAAACTCGTGTAGCTGCTCAACCTTGAATGTAATACTTGACGGTTTCCATGTTACTCTACTGAAGTCTTCCAGCTCAGGCTGACACATGTCAAAACTACATGAAATACATCCGATGTGCTGGAATATGACAGAAAATATAGCTAGCTTTTGTGCCCACTATGTAAATGTCTTACAGAACAAAGTAGCTGCACATTACTGATGTATCCAAATTTGTTAAGTAAAAAAATAACGGTCACTCTACCGTGTAATATAAAGTAGGTTAATTGTGCCTGAGTTGGGTCAGTCTAAAGTGTTGTGATCTTCGTTGAGCATCACTGAACCCCAAGTATTGTTCGTTTTGTGATGTCCAAACTGGTTTTCGTTGTTATTGTAGCAGTGAATTTGCATGCCAAATATATATATATATATATATATATATATATATATATATATATATATATATATATATATATATATATATATATATATATATATATATATTTTTTTTATATATATATATATATATATATATATATATATATATATATATATTATATATATATATATATATTATATATATATATATATATATATATATATATATATATATATATATATATATATATATATTATATTATATTATATATATATATATATATATATATATATATATATATATATATATATATATATATATGTATGTATGTATGTATGTATGTATGTATGTATGTATGTATGTGTGTTGTGTGTGTGTTAAAATAAAATTAAGGATTTTGTATCAAAAGAACCTTAGAAAACTTAATTAACCTTATTACAACAAGCACAATTTAATTTAGCATAATCCCAACTAAATATATTTCATTTAAGGTTACAATAATTTAATAAACAAACGCAATTAAATATGTTTTTTTCGTTAGGTTCAGAATAATTTTTGCGAAATTATTGCATACACAAATTTTCGCTTGCCCTATATGGGAAGAAGTGCGTTGCTATTTAAGCCAAAATAGCAAGTTTTACTTATTCGGCACAGCACGCACACACACACATAGGCTACACACATACATATGTATATATTATTAACACATCGGCCGTTTCCCACCAAGGCAGAGTTGTCCGAAAAAAAACTTTCACCATCATTCACTCAACTGTCTTATCAGAGGCGCGCTTATACTACAGTTATAAAACTAGAACATTAACACCTTTCCTTCAGAGTGTAGACACTGTACTTCCCATCTCCAGGATTCAAGTCCGGCCTGCCGGTTTCCCTGAATCCCTTCATAAATGTTATCTTGCTCACACTCCAACAGCACGTCAAGTCCTAAAAACCATTTGTCTTCATTCGCTCCTATCTAACACGCTCACGCATGCCTGCTGGAAGTCCAAGCACCTCGCATACAAACTCTTCTTTACCTCCTCCTCCCCCGTTTTCTAGGCCGACCCCTACCCCGCCTTTCCTCCACTGTAGATTTATACACTCGAAGTCATTCTATTTCCTTCCATCCTGTCTACATGTCCAAACCACCTCACAAGGGTATTAAAAGAGGATAACATCAAAGCTGCTTTCATAGACAACCTGGAAGCTTTCTACAACAGATGGGAACATAAAAAGTCTGGGCTGAATGGTGCTGCCCTTGATACTGGCCATGTAGTCAGAAACTGTAAGGCTGGAGGTGATGTCCTGGTAGTCAGTAAATGTGGGGCTGATAGTGCTGTCCTGGGAGACAGTAATGAAGCTGGAGGTGCTGTCCTGGGAGACAGTAATGGTGAAGCTGGAGGTGCTGTCCTGGGAGACAGTAATGGTGAAGCTGGAGGTGCTGTCCTGGGAGACAGTAATGGTGAAGCTGGAGATTTTGTCCAGGTAGTCGGGAATTATACGCAGGAAGGAATACATATAAATGACCTCATAGGGGACAGGAGCCGTAGTGGGGAAACAAGTGTAGTCAAAGATAAGATAAAACCAATATTGCAAACTAGAAATACCACAGGAAATAGCAAACAAGAGGACTCCACTAGCTATAGTGAGGATATATTACCAAAAACAACTGGTGGGAGCTCCATTGTTGGTGCTAGGGAGGATAGGAATAAGACAAGGAAATATGCACCAACAGGGAATACAGTCACAGAAACCCAAGGCAAACGGAAACCAAGCCTGTGCACATACTATGCACTTGGTATCTGCAGACATGGGAAATCTGGAAAAACAGACGGGACGTGCAACTATGACCACCCTAGAAAATGCCATGCCCATATGACAACAGGAAAATGCAAACTCCCTTCCTGTAAGCTTTTTCACCCTGAAATGTGTACCTCTTCAGTACAGGAAAGACTGTGCAGTAACTTAAATTGCCAGGCACACCATCTAAAGGGTACAAAAAGATACAAAACATCCAGGCCATGGGAAAACCTGGGTAGCCACAGCCACTCAAGAGGGAGAGGTTTTTTAGTGCCAGGAAGGAAAAAAAACTGGCAGGAAATGGCAGAAATCGTACACCAAATCCAGTCATTCCTGGAGTGGAACCGCAGTCGATGGCCTCCACTCCAAACCAACAGATACAGATACTAATGCCGGAAAAAAAATCCCAACCCCAGTACCAACAATACCACCAGTCCGATGACATTCTTCTTTGCAAATATACGGGGTCTAAAGCCAGCAACAAACAACAAAATACCTTTCATCCGTGGACTGCTTGCAGAGGTAAAGGCAATGTTCGCGGCTTTCACCGAGACCCACATAAAGGATCACTTGGACAACGAAATATGGATCCCAGGTTACAACCTATACAGATGTGACAGAGTGAACAGGCAAAAGGGGGGGGGTTGGCCTGTACATTGCAGAGTCACTTGTTTGCACAGAACTGCTAAATGCCTCAAATGATGTAGTGGAAGTTTTAGCAGTAAAGGTCGAGAACCAAAACCTAGTCATTGTGGTAGTCTACAAGCCTCCGGATGCAACATCCCAGCAATTCCAGGAACAGCTGTTAAAAATTGACCACTATCTGGAAAATCTTCCAGCTCCTGCACCCAACATCTTGCTCCTGGGGGATTTCAACTTAAGGCACCTAAAATGGAGGAATATAGCAAATAATATTGTTACAGTAATAACACCAGGAGGCAGCTCTGATGAAAACTCACACTCACACGAGCTTTTAAATCTCTGCACAAAATTCAATTTAAACCAGCAAATAATATAGCCTACTAGACGAGAATACACTAGACCTCATCTTCACTAACAATGATGATCTGATAAGAAATGTCACCATATCAAAAACAATATACTCAGATCACAACATAATTGAGGTTCAGACATGTATGCGTGGAGCCCCAGACCGACATAATGAGACTAGTCACGAGGGAGCATTCACCAAATTCAACTTCAATAACAAAAACATAAAGTGGGACCAAGTAAACCAAGTCCTAACCGATATAAGCTGGGAAGATATACTAAGCAACACAGACCCCAACGTATGCCTAGAACAGATTAACTTGGTGGCACTCGATGTATGCACAAGGCTTATTCCTCTAAGAAAAAGGAGGAGTAGATGTAAAATAGAAAGAGACAGGCGCTCCCTTTACAGGCGACGGAAAAGAATAACAGAGCGGCTAAAAGAGGTCAATATATCTGAAATGCGTAGGGAGACACTGGTCAGAGAAATAGCAAGCATCGAACTCAAGCTAAAGGAATCTTATAGGAGTCAGGAATCGCGGGAAGAACTAAAAGCCATAAATGAAATCGAAAGAAACCCAAAGTATTTCTTCTCCTGTGCCAAATCAAAGTCGAGAACAACGTCCAGTATTGGGCCCCTACTTAAACAAGATGGGTCCTACACAGATGACAGCAAGGAAATGAGTGAGCTACTAAAGTCCCAGTATGACTCAGTTTTTAGCAAGCCGCTAACCAGACTGAGAGTCGAAGATCAAAACGAATTTTTTATGAGAGAGCCACAAAATTTGGTTAACACAAGCCTATCCGATGTTATCCTGACGCCAAATGACTTCGAACAGGCGATAAATGACATGCCCATGCACTCTGCCCCAGGGTCAGACTCATGGAACTCCGTGTTCATCAAGAACTGCAAGAAGCCCCTATCACGAGCCTTTTCCATCCTATGGAGAGGGAGCATGGACACGGGGGTCGTCCCACAGTTACTAAAAACACAGACAAGCCCACTCCACAAAGGGCAGTAAAGCAACTACAGACCGATAGCAATAACATCCCATATCATAAAATCTTTGAAAGGGTACCTAAGAACAAGATCACCACCCATCTAGAACCCATCAGTTACACAACCCAGGGCAACATGGGTTTAGAACAGGTCGCTCCTTTTCCCCCCATTACCACCTCCAAACACTTAAAAAAAAAATTAAAATTAAAAAACTTTCAAAACCTTCACAATTACCACAAATCCCCTGAACGCTACTAGGTATGTGTGTGTGTGTGTTGGTGTGTTGTGTGTGTGTGGTGTGTTGTGTGTGTGGGGTTGTGTGTTGTGTGTTGTGTTTTGTGGTGTGTGTTCATCATCATTTTTTTGTGGGTTTGGGTCTTAGCTCCTTAATTTCCGCTTAATAGTGCCTTCCTCCTAGCCTCGTGAGCCCTATGTATTCTTTTAAAACTGTTGGAGTCTCCCTCCCGTTCTCACGACTTTATTCCCATTTCCTGCCCACCCTAAACCAAAAAAATATTTTTTGAGACCCCTTGGCTTTTTGTGCCCTGAACTTTCAGTTGGTCCCAAAAAATTGTTCCTTCGGTTTTTTTGTATGTTATATCCCCCCCTTTTTTTCTGTACCCCATTGTCTTTGATTCAGCCCCACCCCCCTTTTCTCATAGCCATGCCTTTTAGCTCGGGAATAACCCTCGTTGCATACCTCTGCACTTTCTACAGTTTTTTAACATTTTTTTTTCAGGTGTGGGTTTAGTGGGGTTCTTCATACCCCAAGAGGGTGTGACGTGTTTTGTAAAGGACTTTGACTGCATTTTTAATTTTTCCTAAAACCCGGGGAAAATGGGCAGAGGTTTTTAGTTAAACGAGTTTCTAATGAATGTGGGCACTGTGTCACCCAAAAATTTTTTTGAGTGATGTCTGCGTCTCTGTCTCTCGAGTCTTACCCGCCCGGTCTTTCTTTTCCCAGTCGTCATGACCTTCTTTTGCGGGGGGTTGAATTGAAAAACAAATTACTGCCCAGTCTTGCAGGTTGTCCAAATAAAATTTGCACATTCCATATCCTCCTTTTTTTTTCCCCTCGTTGTTTTAACTAAAACAAACAGGGATTATATAATTCAGTCCTTTGGTATGTCTTCACATTAAACAAAAGCAAAACGGGGTACTACAGGAAACCGACCCTTGGGAACCCGCTATTTATCTTCCCCTTTTTGACATTCCCCCCCAGGCTTTTCACTTGTTTCCCCCCTTAGGGTTCTTTAATCCCGGAATCTTAACCTGTTATTCTGGCTGTACCCAATTCTTCCCGGTCTTTAAAACGCAGTTCACTATCCCTCCTCCCCTGACAATGAATCGTGCTGTTATGGCTTATGGAAAAACTTCTCCCCACTTGTTTTACCACTTTCATCATTATCTTTACATTTCCTTGCGGGTTTGCTTTATGTCAGAGAAACTGGTTGTGGTTCAGATTTTGGCAGATGTCCCCTGTTCATTGACTTGTTATGATCTTAGGGGTTTTTAACAGGCGTTGCGCCCACTCCAGGATCCATGGGGGCCTTTCAGGGGCCCCCTCCTTTTAATATATACCGTTTCCCAAAAAGTATTTTTTTCTCTTTCCTTGTTGTGTGTATGGGTCCAGTCCCCTTTTCTGTTTACTCTTTTCCCTAGGCTTTTTGTGTTGTTTTATGTACAGAAAAACTGTTTAAAAAAGTTTTCTCAGCATTGGCAGACTCCCTTTTCCCTTTTTTTTGGAGATTTCTTAGTCGAATCAAAGGTGTTTTACTCGTATTTCCTTGATGTGGCTGTGGGGCACTTTCGGGTCAGATTTGGCCTTTTCTTATGTCGTTTTCAAACTGTCTCTTTTCTTCTCTCCTCCCCTTTGGATTTATTATTGGCTAATCGATGTTGTTCTCAGTCTTTTGATTTTATTGTTTTCCACCTTTTGCTCTGTTTTTTTTCTCTTTACATCTCCGGGTTAACCAAGGCTCTGTGCTTATTTTTTTTCTTTTGGGTATGAGTTTTTGCCCTTTTGGATTTTTCCAAATACGTAGACATCATCTCATCAAATGACTTTCTTCCGGTTCCTTTTCCATACTTTACTCATTCAGGAAATTTCCCCCCCCCTCCCCATGAAAATTCCCTTTCTAAAGTTCAGTTTCGCGCCCCCACGCCCTTTTCCCCTTTTTAGTTCCAAGGATTCGAAATTCAGTTATGTATGGCACAAGCTGCCAGGGATGCTTCATATTCTCTTTACCTATGTCAGCCATACTTTTAAAAATACTAGGTTAATTTTTTTTCTTATCTCTTCCTTTTTTTTAATAGCTGCCAGTTTTTTTCTTTATCAAGAGCCTTTTAAAATTTTCAACCCTTATGTAGGGCTAGTTCTTCAGTCTATTTGTGGTTGAAATACTTTTCGCTTTAGCGCTATGTGATTTTCAGCCTTTTCTTAATTCCACCCGTTTTTTTACTTTTTTTCTTCATTTTTTTGTCCCGCCCCTTTTTTTTGGGTGGGGGTTATAAACCACAGAAAGTAACGGGGGGCCCCCCATTTTAAATGAGCCCCTTGTATCTTTAAATTCTGTTTATTTCTAATTAGTATTTTTTCCCCACCTCCCTTTCCCCCCATCTTTTCTTATCAACTGATTTACTCGGTTTTAAAGGGCATCTGATATACGCCACCTATCTTAGTGATAGCTCCAGTGTCGGGGGTTTCCCCTTTTCTTTTCACTTTAAACCACCTTAAATCCTCCGCATCGGGGGACCCCTTGAGTTTTCTTTTACCATACCAGTTTGTGTTGTTTTTTTTTTGCATGTTGCTCATTTTGGCAGAGGAAAAAAAGGTGGGGGTGGCTAGTTATGCCACTGCAGGGGGATGGGACAGGGTAAAGTTGTAGACAGGGTAGGGGGGGGGAGGTTTGGGGGGGAAAAGGGGGAAAGGGGGTAGGGAAACGGGTGTGTTGATTTGGGGAATGGATGGCCTTGATTTGGGGGCCTCCATGGGGGAGCGGGTGTGCATCTCAAAGCAGTTCCATTAGGGGGGGTGTTCCCTCTTTTGCCATTTGTCTGTTTTTTTTCCCCGTTTTCATTTTCCGATTCAATATACATGACTATTTCGGGGGTTTTTCGGGGCTGTTTCTGTCAGGTCCTGTTCCAACTTTTATTTTGATTAGGCATTTTTTTACCAGGGGAAAATTCCCAATCCCTGAAAATTTGTCTTCCCTACTTTTCCTCTGTTGCTATAACCCAATAAGCAAAAAATTCTTTTTCCCCGTTCCTTTTCCTCCCCCCCCTCCTTCATTGTTTTGATTCCCTAAATACATGGCCCTTCCCCCTGCCCACCCTTCGATTTCTTTGTCTGCTTTCGCTATTCCCCTTTTCCCTTTTTTCCTCTTTATCCCCCCCACCTCAAAGGGATCTCTGTTAATGACTTTTCCCCTTTTTTGTATTTCAAAAACCCTCTTTTGCCCTTTATTAGCTGCTCTTACACCCCCCATCGCTCCCAGCTTTTTTTTTCTTCTTTTTTCCATTTCAGGGCTTTATTCTTTTCCCTATTTGTCCCCTTTTACCTTTTGCATCCTCCGTACTTTGGTATAATGCCAGTTTCCTTTCAAAGGCAGTTAAACTTCCCTTCAAACTCCTCGTATAGTTGGGTTCCCAGGTCATTCATTATCATTCCCAGCCAGTGCCATCTACCTCCTTTATGCTCTTCTTCCACATATTTAAATACTCCTCTGATTTGCCATTTTTTCTTGCATGGGTGAAGAGAGTAATTGTGTGTGTGTGTGTGTATGTATGTATGCGTGAAGCATAGTAAAGGGGGGGGGGCTGTGTTAAGGGGGTTTTGAAGGGGTGGAGTAGGAAGGTTTTTCGTGTCAGTGTTTACCTGCAGACATTAAAACATATCTCATCCCTCCATTAGTGACGTGCCTAACACACCTGTGGGAGATAACACCCCCTCGCTCTGTAGTGTAACAACTGACATAGAGAGAGAGAGAGATGGGAGGGAGAGAGGTGGAGGGAGGGAGAGAGAGAGATGGGAGGGAGAGAGGTGGAGGGAAGGAGGGAGAGATGGGAAGGATAGAGAATAAACGTCAAATTTTTAATGTACTCATTTCAACTCCTGTATCACCTATAGATGTCATTCTGGTGTCTAAATATATGTTATCAGCCTCAAGAAAATCACATTAATTTTTTTTTTCAAAGCCATATGTTAAAGATTATTAAGCTTAATAGTGATGTTTTGTACCACTACAAAAGTTGTTGGTTGCAGAGCTTCAACATACGAGCTTCCTTGAGAAAGTGTTAAGTACTCATGAAGAACAAAAAACATTTTTAAGGCAGAAATCTTGGTTACTACATTGCTTGTGACATCACAACCTGTAATGGCGTGTGTTTTAGTTAGAATACTGTAGACCACTATAGCTCCAAGGTGCTTCGCAAGTTTGTAAAGCGGTACGTCGATCACTGTTTCCCACTTCTACTCTGATCTACATTTCTTCCAAACCTTTGATGAAAAGTTCAGATATATCGCAGGAGTTCAACTACGACAGTGTCCTTTGATAACATTAAGAAGCATTTAATTCCTGACTGAACAGCTTGAAACTGTGGATTATCATCCCAACAACTGCTCCGTCAGTAGAGATAAGAAGTTCAGGTAAGTTTTAATCTCATAATTACTAACGATGTGTTTATACCTGATGTCATTATTTCCTGTTAGGGTTCTACTTACCACCGTTATCGTGTTCCTCTTTTGCTGCATTGATAAATCACTTCTGGCAGCCAGTGAGAGCATATCTTTGTCATGGAAGACCAGAACTTGTCCATCTGAATGGGACTGCGAGTATCACATTCTACGCGTATCTTCATCAGTTTAGTTGCATCATCAGTCTCTCGTCGTTCTTTCTATCTATTTAAGTGACTGTTCAATTTAGCTGTCAAAAATAAAGTCTACTCTGTCTATTGTTTGGTATTGTATATTATCTTTTGTTATAAGTTGACTAACTTGTGAGAAAATCTAAAATAACTGCAGTTTCCATTACATTACATTATCGGAAGGAGTAATTTAATGGCTTCGGCTTCTTTTCAAACTCGGCAAACAGAAAATCCTTAACAAGTTTAGTGGAAAAGTCATTTTCCTCAAAAAGTATATTTGATGGCAAGATCATACCTTGAAATATCCTTCATTCTCCCCCCCCCCCGTCTTTCTTTATATGAACTGTTTGGTAACTTATCTAAGACTGAGTTTAGAATAAGCACAAACCGCGCCTCTCCAGATGTTTGGTAATCAACTTTTCCATGTTTTTTTTTTTCTGAGACATTCAGCGACTCTTAAGTATACATTTTTAGTGATAAATTTTATAAAATGGGTCGCATAAAAATTTACTTGGGTTGCTTTTGTGATAAATTCACAAGCCCCTTTCGCTGACAGAAAGACGGGAAGACAACTTCCCAGACAGTTCATAATGAACATTGCCGTTTTGGCATCAATATGTGTAAAAAAAAAATATTGCTTACTGTTATACCTCGTGATACGTCACCCCCTTTATAGACGTTTCTTACCTTTGTTTAAAAAAATTATTTCTTTGGGAACATTTTTGAAACGGGTATTTTTCTCAAGCTTCGTCCCCCTAAAATCCCCCGCGGCTTCTTTTACTCGATGAAGCCACCGTGGGGCGAAAACGTTTCCAAAAAATAAAGTACCCAATTTTCCCCACGGTCTTAATTTATTAATAAACTAAAGGTGTTTTTTGCTTTCGAATTTTCATACATTTTTTTCAGTTTTGTATAAAAGAAGTGAGCACCAAAGATTAGCAGAAGTTAATTATTCTTCGTAAATAGAGAAGTAAGAGGGGTAAAAATTTGGGGAATAAACATTGAATACCCCAGGAAAGTTAAAAGTATAATTGTATTGGTAAGAGGTAAGAAAAATAAATGGCAGAAAAAGGGGGGCTTAAAAGGGAGGAATTTGTGTATAATATCGCAAGAAGCACAAAACTAACAATTTTTACAAAAAGAAAAGGGCTGTTTCTTTTTACATATGGGAGTGAGCAGTACGTGGGAAAGGAAAAATACAGGGGTGTAAACCCTATGCGAGGTACCGTTATGAAGAATTAGTAGGTACAGTCGCCCGATTTTTTTGGGCTTTATCTTTCTCAACTATTACAAAAAGCCAGTGATGGTGACGGAAAACTTGATGTATCAATATCATTGGGCATGTTGAGCGCCAGGGGGTTTTAGAAAAGTCACTTATACCCCCCCATTTTTCTGTTCTTGATTGACGCATTCTTTAGACTTATTTTTGGTTTTTGCGGAAAAGTTTTGTGGGTGAGCAAACACCTTGCCGGGTGGGGGGCCAAGTTTATTTTGATGGTCACTGGGGAGGTGTCAACAAACAAGGTTCAGGCTTTTGATTTCCCCTCCTAATAAACAAAATTTAGTTTCCCAAAATAAACTTAGCGTTTTTTTCAGAGCTTCTAGCTTTTTTGGGGAACCGCAAAAAATTTCATTTTTCTGATGATGAAAAAAAGATTTTGGGCCGTACACTTTTTGCAAGTTCTGTGTTAACGTCGAGAGGAAGTAGGGGAAACACAGTCTGTCAGTGTAAACAAAACCCATCTTTTTTCGCCATGAAACCACTGGGGGCTTATCATTGTAAGAAAACTTCGCAGAAAAACATGGGAAAAAAACATGCTGATAAGAGGAAGGCAACAAGACTGTGAGCAGCAACAACAAGACGGTGGCAAAAAACAGCAGCAACAAGAAAGGGGGACAGTAGCAACAAGACTATTGCAGCAGGAACAAATGGGGGCGCCACAACAAACTGATGCTCACAGGAACAGACGGGGAGCACGCACAACAAGACGATGCTCAGCAGGAAAAAAAGATGGGGGCAGCAGCAGCAAAAAGATGGGGGAGCAGCAGCAGCAGCAGCAACAGCTGATGGGGCCCGCAAAAAGATGATGTGCAGCAGGAACAAGACGGGGCAGCGCAGCAACAAGACTGGGGAGAGCAGCAGCAACAAAATGGGCAGCAGTACAACAAGACGGGGGGCAGCAGCAACAAGACTGGGGCAGCAGCAAAACAAGACTGATGAAGCCCCAGCAACAAGACTGATGAAGCAGCAGCAACAAACTGGGGCAGCAGTAGCAACAGACTGTTTAAGCCCAACAAGACGGGGGCAGCATGCAACAAGCTGATGAAACACAGAACAAGACGGGGGAGCAGCACACAACAAGACTGGGGGAGCACAGCCAACAAGACTGGGGCAGCGCAGCAGTAACAAAACTGGGGCAACAGCAGCAGCAGCAACAAGACTGGGGCAGCAGCAGCGACAACAAGACTGGGGCAGCAGCAGCAGCAACAAGACTGGGGCAGCAGCAGCAGCAGCAGCAAAAAGATGGGCAGCGCAGCCAACAAGACGGGGCAGCAGCGCAGCAAAAAGCTGGGGCAGCAGCACGCAACAAGACTGGGGGAGCGCAGCAGCAAAAAGACTGGGGCAGCGCAGCAACAAAAAGACGGGGGCGCAGCAGCGCAACAAGATGGGCAGCAGCAGCAAACAAACTGGGGCAGCAGCACAGAACAAGACTGGGCGCGCAGCAGCAAAAGACTGGGGCAGAGCACAGCACAGAAAAAATGGGGCAGAAACAGCAGCCAACAAGACTGGGCAGCGCAGGGAGCAACAAGACGGGGGAGCAGCAGCAGCAGCAACAAGACTGGGCAGCGCACAGAACAAGACTGGGGCAGCAGCAGCAGCAACAAAAACGGGGCAGCAGCAGCCCAACAAGCTGGGGGAGCACAGCACAGCAACAAGACTGGGGCAGCAGCAGCAGCAACAAGACTGGGGCAGAGCAGCAGCAGCAACAAGACTGGGGCAGCAGCAGCAGCAACAAGACTGGGGCAGCAGCAGCAGCAGCAAAAGACTGGGGCAGCAGCAGCAGCAACAAGACTGGGGCAGCAGCAGCAGCAGCAACAAGACGGGGCAGCACAGCAGCAACAAGACGGGCAGCGCAGCACAAAAAGAAGGGGCAGCAGCTACAAATATCTGTGCTCTCAGTAATTCCCTCTCACTTAAAAAGTTGGTTTTCTCTGTCTCTTAGCTGTGATGATGCCTGGGTGTTGTTATTGAGGTTGCTGTGAGCTCTGGGTATATGAAGGGGCATCGGGGGACCGGGTAATAAGGGGGCGAGAAGTAATGGGTATTGGGTAAGGGGGTGGTGGTCACACCTCAGTCTCGGAGACACCGTCGTAATGGACCACAACAAAAACTTGCTTATCTTGAAGCGACACATGACGCTGGAGCGTGTGGGAGGCTGCCACCAGCGCGGCGCTGGCAACACTGAACCCATAAAGGTGTTCCCTCTACCTGGCTACTCTGATCTGTTGGTTTAGAAAGACACGTAAGCAAACACTATAACATATTTATTAGAAAACGTTTCGGTCCTGGGACCTTGATCACTTCTAACATACAGAGGTAGAAAGACATTATATATATAGGCGGAGAGTGAGATGTGACGCACGTGACCTGAGGAATGTCATAAGAACATAAGAATGGAGGAACACTGCAGAAGGCTACTGGCCCATGCGAGGCGGGTCCTTATCAAAACAACCTCTGCCTATGATGAGGACCAGTAGACGATGAAATCATGTGACTCCTGTGTTGTTGGGTTGGTGCTGCTTAAGTATCATGTATGCCAATGTTTTTGAAATTTTGTAGTTTCCAGTGTTGCGTTCTATAGTGTCGGTGACGGTGATTAGTGAGGCTTCTAGGCACCGTCGGCGTCTGAGGTCTGGTTCGATGAGAACGAGTTGTGCCTCGTTCCAGTTCATCAAATGCCCCGTGGAGTCTCTGTGGAGGACACAGGCGTACCTTACATCGTCTCTGTTAGAGGCATTTCGATGCTCATTCAGGCGGACTGCAAGATCTCTGCCTGTCTCGCCTACATATTTCTTGGGACAGAACCCACAGGGGATAGTGTAGACGCCTGCTGTAGAAGTTAGAGGTGTGGGGCTGCGTTTAGTAGTGAGGTCTTTGATAGAGGATGTGTTTATGGTGGAAACGTTGATGTTACTCATAGCAAGTGCCCGGCGAGTATTCGTGGCAACATCGCCACATGGGAGTACTATGAACTGTTTAGGGGGGCTGTTCCATGGGCGATTTGTTGAGGATAGCTTGTGCCTTGAGTCTGCAATCTCGGATGAAGAAAAAATGGAACTGAAGACGTGTAAAGGCTTGTGTTATGTAAGTGCATTCTTCTTCTAGAAAACAAGGGCTGGAGATGCGAAGAGCTCTCAAGAAGAAGCCAATGAGGACTCCTCTCTTAGTGCGGGTATCTTGGTCTGAATAAAAGTGTATAAGATCGTCCTTGTTGGTAGGTTTTCTATACACTTTGAAGAGAAGTTTGTCACTGTCGGGAGATCTGCACAGTAGAACGTCGAGGAAAGGAAGTTTGCCATCATTTTCGAGTTCAAGTGTAAACTTTATTGATGGTTCAACTGCATTGATCTTGTTGAGAAGGGCCTGGATATTGAACGTCTTGGATAGAAAACCAATATATCATCAACGTATCTCAGCCAGGTAACGGTGTTGGGAATGAGGGTCTGAATTTCTCTGTCTCCAAGTTTTCCATGAAGAGGTTGGCAAGCACAGCACTGAGCGGGCTGCCCATTGCCATCCCAAAGCATTGTTTGTAACAGTTGTCCTGATACTTGAAGAAGTTGAAATTAACACACAGTTCCACAGATTGATGAAATCTAGAAGAGGTAAAGGAGGTCGGGGTTTCAGTGAGCCTCTGTCTCAGAATGTTGATTGCAGCGTCAGTAGGAACGTTGGTAAAGAGGGCTGTGACATCGAAGGAAGCCATGCTTTTGTTTTTGACATTCAGGTTGGAAATTCGGGAGAGAAGGTCACCCGAATGTTTGAGGTGGGCTTGACTGATAGTGCCCAGAAGCGCTGAAAGGTATTTGGCAAGGTGGCCGGCTAGTCTGTGTGGTGCACTCCCTATGCCCGAAGTGATAGGCCTATCACTTCGGGCATAGGGAGTGCACCACACAGACTAGCCGGCCACCTTGCCAATACCTTTCAGCGCTTCTGGCACTATCAGTCAAGCCCACCTCAACATTCGGGTGACCTTCTCTCCCGAATTTCCAACCTGAATGTCAAAAACAAAGCATGGCTTCCTTCGATGTCACAGCCCTCTTTACCAACGTTCCTACTGACGCTGCAATCAACATTCTGAGACAGAGGCTCACTGAAAACCACGACCTCCCTTTACCTCTTCTAGATTTCATCAATCTAGTGGAACTGTGTGTTAATTTCAACTTCTTCAAGTATCAGGACAACTGTTACAAACAATGCTTTGGGATGGCAATGGGCAGCCCGCTCAGTGCTGTGCTTGCCAACCTCTTCATGGAAAACTTGGAGACAGAGAAATTCAGCACCCTCATTCCCAACACCGTTACCTGGCTGAGATACGTTGATGATAATTTGGTTTTCTATCCAAGACGTCTCAATATCCAGGCCCTTCTCAACAAGATCAATGCAGTTGAACCATCAATAAAATTTACACTTGAACTCGAAAATGATGGCAAACTTCCTTTCCTCGACGTTCTACTGTGCAGATCTCCCGACAGTGACAAACTTCTCTTCAAAGTGTATAGAAACCTACCAACAAGGACGATCTTATACACTTTTATTCACACCAAGATACCCGCACTAAGAGAGGAGTCCTCATTTGGGTTCTTCTTGAGAGCTCTTCGCATCTCCAGCCCTTGTTTTCTAGAAGAAGAATGCACTTACATAACACAAGCCTTTACACGTCTTCAGTTCCCATCTTTCTTCATCCGAGATTGCAGACTCAAGCACAAGCTATCCTCAACAAATCGCCCATGGAACAGCCCCCTAAACAGTTCATAGTACTCCCATGTGGCGATGTTTGCCACGATACTCGCCGGCACTTGCTATGAGTAACATCAACGTTTCCACCATAAACACATCCTCTATCAAAGACCTCACTACTAAACGCAGCCCCACACCTCTAACTTCTACAGCAGGCGTCTACACTATCCCCTGTGGGTTCTGTCCCAAGAAATATGTAGGCGAGACAGGCAGAGATCTTGCAGTCCGCCTGAATGAGCATCGAAATGCCTCTAACAGAGACGATGTAAGGTACGCCTGTGTCCTCCACAGAGACTCCACGGGCATTTGATGAACTGGAACGAGGCACAACTCGTTCTCATCGAACCAGACCTCAGACGCCGACGGTGCCTAGAAGCCTCACTAATCACCGTCACCGACACTATAGAACGCAACACTGGAAACTACAAAATTTCAAAACATTGGCATACATGATACTTAAGCAGCACCAACCCAACAACACAGGAGTCACATGATTTCATCGTCTACTGGTCCTCATCATAGGCAGAGGTTGTTTTGATAAGGACCTGCCTCGCATGGGCCAGTAGGCCTTCTGCAGTGTTCCTCCATTCTTATGTTCTTATGACATTCCTCAGGTCACGTGCGTCACATCTCACTCTCCGCCTATATATATAATGTCTTTCTACCTCTGTATGTTAGAAGTGATCAAGGTCCCAGGACCGAAACGTTTTCTAATAAATATGTTATAGTGTTTGCTTACGTGTCTTTCTAAACCAACTTGTCGGTATTTATTACCAAGGTTTATACCACTCTGATCTGTCTACCTCCCTCACTACCCTCCCTCCCTCCCTCCCTCCCTCCCTCCCTCCTTCGGACACCTCGCCATCCTCTCGAAGTCAAAATTAGTTAATTTTCTAAACGATCAATAAAACACTTGAGTCAGTACTGGAGGACAAGTAGTAAATATAACAAGAACAAGATAAATGGAAGAACAAGATAACAAATATAACAAGATGACAGTTTGAAGAACAAAGTGACAAATGGAAGAACAAGATGACAGATGGAAGAACAAGGTACCAAATGGAAGAACAAGATGACAGATGGAAGAACAAAGTAACAAATGGAAGAACAAGATGACCGATGGAAGAACAAAGTAACAAATGGAAGAACAAGGTGACCGATGGAAGAACAAAGTAACAAATGGAAGAACAAGCTGACAGACGGAAGAACAAGGTGACAGATAGAAGAACAAAGTGACAGATGGAAGAACAAAGTAACAAATACAACAACGCGATAAATACAACAACGTGACAAATACAACAACGCGATAAATACAACAACGTGACAAATACAACAACGCGATAAATACAACAACGTGACAAATACAACAACGCGATAAATACAACAACGTGACAAATACAACAACGTGACAAATACAACAACGCGATAAATACAACAACGTGACAAATACAACAACGTGACAAATACAACAACGCGATAAATACAACAACGTGACAAATACAACAACGTGACAAATACAACAACGCGATAAATACAACAACGTGACAAAGACAGCAACGTGACAAAGACAACAACGTGACAATGACAGCAACGTGACAAATACAACAACGTGACAAATACAACAACGTGACAAATACAACAACGTGACAAATACAACAACGTGACAAATACAACAACGTGACAAAGACAAATACAACAACGCGATAAATACAACAACGTGACAAAGACAACAACGTGACAAATACAAAAACGCGATAAATACAACAACGTGACAAATACAACAACGTGACAAATACAACAACGTGACAAAGACAAATACAACAACGTGACAAAGACAACAACGTGACAAATACAACAACGTGACAAATACAACAACGTGATAAATACAACAACGTGACAAAGACAACAACGTGACAAATACAACAACGTGACAAATACAACAACGCGATAAATACAACAACGTGACAAAGACAACAACGTGACAAAGACAACAACGTGACAAATACAACAACGTGACAAAGACAACAACGTGACAAATAAACAACGTGACAAATACAACAACGTGACAATGACAGCAACGTGACAAAGACAACAATGTGACAAATACAACAACGTGACAAATACAACGTGACAAATACAACAACGTGACAAAGACAACAACGTGACAAAGACAACAACGTGACAAAGACAACAACGTGACAAATACAACGTGACAAATACAACAACGTGACAAAGACAACAACGTGACAAATACAACAACGTGACAAATACAACGTGACAAATACAAGAACGAGACAAAGACAACAACGTGACAAATACAACAACGTGACAAATACAACAACGTGACAAAGACAACAACGTGACAAATACAACAACGTGACAAATACAACAACGTGACAATGACAGCAACGTGACAAAGACAACAATGTGACAAATACAACAACGTGACAAATACAACGTGACAAATACAGCAACGTGACAAATACAACAACGTGACAAATACAACGTGACAAATACAAGAACGTGACAAAGACAACAACGTGACAAATACAACAACGTGACAAATACAACAACGTGACAAATACAACGTGACAAATACAACAACGTGACAAATACAACAACGTGACAAATGCAACAACGTGACATACAAAAACGTGACAAATACAACGTGACAAATACAACGTGACAAATACAACAACGCGATAAATACAACAACGTGACAAATACAACAACGTGACAAATACAAAAACGTGACAAATACAACGTGACAAATACAACAACGCGATAAATACAACAACGTGACAAATACAACAACGTGACAAATACAACAACGTGACAAATACAACAACGTGACAAATACAACAACGCGATAAATACAACAACGTGACAAATACAACAACGTGACAAATACAACAACGTGACAAATACAACAACGCGATAAATACAATAAGGTGACAAATACAACAACGTGCAAAGACAACAACGTGGCAAAGACAACAACGTGACAAATACAAAAACGTGACAAATACAACGTGACAAATACAACAACGCGATAAATACAACAACGTGACAAATACAACAACGTGACAAATACAACAACGTGACAAATACAACAACGTGACAAATACAACAACGTGGCAAAGACAACAACGTGACAAGTACAACAACGTGGCAAAGACAACAACGTGACAAATACAACAACGCGATAAATACAACAAGGTGACAAATACAACAACGTGGCACAGACAACAACGTGACAAATACAACAGCGCGATAAATACAACAAGGTGACAAATACAACAACGTGGCAAAGACAACAACGTGACAAATACAACAACGTGACAAATACAACAACGTGGCAAAGACAACAACGTGACAAATACAACAACGTGACAAATACAACAACGTGGCAAAGACAACAACGTGACAAATATAACAACGCGATAAATACAACAAGGTGACAAATACAACAACGTGACAAATACAACAACGTGGCAAAGACAACAACGTGACAAATACAACAACGCGATAAATGCAACAACGTGACAAATACAACAACGTGACGAATACAACAACGCGATAAATACAACAAGGTGACAAATACAACAACGTGGCAAATACAACAACGTGGCAAATACGAACAAGGTGACAAATACAACAAGGTGACAAATACAACAAGGTGACAAATACAACAAGGTGACAAATACAACAAGGTGACAAATACAACAAGGTGACAAATACAACAAGGTGACAAATACAACAAGGTGACAAATACAACAAGGTGACAAATACAACAAGGTGACAAATACAACAAGGTGACAAATACAACAAGGTGACAAATACAACAAGGTGACAAATACAACAAGGTGACAAATACAACAAGGTGACAAATACAAGAACAAACAAGGAACAAATAAAGGATATAAGATGTCTAAATCCTCTCCCTGATAAAAAATGTTGAGAATGTTAATTAAGGTTAACAGTGTTTGTTAGTGTTTACTGTTTGTTAATGTGTTTAGTGTTAGTGTTTTGTGTTTGTTAGTGCTGTGTTAATGTTTATTGTTAGTGTTTAGTGTTAATGTTTAGTGTTTAGTGTTGTGTTCAGTGTTTGTTGGTGTTTGTTAGTGCTAAGTGTTAATGTTTATTGTTAGTGTCTAGTGTTAGTGTTTAATGTTTGTTAGTGTTAGTGTTCAGTGTTTGTTAGTGGCTAGTGTTAGTGTTCAGTGTTTGTTAGTGTCTAGTGTTAGTGTTCAGTGTTTGTTAGTGTCTAGTGTTAGTGTTTAGTGTATGTTAGTGTCCAGTGTTTGTTAGTGTTTGTTAGTGTCTTGTTAGTGTTTGTTAGTGTCTTGTTAGTGTTTGTTAGTGTCCAATGTTTGTTAGTGTTTGTTAGTGTCTTGTGTTAGTGTTTGTTAGTGTCTGTGTTAGTGTTTGTTAGTGTCCAGTGTTTGTTAGTGTTTGTTAGTGTCTTGTGTTAGTGTTTGTTAGTGTCCAATGTTTGTTAGTGTTAGTGTTTGTTAGTGTCTAGTGTTAGTAATTTAGTGTTTTTTAGTGTCCAATGTTTGTTAGTTTAGTGTTTGTTAGTGTTTAGTGTTTGTTAGTGTCCAATGTTTGTTAGTGTTAGTGTTTGTTAGTGTCTAGTGTTAGTGTTCAGTGTTTGTTAGTGTCTAGTGTTGGTGTTTAGTGTTTGTTAGTGTCTAGTGTTAGTATTTAGTGTTTTTTAGTGCCCAATGTTTGTTAGTGTTAGTGTTTGTTAGTGTTTAGTGTTAGTGTCCAGTGTTTGTTAGTGTTAGTGTTTGTTAGTGTCTTGTGTTAGTGTTCAGTGTTTGTTAGTGTCCAATGTTTTGTTAGTGTTAGTGTTTGTTAGTGTTTAGTGTTAGTGTCCAGTGTTTGTTAGTGTTAGTGTTGTTAGTGTCTAGTGTTAATGTTTAGTGTTTGTTAGTGTCCAATGTTTGTTAGTGTTAGTGTTTGTTAGTGTTAGCGTTAGTGTTTCTTAGTGTCTAGTGTTAATGTTTAGTGTTTGTTAGTGTCCAGTGTTTGTTAGTGTTAGTGTTTGTTAGTGTCTAGTGTTAGTGTTCAATGTTTGTTAGTGTCTAGTGTTTGTTAGTGTCTAGTGTTAGTGTTAGTTAGTGTCTAGTGTTAGTGTTTAGTGTTTGTTAGTGTCTAGTGTTAGTGTTTGTTAGTGTCTAGTGTTAGTGTTAGTGTTTGTTAGTGTTAGTGTTTGTTAGTGTCTAGTGTTAGTGTTAAATGTTTGTTAGTGTCTAGTGTTTGTTAGTGTCTAGTGTTAGTGTTAGTGTTTTGTTAGTGTTTAGTGTTTGTTAGTGTCTAGTGTTTGTTAGTGTCTAGTGTTAGTGTTAGTGTTTGTTAGTGTCTAGTGTTAGTGTTCAATGTTTGTTAGTGTCTAGTGTTTGTTAGTGTCTAGTGTTAGTGTTAGTGTTGTTAGTGTCTAGTGTTAGTGTTAGTGTTTGTTAGTGTCTAGTGTTTAGTGTTAGTGTTCAGTGTTTGTTAATGTCCAATGTTTGTTATTGTTAGTGTTTGTTAGTGTCTAGTGTTAGTGTTTAGTGTTTGTTAGTGTCTAGTGTTAGTGTTTAGTGTTAGTGTCTAGTGTTAGTGTTCAGTGTTTGTTTAGTGTCCAGTGTTTGTTAGTGTCTAGTGTTTAGTGTTTAGTGTTTGTTAGTGTTAGTGTTTAGTGTTTGTTAGTGTCCAGTGTTTGTTAGTGTCTAGTGTTAGTGTTTAGTGTTTGTTAGTGTCTAGTGTTAGTGTTTAGTGTTTGTTAGTGTCCAGTGTTTGTTAGTGTTAGTGTTTGTTAGTGTCTAGTGTTAGTGTTCAGTGTTTGTTAGTGTCTAGTGTTAGTGTTTAGTGTTTGTTAGTGTTAGTGTTTGTTAGTGTCTAGTGTTAGTGATTAGTGTTTGTTAGTGTCCAGTGTTTCTTAGTGTTAGTGTTTGTTAGTGTCTAGTGTTAGTGTTTAGTGTTTGTTAGTGTCCAGTGTTTGTTAGTGTTAGTGTTTGTTAGTGTTTAGTGTTAGTGTCCAGTGTTTGTTAGTGTTAGTGTTTAGTGTTTGTTAGTGTCTAGTGTTTGTTAGTGTCTAGTGTTAGTGTTAATGTTTGTTAGTGTCTAGTGTTTGTTAGTGTCTAGTGTTAGTGTTCAGTGTTTGTTAGTGTCTAGTGTTAGTGTTAATGTTTGTTAGTGTCAAGTGTTAGTGTTCAGTGTTTGTTAGTGTCCATTGTTTGTTAGTTTTAGTGTTTGTTAGTGTCTTGTGTTAGTGTTCAGCGTTTGTTAGTGTCTAGTGTTAGTGTTCAGTGTTTGTTAGTGTCCATTGTTTGTTAGTTTTAGTGTTTGTTAGTGTCCATTGTTTGTTAGTTTTAGTGTTTGTTAGTGTCTGTGTTAGTGTTCAGCGTTTGTTAGTGTCTAGTGTTAGTGTTTAATGTTTGTAGTGTCTAGTGTTAGTGTTTAGTGTTTGTTTGTATCCAATGCTTGTTAGTGTTAGTGTTTGTTAGTGTCTAGTGTTAGTGTTTGTTAGTGTCATGTGTTTGTTAGTTTTAGTGTTTGTTAGTGTCTTGTGTTAGTGTTCAGTGTTTGTTAGTGTCCAGTGTTAGTGTTCAGTGTTTGTTAGTGTCTAGTGTTAGTGTTTAGTGTTTGTTAGTATCCAATGCTTGTTAGTGTTAGTGTTTGTTAGTGTCTAGTGTTAGTGTTTAGTGATTGTTAGTGTCCATTGTTTGTTAGTTTTAGTGTTTGTTAGTGTCTTGTGTTAGTGTTCAGTGTTTGTTAGTGTCTAGTGTTAGTGTTCAGTGTTTGTTAGTGTCTAGTGTTAGTGTTCAGTGTTTGTTAGTGTCTAGTGTTAGTGTTTTAGTGTGTGTTAGTATCCAATGCTTGTTAGTGTTAGTGTTTGTTAGTGTCTAGTGTTAGTGTTCAGTGTTTGTTAGTGTCTAGTGTTTGTTAGTGTCTAGTGTTAGTGTTCAGTGTTTGTTAGTGTCTAGTGTTTGTTAGTGTCTAGTGTTAGTGTTCAGCGTTTGTTAGTGTCTAGTGTTAGTGTTCAGTGTTTGTTAGTGTCTAGTGTTAGTGTTCAGTGTTTGTTAGTGTCTAGTGTTTGTTAGTGTCTAGTGTTAGTGTTCAGCGTTTGTTAGTGTCTAGTGTTAGTGTTCAGTGTTTGTTAGTGTCTAGTGTTAGTGTTTAGCGTTTGTTAGTGTTTAGTGTTTGTTAGTGTCCAATGTTTGTTAGTGTTAGTGTTTGTTAGTGTCTAGTGTTAGTGTTCAGTGTTTGTTAGTGTCTAGTGTTAGTGTTTAGCGTTTGTTAGTGTTTAGTGTTAGTGTTTATTGTTTGTTAGTGTCCAGTGTCTGTTAGTTTTAGTGTTTGTTAGTGTCTAGTGTTAGTGTTCAGTGTTTTGTTAGTGTCTAGTGTTAGTGTTCAATGTTTGTTAGTCTAGTGTTTGTTAGTGTTAGTGTTTGTTAGTGTCTAGTGTTTGTTAGTGTCTAGTGTTAGTGTTTGTTAGTGTCTAGTGTTTGTTAGTGTCTAGTGTTAGTGTTTGTTAATGTCTAGTGTTTGTTAGTGTCTAGTGGTAGTGTTCAGTGTTTGTTAGTGTCTAGTGTTTGTTAGTGTCTAATGTTAGTGTTTAGTGTTTGTTAGTGTTAGTGTCTGTTAGTGTCTTGTGTTAGTGTTCAGTGTCTGTTAGTGTCTAGTGTTAGTGTTCAGTGTTTGTTAGTGTCCATTGTTTGTTAGTGTTAGTGTCTGTTAGTGTCTTGTGTTAGTGTTCAGTGTTTGTTAGTGTTCAGTGTTTGTTAGTGTTCAGTGTCTGTTAGTGTCTAGTGTTAGTGTTCAGTGTTTGTTAGTGTTCAGTGTCTGTTAGTGTCTAGTGTTAGTGTTCAGTGTTTGTTAGTGTCTAGTGTTAGTGTTCAGTGTTTGTTAGTGTCCATTGTTTGTTAGTGTTAGTGTCTGTTAGTGTCTAGTGTTAGTGTTCAGTGTTTGTTAGTGTCTTGTGTTAGTGTTCAGTGTTTGTTAGTGTCTTGTGTTAGTGTTCAGTGTTTGTTAGTGTCTAGTGTTAGTGTTCAGTGTTTGTTAGTGTTCAGTGTTTGTTAGTGTCTAGTGTTAGTGTTCAGTGTTTGTTAGTGTCTTGTGTTAGTGTTCAGTGTTTGTTAGTGTCTTGTGTTAGTGTTCAGTGTTTGTTAGTGTCTTGTGTTAGTGTTCAGTGTTTGTTAGTGTCTAGTGTTAGTGTTCAGTGTTTGTTATGTCTAGTGTTAGTGTTCAGTGTTTGTTAGTGTCTAGTGTTAGTGTTCAGTGTTTGTTAGTGTCTTGTGTTAGTGTTCAGTGTTTGTTAGTGTTAGTGTCTGTTAGTGTCTTGTGTTAGTTCAGTGTTTGTCAGTGTCTAGTGTTAGTGTTCAGTGTTTGTTAGTGTCTAGTGTTAGTGTTCAGTGTTTGTTAGTGTCTAGTGTTAGTGTTCAGTGTTTGTTAGTGTCTAGTGTTAGTGTTCAGTGTTTGTTAGTGTCTAGTGTTAGTGTTCAGTGTTTGTTAGTGTCTAGTGTTAGTGTTCAGTGTTTGTTAGTGTCTTGTGTTAGTGTTCAGTGTTTGTTAGTGTCCAGTGTTAGTGTTCAGTGTTTGTTAGTGTCTGTTAGTGTCTTGTGTTAGTGTTCAGTGTTTGTTAGTGTCTAGTGTTAGTGTTCAGTGTTTGTTAGTGTCTTGTGTTAGTGTTCAGTGTTTGTTAGTGTCTAGTGTTTGTTAGTGTCTAGTGTTAGTGTTCAGTGTTTGTTAGTGTTCAGTGTTTGTTAGTGTCTTGTGTTAGTGTTCAGTGTTTGTTAGTGTCTAGTGTTAGTGTTCAGTGTTTGTTAGTGTCTTGTGTTAGTGTTCAGTGTTTGTTAGTGTCTTGTGTTAGTGTTCAGTGTTTGTTAGTGTCTTGTGTTAGTGTTCAGTGTTTGTTAGTGTCTAGTGTTAGTGTTCAGTGTTTGTTAGTGTCTTGTGTTAGTGTTCAGTGTTTGTTAGTGTCTAGTGTTAGTGTTCAGTGTTTGTTAGTGTCTAGTGTTAGTGTTCAGTGTTTGTTAGTGTCTTGTGTTAGTGTCCAGTGTTTGTTAGTGTTAGTGTCTGTTAGTGTCTTGTGTTAGTGTTCAGTGTTTGTTAGTGTCTAGTGTTAGTGTTCAGTGTTTGTTAGTGTCCTAGTGTTAGTGTTCAGTGTTTGTTAGTGTCTTGTGTTAGTGTTCAGTGTTTGTTAGTGTCTAGTGTTAGTGTTCAGTGTTTGTTAGTGTCTTGTGTTAGTGTTCAGTGTTTGTTAGTGTCTAGTGTTAGTGTTCAGTGTTTGTTAGTGTCTAGTGTTAGTGTTCAGTGTTTGTTAGTGTCTTGTGTTAGTGTCCAGTGTTTGTTAGTGTTTGTTAGTGTTAGTGTCTGTTAGTGTCTTGTGTTAGTGTTCAGTGTTTGTTAGTGTCTTGTGTTAGTGTCCAGTGTTTGTTAGTGTTTGTTAGTGTTAGTGTCTGTTAGTGTCTTGTGTTAGTGTTCAGTGTTTGTTAGTGTCTAGTGTTAGTGTTCAGTGTTTGTTAGTGTCTTGTGTTAGTGTTCAGTGTTTGTTAGTGTCTTGTGTTAGTGTCCAGTGTTTGTTAGTGTTAGTGTTTGTTAGTGTCTAGTGTTAGTGTTCAGTGTTAGTGTAGTTGATGTCGTGAAGGCATCAGACTAAAGACAGGAAGTAAACACACCTAATATCACCAATAATTAGTGAAGTAATGATAACCGTTGTTCACCTCACACTCTCCTCCAGTAAGTACTGTTACAGTAAGTACTCCACTCAGTAAGTACTGTTACAGTAAGTACTCCACTCAGTAAGTACTGTTACAGTAAGTACTCCACTCAGTAAGTACTGTTACAGTAAGTACTGTTACAGTAAGTACTGTTACAGTAAGTACTCCACTCAGTAAGTACTGTTACAGTAAGTACTCCACTCAGTAAGTACTGTTACAGTAAGTACTCCACTCAGTAAGTACTGTTACAGTAAGTATCTCCACTCAGTAAGTACTGTTACAGTAAGTACTCCACTCAGTAAGTACTGTTACAGTAAGTACTCCACTCAGTAAGTACTGTTACAGTAAGTACTCCACTCAGTAAGTACTGTTACAGTAAGTACTCCACTCAGTAAGTACTGTTACAGTAAGTACTCCACACAGTAAGTACTGTTACAGTAAGTCTCCACTCAGTAAGTACTGTTACAGTAGTACCCATCAGTAAGTACTGTTCGTAAGTACTCCACTCAGTAAGTACTGTTACAGTAAGTACTCCACTCAGTAAGTACTGTTTACAGTAAGTACTCCACTCAGTAAGTACTGTTACAGTAAGTACTCCACTCAGTAAGTACTGTTACAGTAAGTACTCCACTCAGTAAGTACTGTTACAGTAAGTACTCCACTCAGTAAGTACTGTTACAGTAAGTACTCCACTCAGTAAGTACTGTTACAGTAAGTACTCCACTCAGTAAGTACTGTTACAGTAAGTACTCCACTCAGTAAGTACTGTTACAGTAAGTACTCCACTCAGTAAGTACTGTTACAGTAAGTACTCCACTCAGTAAGTACTGTTACAGTAAGTACTCCACTCAGTAAGTACTGTTACAGTAAGTACTTCCACTCAGTAGTACTGTTACAGTAAGTACTCCACTCAGTAAGTACTGTTACAGTAAGTACTCCACTCAGTAAGTACTGTTACAGTAAGTACTCCACTCAGTAAGTACTGTTACAGTAAGTACTCCACTCAGTAAGTACTGTTACAGTAAGTACTCCACTCAGTAAGTACTGTTACAGTAAGTACCCACTCAGTAAGTTACTGTTACAGTAAGTACTCCACTCAGTAAGTACTGTTACAGTAAGTACTCCACTCAGTAAGTACTGTTACAGTAAGTACTCCACTCAGTAAGTACTGTTACAGTAAGTACTCCACTCAGTAAGTACTGTTACAGTAAGTACTCCACTCAGTAAGTACTGTTACAGTAAGTACTCCACTCAGTAAGTACTGTTACAGTAAGTACTCCACTCAGTAAGTACTGTTACAGTAAGTACTCCACTCAGTAAGTACTGTTACAGTAAGTACTCCACTCAGTAAGTACTGTTACAGTAAGTACTCCACTCAGTAAGTACTGTTACAGTAAGTACTCCACTCAGTAAGTACTGTTACAGTAAGTACTCCACTCAGTAAGTACTGTTACAGTAAGTACTCCACTCAGTAAGTACTGTTACAGTAAGTACTCCACTCAGTAAGTACTGTTACAGTAAGTACTCCACTCAGTAAGTACTGTTACAGTAAGTACTCCACTCAGTAAGTACTGTTACAGTAAGTACTCCACTCAGTAAGTACTGTTACAGTAAGTACTCCACTCAGTAAGTACTGTTACAGTAAGTACTCCACTCAGTAAGTACTGTTACAGTAAGTACTCCACTCAGTAAGTACTGTTACAGTAAGTACTCCACTCAGTAAGTACTGTTACAGTAAGTACTCCACTCAGTAAGTACTGTTACAGTAAGTACTCCACTCAGTAAGTACTGTTACAGTAAGTACTCCACTCAGTAAGTACTGTTACAGTAAGTACTCCACTCAGTAAGTACTGTTACAGTAAGTACTCCACTCAGTAAGTACTGTTACAGTAAGTACTCCACTCAGTAAGTACTGTTACAGTAAGTACTCCACTCAGTAAGTACTGTTACAGTAAGTACTCCACTCAGTAAGTACTGTTACAGTAAGTACTCCACTCAGTAAGTACTGTTACAGTAAGTACTCCACTCAGTAAGTACTGTTACAGTAAGTACTCCACTCAGTAAGTACTGTTACAGTAAGTACTCCACTCAGTAAGTACTGTTACAGTAAGTACTCCACTCATAAGTACTGTTACAGTAAGTACTCCACTCAGTAAGTACTGTTACAGTAAGTACTCCACTCAGTAAGTACTGTTACAGTAAGTACTCCACTCAGTAAGTACTGTTACAGTAAGTACTCCACTCAGCAAGTACTGTTTACAGTAAGTACTCCACTCAGTAAGTACTGTTACAGTAAGTACTCCACTCAGTAAGTACTGTTACAGTAAGTACTCCACTCAGCAAGTACTATTACAACTTACCTTAAACACTATGATGATAGTTACCTCAAACACTAGGATGATAGTTACCTCAAACACTAGGATGATAGTTACCTCAAACACTAGGATGATAGTTACCTCAAACACTAGGATGATAGTTACCTCAAACACTAGGATGATAGTTACCTCAAACACTAGGATGATAGTTACCTCAAACACTAGGATGATAGTTATCTCAAACACTAGGATGATAGTTACCTCAAAACACTAGGATGATAGTTACCTCAAACACTAGGATGATAGTTATCTCAAACACTAGGATGATAGTTACCTCAAACACTAGGATGATAGTTACCTCAAACACTAGGATGATAGTTACCTTAAACACTATGATGATAGTTACCTCAAACACTAGGATGATAGTTACCTCAAACACTATGATGATAGTTACCTCAAACACTATGATGATAGTTACCTCAAACACTAGGATGATCAAGTTACATCAAACACTAGAATGATAGTTACTTTGAACACAAGGACGGTCAAATTACCTTAAATATTAGTGTGATAGGTATCTTATACTGTAAACTAGGATTATGAAGCTACTCTAGTAACTAGAATGATAAAGTTATTTCATACACTGGGATATTCAAGTTACCTTAATCGCTAAGATGATGATAATAGTAATAAAAATAATAATAATTTTGTATTTTATATTTTTTGGTCTCGTATTGTTTCAAGAAATTCACAGTCGGTCCTACAGCATATCATAAATATAACAACTAAGATTAAAAAATCCAGTTTATATTGAGGAGGGACATCATGATCATCAGGATCGTATGCTTTAGAACGATGTGCTTTTAACCGAGATTTAAAAACATAAAGCGATTCCTGATTCTTAACAGACGCTGGTAATCTGTTGCACAATCTGGTGGCAGCAGCAATCAGACCAACGTATGCACCACAACCAGGCTGATTGACGATTGATCAACTTGATTAGTTCTTAAGCTTATCAAGTTTTCTCTTGAACACAGCTGTGGGTTGATAATTCCTCTTACGTATGAAGCTAGTACTGAGTTTTCTTTTAGTGCACCCATCGCGCCCTTGCTTTTTACTGCAGGTGTCTTCAACACCGTCTGCCAAGCCTCTTGTTTGTATGTGAAATGTTTTCATTGGGCAAATTTGAGACCAAGACCTCCAGAATTTTCCAGATGTTGACTATGATGTATTTTTCTTTCCGACGTTCTAAAGAGAGACTTCAAGTGTTCTAGGTAATCCAGGTATTCGAATTTATACGAACAATGACAGTTCTTTGTATATTCTCCAACTCTGCAGTTTATCCTGCTTTCAGGGGGGTCAATAGTATACAACAGTATTCGAGCATAGAAACAACTAATGACTTGAAAAGTATCATCACTGGCCTAGCATATCCTGCTCTGAATTCTCCATAGCGGAATAACTGAAATTTGTCCTCGTTGAACATCATATTGTCAGTAGCCCACTGTGAAAAGGGTTTATATCGGCTCGAAGATTCGCATCATCTTATGATATGCGTATGTCCCTCTCTACGTGGGATATGAGAAAGTGAAGTGGAGCGAGTGCGGTGCCTTGGGGAACAGCCTCTAACTTCACTCTGTTTATTTTTACTCGTTGGGCTCTGTTTCTCATGAAATTAAATACCCGTCTGATCACCTTACCAGTTAATCCTGTTGCATGTATTTTGTGCGGTGTTACACCATGGTCACACTTACTGAAGGCTGTAGCAAAGTCGATGTGCATTTGCATTTTCTTTGTCTTCCAGTGAATCCAAGACATGTCGCAGTGGTTCATTAGTTACAAAAGACAGGAGCAGCCTGCTCAAAATCCATGTTTCCCTGAGTTATGCAACTGTTGCTTCTTAAAACAATTTAAAAATGATGATAATTTGTCGTTGGTGCTGTCGGTCTATGGTTGTCTGCAGTTGCTTTACTTCCACTTTGTGGAGTTGAACTTCACGAGTGGTTTTTAAGGACTGATGACTCCTGTATTTAGGCTTCTCCATAGAATATTAAAGCAGCAGATAGTGGTTCCTCGTAATTCTTGATGAATTTGAAGTTCTAAGTCTGGGGCTGGGGCAGAGTATATTGGCATGCTAGTGAGGTTAGGGCTGCGTCAGAATATACGGAGATGTCGGCAGCATTTTGAGTTTCATGAAAAACCCGTTTGGGTTGTCAGTTGTTGGACTGACTAAAGACTCGCTAAACACAAATTCGCATTGTGCCTTCAATAATTCATTGCGTAATTTCTTTATGTCAATGTATTTGTTTCGCTTTGGATTTTGCGTATGAGAAAAAATATTTCGGGTTCTTTCTATTTCATTTATGGCATTTTGTTCCCTTGGTTTCTCCTGGACTTTCTATGACTCATTCAGAGTTCATTTTCATTTCTCTAACCAGCGTTGCCTTTTATTCTTCAGAAAGTCTGCAGTACTTGACTAGTTTCGTTGTCTTTGCCTGTAGAGGAAGCGCCTCTCTAACTTGCATCTTCTCTTCATATTTCATAATCGTATGTATCTGGAGTATATATACGTCTAGTGCTGCTGAGCTCATCCTCCCAAGATGCTCGTTCACAGCCACGTTAGTCTTATCATCTCTGGAGCATATTTCAGTAAAGTCTTGGTTTATTTGATCACAGTTGACGTTCTTATTATTGAAGATGAATACTTCCTCATGATTGTGTTCTGCTGTTCTAGACCTTCATTATTTGTGAATATAAGGTCGAGAGTATTTTCAAGTCTGGTCAGTTCCGCTATGTACTAGTTTAGGGCAAATTTATTAGATTGTGAGATTGTTCACCCAGGACTTTCTATTATTACAATCTTCACTACATTCTTCCATATCAGATGTCTTAAACTGAAGTCATCAGGCAACAGATACCTTTATTGTAATTTATAATTAACTAGAGTAATAATCTTTACTTGGGCTAATGAGTAATTATATAAGAAGGAGGTGAAAGTGTATAAACTAAGAGAGGAGGAAGTTCGGGTGAGATATAAGCAACTATTGGCAGAAAGGTGGACTGGTGCAAGTATGAGTAGTGGGGAGGGGGGGGGTTGAAGAGGGTTGGAATTGTTTTAAAACTGCAGTATTAGAATGTGGGGTAGAAGTTTGTGGTTATAGGAGGGTGGGTGCAGGAGGAAAGAGGAGTGATTGGTGGAATGATGAAGTAAAGGGTGTGATAAAAGAGAAAAAGTTAGCTTATGAGAGGTTTTTACAAAGCAGAAGTGTTATAAAAAAGAGCAGAGTATATGGAGAGTAAAAGAAAGGTGAAGAAGTGGTGGAGAGTGCAAAAGGAGAGCAGATGATAGTGGGAGAGGCACTGTCAAGAAATTTTAATGAAAATAAGAAAAAAAATTGGGAGTGAGTTAAACAATTAAGAAAGCCTAGGGAACGTATGGATTTGTCAGTTAAAAACAGAGTAGGGGAGTTAGTAGATGGGAGAGGGAGGTATTAGGTAGATGGCGAGAAAAATTTTGAGGAACTTTAAATGTTTGTTGAAAAAAGGGAGGCGGTAATTTCATGCACTGACCAGGGAGGTAAGAAGAGCAGATGTAAGTGTGGGGGAGGTACGCGAGGCATTAAACGTAGAATGAAAGGGGGTAAAGCAGCTGGAACTGACGGATCATAACAGAAATGTTAAAAGCAGGGGGATATAGTGTTGGAGTGGTTGGACTTTTTTTTAAT
This sequence comes from Cherax quadricarinatus, assembly GCF_026875155.1. Lineage (NCBI taxonomy): Eukaryota > Metazoa > Arthropoda > Malacostraca > Decapoda > Parastacidae > Cherax > Cherax quadricarinatus. The sequence goes on from NC_069405.1 coordinate 71,817,789, forward strand.
AAATGTATGAAAGAGGGGAAGGTACCTAGGGATTGGCGGAAGCATGTATAGCCCCCTTTATATAAAGGAAGGGGGACAAAGGAGATTGAAAAATTATAGAGGAATAAGTTTACTGATATACCAGGAAAAGTGTACGGTAGGGTTATAATTGAAAAATTAGGGGTAAGACAGAATGTAGGATTGCGGATGAGCAAGGAGGTTTTAGAGTGGGTAGGGGATGTGTAGATCAAGTGTTTACATTGAAGCATAAAATGTGAACAGTATTTAGATAAAGGTAGGGAATTTTTTTTGCATATAGGATTTACAAAGGCATATGATAGAGGGATAGGGGAGCAATGTGGCAGATGTTGCAAGTAAATGGAATAGGTGGTAAGTTACTAAATGCTGTAAAGAGTTTTTATGAGGATAGTGAGGCTCAGGTTTTGGGGGTGTAGAAGAGAGGGAGAATACTTCCCGGTAAAAGTAGGTCTTAGACAGGGATGTGTAATGTCACCATGGTTGTTTAATATATTTATAGATGGGGGTTTTAAAAGAGTAAATGCTAGGGTGTTCGGGAGAGGTGGGGTTTAAATTTGGGGAATCAAATACAAAATGGGAATTGACACAGTTACTTTCGCTGAAGAAACTGTGCTTAGGAGTTTCTAAAGAAAAATTGCAAAGGTTAGTGGATGAGTTTGGGAGTGTGTAAAGGTAGAAAGTTGAAAGTGAACATAGAAAAGAGTAAGGTGATGAGGGGATCAAATGATTTAGATAAAAAAAAAAATGGATTTCAAATTGGGGAGGAGGAATATGAAGAAGTGAATGTTTTTTAGATACTTGGGAGTTGACGTGTCGGCGGATGGATTTTATGAAGATGAGGTAATCATAGAATTTATGAGGGAAAAAAATGAGTGGTGCGTTGAGGTAATTGGAGTCAAAAAACGTTATCTATGAGGGCAAAGAAGGGAATGTATGAAAGTATAGTAGTACCAACACACTAAAATGGGTGTGAAGCTTGGGTTGTAAATGCAGCAGCGAGGAGACGGTTTTGGGGGCAGTGGAGATGTCCGTTTAAGGGCAATGTGTGGTGTAAATATTATGCAGAAAATTCGGAGTGTGGAAATTAGGAAAAGGTGTGGATTAATAAAAGCATTAGTCAGAGGGCAGAAGAGGGGGTTTTTGAGGTGGTTTGGTCATTTAGAGAGAAGGATCAAAGTAAATGACATGGAGAGCATTTAAATCTGTAGGAGAAGGAAGGCGGGGTAGGGTCGTCCTCGAAAGGTTGAAAGGGTAAGGGAGGTTTTTTTGGGCGAGGGGCTTGGACTTCCAGCAGGCGTGCATGAGCGGTTCGATAGGAGTGAATGTAGACGAATGGTATTTGGGACCTGACGATCTGTTGGAGTGTGAGCAGGTAATATTTAGTGAAGAGATTCAGGAAACCGGTTATTTTTATATAGCCGGACTTGAGTCCTGGAAATGGGAAGTACAATGCCTGCACTTTAAAGGAGGGGTTCGGATATTGGCAGTTTGGAGGGATATGTTGTGTAACTTTATACGTATATGCTTCTAAACTGTTGTGTTCTGAGCACCTCTGCAAAAACAGTGATTATGTGTGAGCGAGGTGAAAGCGTTGAATGATGATGAAAGTATTTTCTTTTTGGGGATTTTCTTTCTTTTTGGGTCACCCTGCCTCGGTGGGAGACGGCCGACTTGTTGAAAATATATAATATATATATATATATATATATATATATATATATATTATATATATATATATATATATATATATATATATATATATATATATTATATATATATATATATATATATATATATATATATATATATATATATATATATATATATTTATTTATTATTATCACACTGGCCGATTCCCACCAAGGCAGGGTGGCCCGAAAAAAGAAAAACTTTCACCATCATTTACTCCACTGTCTTGCCAGAAGGGTGCTTTACACTACAGTTTTTAAACTGCAACATTAAAAACCCCTCCTTCAGAGTGCAGGCACTGTACTTCCCATCTCCAGGACTCAAATCCGGCCTGCCGGTTTCCCTGAACCCCTTCATAAATGTTACTTTGCTCACACTCCAACAGCACGTCAGTATTAAAAACCATTTGTCTCCATTCACTCCTATCAAACACGCTCACGCATGCCTGCGGAAGTCCAAGCCCCTCGCACACAAAACCTCCTTTACCCCCTCCCTCCAACCTTTCCTAGGCCGACCCCTACCCCGCCTTCCTTCCACTACACACTGATACACTCTTGAAGTCACTCTGTTTCGCTCCATTCTCTCCACATGTCCGGACCACCTCAACAATCCTTCCTCAGCCCTCTGGACAACAGTTTTGGTAATCCCGCACCTCCTCCTAACTTCCAAACTACGAATTCTCTGCATTATATTCACACCACATATTGCTCTCAGACATGACATCTCCACTGCCTCCAGCCTTCTCCTCGCTGCAACATTCATCACCCATGCTTCACACCCATATAAGAGCGTTGGTAAAACTATACTCTCATACATTCCCCTCTTTGCCTCCAAGGACAAAGTTCTTTGTTTCCACAGACTCCTAAGTGCACCACTCACCCTTTTCCCCTCATCAATTCTATGATTCACCTCATCTTTCATAGATCCATCCACTGACACATCCACTCCCAAATATCTGAATACATTCACCTCCTCCATACTCTCTCCCTCGAATCTGATATCCAATCTTTCATCACCTAATCTTTTTGTTATCCTCATAACCTTACTCTTTCCTGTATTCACTTTTAATTTTCTTCTTTTGCACACCCTACCAAATTCATCCACCAATCTCTGCAACTTCTCTTCAGAATCTCCCAATATATGTATGTGTGCAATGTTGCAAGGGAGCAACCAAAGTGGGGAGAGAGGTCTCAGAGTAGCGTAGGTGTCACCGGCCACGGTTACCCTTAGACGCTTTGGTTGCTCCCTTGCAACATTGTACAGCTCGTAATAACGCACTCAGAAGTGTGAAAGTACTTGAGCTAAAGATTTCCATCCCCCCCCCCGTGGCTTCTCCTGCTTAATTAAGATCGCCTGTCTGCGATTGTTTTTATATATGTATATATATATATATATAATATATATATATATATATATATATATATATATATATATATAGAGAGAGAGAGAGAGAGAGAGAGATAAAAGATAAAGAGAGAGAGAGAGAGAGAAGAGAGAGAGAGAAGAGAGATAAAGAGATAAAGAGAGAGGAGAGAGAGAGAGAAGAAGAGAGAGAGGAGAGAGAGATAAAGAATTTAAGAGAGAGAGAGAGAGAGAGAGAGAGAGAGAGAAGAAGATAAAGAGATAAAGAGAGAGAGAGGAGAGAGAGAGATAAAGAGATAAAAGAGAGAGAGAGAGAGAGAGGAGAGAGAGAGAGAGATAAAGAGATAAAGAGAGAGAGAGAGAGAGAGAGAGAGAGAGAGAGAGAGAGAGAGAGATAAAGAGATAAAGAGAGAGAGAGAGAGAGAGGAGAGAGAGAGAGAGAGAGAGATGGTGGAGAGCACAGTACAGTGGTCTTCAACAACTACAAGACTGACAGACTGATTACATCATATTTTGTATATAGTTCTACAGTCTTTACATTGTGTCCTTGTATTGTATTGATAAAGCCACTGGACGGGCGAAACGTCTACAAATAAAGATACGCAGATGTGGCACATGTGACTAATTTTTCATCTTGTGGGCATTATATACCATTCATATACAGTGTGATCTGGTGTATAGACCAATGTATAAATTAACAAGTTGTGCCTTAGTGTGGGAGTATAAACAGTTGTCTCCGTGCACTTGTTAATGGCACAGTTCTCTCCGTGCACTTGTTAATGGCACAGTTCTCTCCGTGCACTTGTTAATGGCACACGAGACACCATCCAATATTTCCACACTTTTTTAACTGCTGATTATCGGAACAGATATGGAGTGCACTAGCATCTAGCAGCTTCTGCAACAAAGTTTAAAATATAATTCCTTTCCTCCAGCAATTTGCTCCATCATTGTCTTCCCTCCATACTCTTTCCTCCACCATTTCCCTCCACCTACTCCTTTCCCATTACTCACTTTTTCCGCCTTCTCCCCTCATACTCACAAAATATTTCTCTCAAACCCCTTCCCTCCAACCCTCTCATTCCCCCCCCCCCCCTGTTTCCCTACTTATTGTTCCCCCCTCCTTTTTCTATTTCCCTCCCCCCTCTGTTTCAATTTTCCTCACTCCTTAACAACCTCTTAGGGGTGTTTCTTACTACCCTCACCCCAGCCTCTCCCCACCCACCCCCCTTCTTTTACCCCCGCCCATCTCGAGCCGATCTCTCACCCCCTCCCCTCCCCTCAGTACTGCTCCCTAGTTCCTCTCATCACCCCTTCGGCTTCTTTTCCCTCGTCCGAGCCTGCCCCCCTCACCTGGCCTCTTTCCCGCCACTTTTCCCTCCCGGGGGGAGGGTCGGAAAAGAGTGCACTCCACGGACAACTCTTTCCAGGCTGAGGATGACCACTTAAAATATTTTTTTCTCCAAGGTTGAGGCTGATTACACATCTTTAATTTCACTACTTCTGCTGCCTCTGTTTTTTGCTAAAGAAACTATAAGGAGGCAAAACGTTTCTCAGAAAAGATCCCAACTGTTGCACATGTTCTTAATTCCAACTTTCGTTTTTCATACCATTTCCCAAACACGCGAAGCGGTAGCGGGAAACTTTTTGCATGAGGAGCTTACCTCCCTTTATGCAGCAGAAATGCCCGTTCGTATGCTCCCAGGCCCTCCTGGGAAAGTTTTATCTGACTTCCCCGTTGCCCCCCGGTGGCCTGGGGCAAAAGCCCCGATTCACACACGGGGGGCCCGGGTTCGATTCCCGGCGGGGGAAACATTTCGACATTTTTTCCTTAACATTTTGTCCGTTCCCCTAGCGCAAATGGGTACCTGGTGTAGTCGACGGGTGTGGGTCGCATCCTGGGGGACAAGTTTAAAGGACCCCAAGGAAAAAGTTAGACATCCTCGATGACGCCGCTCTTGGTTATCCGGGTGGCTAACCCTGGGGGGAAAAAAAAACCGAACGAAATCTTATCTTTCTTACTTATCTCCTTTTTGTCCCCCTTCTATACCCCCTTTCCCCGTCTTGGCCTCATCAAGTGCTGCAGTCAATAATGGCGGCTTGTGAGGGAGATATTTTTGCCGGGTGTTTTTTTTGGGGGACCCACCACGGAGGGGGGATGCTCTTTATGTTAGACTATGTACACCTGCCCAGGCTTGTAAACAGAGGGGTACCCTCCCTCCCCTCAAATTGCTAAAATTTTACCACAAAATTTAGCAACTACAAGTCTTCCCCTTTTTAAGAATTTTTTTTCATGACGCTCATCACTTTTTTTTTACTCTTTTTTTTTACACAATAAATGAAATGGAAAATGTTAATAAACAAAAGACAAGTTGCAAAGTAATTTTATTTTGACGTTTTTTAAATTTGTGGATCTTTTTTTTTTTTTTTCCCCTGGGGAAAGAGGACAGTTAGTGTAATCGAGGCCCTCGTGGATGGTGGTTCCCCGGGGCCCGGGGCATTGAATTTTGAAACTTTTCTAACAATGGTCCGGACTGACCGAAACTTTGCATAAGGTTCTTCTCCTAATGAGGTTTTGGTGAGTTTTCCAGTCACGGTATTGTGACTTTTTTTTTTTACTCTCAGTTTTCAGGTGATAGACAAGGTTCCCGTGTCGGGGCAGCAAGCAGCTTGCACCAGTAAAATTTTGGAACACAGGGCCCAAGGGGAAAAATATAGAAGGCTTCCCCAGGGAAACCTTTTTTTGAGGAGTTTCGGTTTTGGAACCTGAAGTAATTAAGAGGGGAAAAAGTTCTCCCCGTCTTCTAATAACATGTTTTTTTTTCCACAAAAAATCTACCCTTTTCCATAATTACTACTCATTATTTGCCTATTTGTAAGGGGAATCCAGGACTTCTGGTAAACATAAACAGTTTTTTTAAGGACAATTTTTTGAGGAATCTCTTATTTGTGTTTTTGTGTCATAGCAAATTTACTTAAGTCAATTGTTATTTCCCTCATCAACGGTACATTTAGTAAATTAATAACAGCAATGGTCCCATAAAACTGATCTTGTGGAAACGCCAATTGTGACCGGCTCCATTCTGATTGCATCCATTTGGTGTAAACTCTCAACCATTTTGGTCCAGTATGCTTCTACATCCATGACAGAATAGTTCCATCCCATGCCATGAGCTGTCACTTTTTAACAGTGTTTTGAGCAGAACTCTCTAATCACTACATTACCAAAATCCAAATAAACATATTCGTTAATGTGTCTACTGCCTCAAACACTGAACCGAAGGTCAGGAAATTTGTCACGTAGGGACTGCCTCTTGTGAATCCGTGTTAAGATTCATTAATCAAATTGTTCATTAGGGTGGCTTTTTATTAGATCGGCTATAATTGAGTCTAACAATTTGTTTATTATTAACGTCAGGCTTATTGGCCGGTAATGTGATGAAATTCACTTATCCACTGATTTAAAGATAGGAATTACATTAGCCATCTTTTACATCACGGGCACAACACCAGTTTGGATTGATGTATTAAACAAGCATGTTAGTAGCTGACTTAGTTTCCACTTGCATTCTAAAGTACTCTTGAACACTGTTGTTGAGACCCCTGGGGACAAATTTTAATTTTGTCTACTGGTTGGTAACCATGTTCCTCGAGACTGTAATATTACTTAGTTCATTTTCTTTCAGCCTCCTGTAAAAATAAATATTGGAACTTAAACACTAGTCCTAAATTATTATTAATTATTATTATTATTTTTATTATTATTATTATTATTATTATTATTATTATAATTATTAATATTATAATTAATAATATTAATTATTATTAATCATCATCATCATATGGGAATCGAGTGGAGATTTGATTCTAGTGTAACAAACTGGTTTGCATGTAGTTCACGGAGGTGGGCCACCGAGGTTGTCAGTCCTGGTAGTGACAACCTGTCCACACACGCAACATCCAGGGATCTTCCTACAAGGAATTCTTTCAACGGTAACGACTAGCTACGACCACACTTCCACTTATTAGGCGTTCGGTGACGCCGCCCTGCATCTGCTTCGCCTCACTTGTCTGCGGTATATAAGCCCTTTCACAGTTCTGTATCCACAATCAAGATTGAAAGACTGAACACATCTCCAGGCTCGGGACTGATTACTCAAACTTCCTCATTTGATGTGATGAACCCCACTGTATAGGCGACTCGATTCTCAATACAGATACCCAGGTGTAGCCACAAGATTTCTTATTCATCAACTTGTTTATTATCTAAATCATTTATATAATTGCTCAGAGTGGCAGTTGGTTGGTGATGAAGGTGTAGTGACAGGTGTTTGTGATGAGTGTAGTGACAGTTTGGTTTGTGTGTGAAGTGTAGTGACAGGTTGTGGTGTGATGAAGTGTAGTGACAGGTTGTTGTGTGATGAAGTGTAGTGACAGGTTGGTGGGTGAAGTGGTATGACAGGTTTGTGGTGAGAAAGTGTGAGCAACAGGTTGGTGGTGTGACGAAGTGAAGTGACAGTGGTGGTGTGAAGTGTAGTGACAGGTTGGTGGTGTGATGAAGTGTAGTGACAGGTTGGTGGTGTGATGAAGTGTAGTGACAGGTTGGTGGTGTGATGAAGTGTAGTGACAGGTTGGTGGTGTGTTGAAGTGTAGTGACAGGTTGGTGGTGTATGATGTAAGAGACAGGTTTGGTTGAGATGAAGTGTAGTGACAGGTTGTGTGTGATGAAGTGTAGTGACAAGGTTGGTGGTGTGATGAAGTGTAGTGACAGTTGGTGTTGTTGATGATGTGTAGTGACAGGTTGGTGGTGTGATGAAGTGGTAGTGAGTGAACAGAGGAATAACAGAGTTTCTCAGGAAGTCACATTCCATGTGTGTTCCTGGTGTGATCTTCTAGCCTCTGATAATGGCAAGAATCATGCTGTGGAAACAAAAAACACTTATATACTTGCTCATGTGTGACTTATAATCTTGACTGTGACTGTTTCCGTGACTGGTAATACACGTTTGCATAGCACATTTTTTAAGCAGATCATTACAAGCGAGAAACTATGTTTCTCAGCTCATTACCAGTGACAGCCCTGAGGTGAGTTTCCATCCCCTTACCCAGGATGCCACCCACACTTGTCAGTTATCACCTAGTTTAGGGCAAAGAAGCACAGGGTAGGTGATGCATGCAATTGTGAACGAGATTTTATTCCTGGTTTTGGTACAGATATTATTCTGGCAACAGCTGTTCCTGTTTACGCCAGTTCCTGTTTGTTTGTGATGTTTATCTTCTTGATGCTCTCACCTGAACCTGTCATGTCTTGTGTGTGTGTCCCTGGTTTGGGCAGTGTGTCCCTGGTTTGGGCAGTGTGTCCCTGGTTTGGGCAGTGTGTCCCTGGTTTGGGCAGTGTGTCCCTGGTTTGGGCAGTGTGTCCCTGGTTTGGGCAGTGTGTCCCTAGCTTTGGCATTGAGTCCCCTGGTTTGGCAGTGTGTCCCTGGTTTTTGGCAGTGTGTCCTGGTTTGGGCCAGTGGTAGTCCTGGTTTGGGCATTGGTCCCCTGTTGGGCAGTGTGTCCCTGGTTTGGGGCAGTGTTGATCCCTGTTTGGTCAGTGTTCCCAGGTTTGGGCGGTGTGTAAATGGTTTGGGCAGTGTGTCCCTGGTTTGGGCGGTGTGTCCCTGGTTTGGGCAGTGTGTCCCTGGTTTGGGCAGTGTGTCCCTGGTTTGGGCGGTGTGTCCCTGGTTTGGGCAGTGTGTCCCTGGTTTGGGCAGTGTGTTCCCTGGTTTGGCAGGTGTCCCTGGTTTGGGCAGTGTGTCCCTGTTTGGCAGTGGTGGTCCTTCGGTTTGGGCAGTGTGTCCCCTGTTTGGCGGTGTACCCCCTGGTTTGGGCAGTGTCCCTGGTTTGGGCGGTGTACCCCCTGGTTTGGGCAGTGTGCCCCTGGTTTGGGCGGTGTACCCCCTGGTTTGGGCAGTGTGTCCCTGGTTTGGGCGGTGTACCCACTTGTTTGGCAGTGTGTCCCGGTTTGGGGCGTGTACCCCCTGTTTGGTGCAGTGTGTCCCCTGGTTATTAGGTGGGGCGGTGTGACCCCCGGATATATTGTGTGGCAGTGGTGCCCCAGGGGTATTGTAGGGGCGGTTGATAGAACCCCCTGGTTTGGGCATTGTGCCCACTTGGTTTGGGCGGTGTACCCCCCTGGTTTGTCAGTGTGCCCCTGGTTTGGGCGGTGTAAAACCCCCTGGTTTGTGCATGTGTCCCTGGTTTTGGGCGGAGTACCCTCCTGGTTTGGGCAGTGTGCCCCTGTTTGGGCGGTGTAACCCACCCCCTGGTTTGGGCAAGTGTGCCCTCTGGTTTGGGCGGTGTACCCCCCTGGTTGGGCAGTGTTGCCCGATGGTATTGTGTTGTGTACCCCCTGGTTTGGGCTAGTTTGCCCCTGGTTTGGGCGGTGTACGCCCTGGTTTGGCAGTGGTGCCCCTGGTTTGGGCGGTTTACACCCTGGTTTGGGCAAGGTCCCCTGGTTTTGGGCGTGGTACCCCCGGTTTGGGCAGTGTGCCCCTGGTTTTGAGGCGTGTACCCCCTGGTTTGGGCAGTGTGCCCTGGTTTGTGCGGTGTATACCCCCTGTTTTGGGCAGTGTGCACCCTGGTTTGGGCGGAGTACCCCCCTGGTTTTGGGCATTTGGGGGAGGCCCCTGGTTTGGGCGGTGTACCCCGCTGGTTGTGGGCAGTGTGCCCCCTGGTTTTGGGCGGTGTACCACCCTGGTTTGGGCAGTTGTGGCCGACCCTGGTTTGGTCGGTGTACCCCCTGGTTTTGGGCAGTGTGCCGCCTGTTTTGGGCGGAGTACCCTCCTGGTTTTGGGCAGTGTGCCCCTGGTTTGGGCGGTGTACCCCGCAGGTTTTGGGCAAAAGTGAGCCCCCTGGTTTGGGCGGTGAACGCCCCCTGTGGGCAGTGTGCCCCCTGGTTTGGGCGGTGTACCCCCCTGTTTTGGCCGTGTGCCCCTGGTTTTTTGGCGGTGTACCCCTGGTTGGGGCATTGTGTGCCCCTGGTTGGTGCTCGGTGTACCCCTGTTTGGGCATGTGCCCCTTGATTGGGTGTGTACCCCCTGGTTTGGGCAGTGTGCCCCTGGTTTGGGCGGTGTACCCCCTGGTTTGGGCAGTGTGCCCCTGGTTTGGGCGGTGTACCCCCTGGTTTGGGCAGTGTGCCCCTGGTTTGGGCTGTGTACCCCCTGGTTTGGGCATGTGGCCCCTGGTGTTGGGCGTGTACCCCCCTGGTTGGGCAGTGTGCCACTGTTTGGGTTGTGTACCTTGGAAGAGCACATCCTGTTCGCATCTCTCCTTGCATTTTACAACTGATTCTCTCTCCTCTCTCACTCAGACTGTCTGTCTGTCTGTCCTGTCCTGGCTCTCTCTCTCTCCTCTCGCTCTCTCTCTCTCCTCTATCTCTTCACTCTCCTCCCTCTCTCTCTCCTCTCCTCCAATCCATCCTCTCTCTCCTCCCTCTCCTTCCTCTTCGCTTCTCTCTCCTCTCCATCTCACTCCTCTCCTCTCACTCTCCTCTTCTCTCCTGCTCTCTCTCTCTCTCTTCTCTCTCTCTTTTCGTCTCTCGTGCTTCTCTCATGCTGTTTGCTACTCCCGTCCTTTGTCTCCTCTTCCCGCTCTACTCTCACATTTTTATCCTGGTGTGAGGAGTCTTGACTCTGTCTCTGCTCCCTCTTTCCCCTCCCTCCTCCACTTGCCCCTCCCTTCTGTGCTCCTATCTTCCCAACACCCTCCTCCAACTCTCCCCCTAACTCTGCTCTCTTCCTCCCTCCCCTCACCTTTCTCAATTTTTGCCTCCCCGTGGATGGTGCTCGGACACTAATGATGGAGCATTGTGTCCAGCTATCCCTCTTTACCTTCTTAATTCCATCTCTCTTTCCTTCCCTCTCTTTCTCACTTTCTCTTTTAATCCCTCTTAACTCTGGTTAGGATTTCCGGGCCAATATTCTTTCTTCGGTGATTTTGTGTTTGTCATCTTGGGAAAAGTATTACCTAGCCTCCTCTCTCCTGATCCCCAGTACTGTACTGCTACCTAGCCTGCCTCTCTCCCTGGATCCCAGTACTGTACTGCTACCTAGCCTGCCTCTCTCCCTTGATCCCAGTACTGTACTGCTACCTAGCCTGCCTCTCTCCCTGGATCCCAGTACAGTAACTGCTACCTATAGCCTGCCTCTTCTCCACCTTGATCCCAGTACTGTATTGCTTACCTAGCCTGTCTCTCTTTCCTGAACCCAGTGCTGCATTGCTAACCTAGCCTGCCGCTCTCTTCTTACCTATCCGCATTACTGTACTGCTACCTAGCCCTGCCTCTCTTTCCCTGATCCCAGTACTGTACTGCTACCCTAACCTGCCTTCTCTCCCCTTGATCCCCAGTACTGTAGTACGGCTACCTAGCCTGCCTCTCTTCTCCCTCGATCTCAATCCTGTACTGCTACCTAGCCTGCCTCTCTCCACTGATCCCCGAACTGTACCTGCTACCTAGCCAGCCTCTCTCCTCTTCCCTGGATCCCAGTACTGTACTGCTACCTAGCCTGCCTCTCTCCCTTGATCCCAGTACTGTACTGCTACCTAGCCTGCCTCTCTCCCTTGATCCCAGTACTGTATTGCTACCTACCTGCCTCTCATCCCTGTATACCCAATACTGTACTGCTACCTAGCCTCCTCTCTCTCCCTTGATTCCCAGTACTGTTACTGCTACCTAGCCTGCACTCTCCCTGATCCCAATACTGTACGGCTGACCTAGCCTGCCTCTCTCCCCTGGATCCCAATACTGTACTGCTACCTAGCCTGCCTCTCTCCCTTGATCCCAGTACTGTACTGCTACCTAGCCTGCCTCTCTCCCTGGATCCCAATACTGTACTGCTACCTAGCCTGCCTCTCTCCCTGGATCCCAATACTGTACTGCTACCTAGCCTGCCTCTCTCCCTTGATCCCAGTACTGTACTGCTACCTAGCCTTCCTCTCCCTTGATGCCAGTGACTGACCCTTCTACCTAGCCCTGCCTCTCTCCTTGATCCCAGTACTGTATTGTACCTAGCCTGCCTCTCTCCCTGGGGGGGCAAAAATCCCAATACTGTGTACTGCTACGCTATCCTGCCTCTCTATCCCTTGATCCCAGTACTGTACTGCTACCTAGCCTGCCTCTCTCCCTTGATCCCAGTACTGTACTGCTACCTAGCCTGCCTCTCTCCCTGGATCCCAATACTGTACTGCTACCTAGCCTGCCTCTCTCCCTTGATCCCAGTACTGTACTGCTACCTAGCCTCCCTCTCTCCCCGGATCCCAATACTGTACTGCAACCTAGCCTGTCCGTCATTCCCCTTGATCCCAGTCTGTACTGCTACCATAGCCTGCCTCTTCTCCCTGGATCCTAAAAAAAAATCCCAATACTGTCACTGCAACCTAGCCTGCCCCAACTCTCCCTGGATCCCAATACTGACCTGCTACCTAGCCTGCCTCTCTTCCTTGATCCCAGTAGCTGTTACTTTCTCCCCCTACCTAGCCTGGCCACTCTCCCTGTATCCCACTACTGTACTGCTACCTAGCCTGCCTCTCTCCCTTGATTGCCCAGTTACTGACTGCTACCTACGCCTGCCTCTCTCCCTTGATTCCCAGTACAGTACAGCTACCTAGCTGCCACTCTCCCTTGATCCCATACTGTACTGCTACCTACCTCCTCTCTCCCTGATCCCAGTACTGAACTGCTACCTGATCATGCCTCTCTCTCTTGATCCCAGTACTGTATTCCTACCTAGCCTGTCTCTCTTCCTTGATCCCAGTGCTGCATTGCTACCTAGCCTGCCTCTCTTCCTTGATCCCAGTACTGTACTGCTACCTAGCCTGCCTCTCTCCTTGATCCCAGACTGTACGCTACCTAGCCTGCCTCTCTCCCTTGATCCCCGTACTGTATTATTGCATTCCTAGCCTGCCTCTCTCCCTTATTCCCATACTGTACTGCTACCTAGCCTGCCTCTCTCCCTTGATCTCAATACTGCCATGCTACCCAGCCTGCCTCTCTCCCTTGATCCCAGTACTGTATTGCTACCTAGCCTGCCTCTCTTCCTTGATCCCAGTGCTGTATTGCTACCTAGCCTACCTCTCTCCCTTGATCTCAGTACTGCCATGCTACCTAGCCTACCTCTCTCCCTTGATCTCAGTAATCCCTTGATCTCAGTAATGTACTGCTACGTCTCTTCCTTGATCTATGTACTGCTACGTAGCCTGCCTCTCTCCCTTGATCTCAATACTGTATTGCTACCTACCTAACCTCTCTCTCTCCCTTGATCTCAGTACTTGACATGCTACCTTAGCCTACCTCTCTCCCTTGATTCCTCAGTAATCCCTGGAATCTCATTAATGTACTGCCCTACCGGCTCTTCCTTGATCTATGTACTGCTACGTAGCCTGCCTCTCTCCTTCCCTTGATCTCAGTACTTGTATTGCTACTAGCCTACCTCTCTCCTCCCTGATCTCTGTACTGACCGCCATTCTACCCAGCCTACCTCTCTCCCTTGATCTCAGTACTGTACATGCTACCCAGCCTGCCTCTCTCCCTTGATCCCAGTACTGTATTGCTACCTAGCCTACCTCTCTCCCTTGATCTCAGTACTGTACTGCTACCCAGCCTGCCTCTCTCCCTTGATCTCAGTACTGTACTCTACCCCAGCCTGCACTCTCGCTCCCCTGGATCCCCGTACTGTATTGCTATCTAGCCTACCTCTCTCCCTTGATCTCTGTACTGCCATGCTACCTAGCCTGCCTCTCTCCCTAGATCCCAGTACTGTATTGCTACCTAGCCTACCTCTCTCCCTTGATCTCAGTACTGCCATGCTACCCAGCCTGCTCTCTTCCTTGATCCAGTACTGCATGCTACCCAGCCTGCCTCTCTCCTTCCTTTGATCCCAAACTTGGGCCATGCTACCCACCTGCTCTCTCCCTGATCTCAGTAACTGTTACTGCTACACAGGCCTGCCTCTCACGTCTCTCCCTAGATCCCAATACTGTATTGCTATCTAGCCTACCTCTCTCCCTTGATCTCAGTACTGCCATGCTACCCAGCCTGCCTCTCTCCCTTGATCTCAGTGCTGTACTGCTACCCAGCCTGCCTCCAGTTAGATATGTTTGGGTGTTGGAGGGTAGCGTGGGTGTCAGTCCCCACCTTCAACAAGCAGTGTCCCCATATACCAGTACACCTCAAGAGACAGATAACGCTGACAATTACTTCTTAATTTGTTTTTCTTTCCCTCTTCCATTATTTCTGTTCCTTTTTTTGTCCTTGGAGGAGTGCAAGTGCGTGTTGGAAGAGTGTAAGTGCATGTTGGAGCTGTGGCGTAAGCGTGTGTTGGAGTAGTGGTAAGTGCGTATTGGAGGTTGTCTAAGTACGTGTGGAGCCGTAAGTGCGTGTTTTTTTTGAGCATTGTAAGTGCTCTTTAGGACAGTGTAAGTACACGTTGAAGAATTGTGTGTGTTGGGACAGTGTAAGTACTATTCGAAGAATTGTCAGTGGCTTGTTGAGTGCGAGTGTTGTAAGGAACGTAAGTGCCATGTTAGGTGTGTGTGGCATAATGTTTGGGAGTGTTAAAAAAATGGAGGAGTGTTGAGAGTTGTAATAGTGGGAGTAGGTAGAGAGTGTGTGGAGTATAGTTTTAGAGGAGTGTGGGAGTATGTTAGAGGATTGGTGGGAGTATGTTTAGAGGATGTGGGAGTAATGTTAAGGAGTGTGGTGAGTATGTTAGAGGATGTGGGAGTAATGTTAGAGGAGTGTGGGAGTAAGTCATCAGGATTGTCGCAGTGAGGGGTTGTGGCAGTGATTGATAGGGGTGTTAGCAGTGAAGTGAGAGGGGTGTAGCAGCGAGAGGGGTGTAGGCAGTGAGAGGGGTGGTAGCGAGTGAGTGAGAGGGGTGTGCAGTGATGAAGGAGTATAGCAGTGAGAGGGGTTGGCAGCAGTGCAGTGAAGGGGTGTGTCAGTGAGTGATAGGGTGGTAGCAGTGAGTGATATGGGTGTAGCAGTAGAGAGGTGAAGCAGTGAGTGAGAGGGGTGCAGCGTCTGAGCGATAGGGGTGTAGCAGTGAGGTGAGAGGGGGTAGCAGTGAGAGGGGTGTAGGCAAGAGTGAGGTTGACAGTGAGTGGAGAGGGGTTTAAAGCATTGAGTGGAGAGGGTGTAGCAGTGAGAGGGGGTGTACAGTGATGAGAGTGGTGTGCAGCCTGAGCGAGAGGGGTGTAAGCAAGTGAGTGAGAGGGGTGTAGCAGGCGAGGGTGTTAGCAGTGAGTGATAGGGGGGGCAATGAGTGAGAGGGTGTAGCGTGAGTGAGAGGGTGTGAACCAGTGGAGGAGAGGGGTGTACAGCGATAGGGTGTACAGTGAGATGGTTGTCGCAGTGAGTGAGGAGGGGTGTGCAGTGAGTGAGAGAAGTGTAGCAGTGAGAGGGTGTAGCAGTGAATGAGGGAGTGTGACAGTGAGTGAGAGGGGTGTAGCAGTGATAGAGAGGGGGTGTAGCAGTGAGTGAGAGGAGGGTGTAGCAGTGAGAGGTGTGTAGCATGAGTGATAGGGATGCAGCAGTGAGCGAGAGGGTGTAAGCAGTGAGGTGAGAGGGTGTAGCAGTGAGAGGGGTTGCTAGCAGTGATTGAGGGGTGGTGACAGTGAGTGAGAGGGGTGTATGCATGGTTGAGAGGGTTGAGCAGTGAGATGGGTGTAGCAGTGAGTTAGAGGGTGCAGCAGGGAGCGATAGAGGGTGTTAGCAGAGAAGTGAGAGGGGTGTAGCAGTGAGAGGGGTGTAGCAGTGATGTGAGAGGGGTGTGGCAGTTGAGTAGAAGGGGTGTAGCAAGTGAGTGAGAGGGTGGACAGTGAGTGAGAGGGTGTAGCATGCAGCGAGAGGGGTTGTAGCAGTGAGAAGTGGTTTAGCAGTGAGTGAGAAGGGGTGGCAGAGAGTGAGAGGAAGTGTGCAGTGATAGGGTGTAGCATGGAATGAGGGATTGACCGTGAAGTGAGGGGTGTAGCATGAAGTGAGAGGGTGTAGCAGTTTTGGGGAGAGAGGGGTGTAGCAGTGAGTGAGAGGGGTGTGGCAATGAGTGAGAGGAGTGAGCAGAGAGAGGGGTGTAGCAGTGAGTTTTTTGAGGGTTGGTGACAGTGATTGAAGAGGGGTTGTAGCTAGTGATGAGAGTGTGTATCAGTGAGAGGTGTGTAGCAGTGAGTGAGAGGGTGCAGCAGTGACGAAGGTGTACAGTGAGTGAGAGGGTGTAGCAGATGAGAGGGTGTAGGCAGTGAGTGAGAGGGGATGTGGCATTGAGTGAGAGGGTGTGAGCAGTGAGAGGGGTGTATCATGAGTGAGGGTGTACAGTGAAAGGGGTGTAGCATGAGTGAGAAGGGGTTTGGCAGTGAGAGAGAGTGGTGTTGCAGTGAGCGTGTGTATCAGTGAGAGGGATGTAGCAGTGAGTGAGAGGGGTGTAGCAATGAGAGGTTGTAGCAGTGGAGTGCGAGGGGTGTGGCATAGAGCGAGAGGGGTGTAGCAGTGAGAGGGGTGTAGCAAGTGAGTGAGAGGGGAGTGCCAGAGCGTGAGAGGGGTGTAGCAGTGAGTGAGAGGGGTGTGCAGTGAGTGAGATGGGTGTAGCAGTGAGAGGGTGTAGCATTGAGAGGGATGTAGCAAGTGAGTGAGAGGGGTGTGCCAGTGAGTGAGAGGGTGTAGCATGTAAAAGGGGTGTATCAGTGAGAGGAGTGGTAGCAGGAGTGAGAGGGGTGTGGCAGCGAGTGAGATTGTACAAGTGAGTGAGAGGGTGTGACATTGGGTGAGAGGGGGGTGTAGCAGTGAGAGGGTGTGGCAGTGAGAGAAGTGTACAGTGAGTGAGAGGGGATTAGGGCAGTGAGAGGGGGTGTATGCATGATTGCGAGTGGTTGGCAGAGTGAGTGTGAGATTGTAGCAGTGAGAGGGTGTAGCATGAATGAGGGGTGTGACAGGAGTGAGGGTGTAGCAGGTGAGTGAGAGGGGTTGTGCAGTGGAGGGGGTGTAGCATTGAGTGAGAGGGGTGTGGCAAGTGAGATGAGAGGAGTGTAGCCATGGAGGGATGGTAAGCAGTGATTGAGGGAGTTACAGTGAGCGAGAGGGTGTAGCAGTGATTGGAGAGGGGTGTAGCAGTGAGATGGGTGTATCAGGAGTGAGAGGGTGCAGCAGTGAGCGAGAGGGGAGTAACAGGAGTGAGAGGGGTGTAGCAAGAGAGGTGGTGTAGAGCAGAGAGTGAGAGGGTGTGGCATTGAGTGGAGAGGGGTGTTGCATTGAGAGGTGTGTAGCAGTGATGATGGTGTATAAGTTAGAGGGGTGTAAGCAGTGAGTAGAGGGGTGAGCAGTGAAAGTTAGAGGGGTGTAGCAGTGAGAGGTTTTAATCATGAGAGGGATGTAGCAGGTGAGGAGAGGGGGTTAAGCAATTAGAGGGTGTAGCAGTGAGTGAGTAGGGGTGTGGCAGTGAGCGAGAGGGGTGTAGCAGTGAGAGGGGAGTAGCAGCGAGTGAGAGAGGGGTTGCCAGTGAGTGAGAGGGGTGTAGCATAGTGAGAGGGGTGTGCAGTGAGTGAGAGGGGGTGTAGCTGTGAGAGGGGTGTAGCAGTGAAGGGATGTAGTCAGTGAGTTGAGAAGTGGTGTGTCCAGTGAGTGAGAGGGGTGTAGCAGTAAAAGGGGTGTAGCAGTGAGAGGAGTTGTAGCATATAGTGAGAGTGGGTGTGGCAGCGAGTGAGAGGGGTAGTACAGTGAGTGAGAGGGTGTGTGACAGTGAGTGAGAGGGGGTGTAGCAGTGAGAGGGGTGTGGCAGTGAGAGAAGTGTAAGCAGTGATTGAGAGGGATGTAGCAGTGCGGAGGGGTGAAGCAGTGGAGTGAGAGTGATGTATCAGTTGAAGAGGGGTGTAGCAGTGAGAGGGTGTAGCAGTGATGGAGAAGGGGTGTGGCAGTGAGAGCGAGGGGAGTGGCAGTGAGTGAAGGATGTATCAGTTGAGAGGGGTGTAGCAGTGAATGAGGGGTGTGACAGTGAGTGAGAGGGGTTGTAGCATAGATGAGAGAGGTGTAGCATGATTGAGAGGGGTGTAGCATGAGAGTGGTGGTAGCAGTGAATGAGAGGAGGGTTTGGCATAGAGTGAGAGGGGTGTATGCAGTGATAGTGTTGTAGGGCATTGGAGTGAAGGGGTGTAGCATGAGATGGGTGTAGCAAGTGAGTGATATGGGTGTGGCAGTGAGTGAGAGGAGTGGTAGCAGTGAGAGGTGGTGTAATCAGTGAGAGGGATTGTAAGCAGTGATTGAGAGGGGTGTAGCAATGAGAATGGGTGTAGCAGTGAGTGAGAGGGGTGTGGCAGTGAGCGAAGAGGGGTGGTAGCAGTGAGAGGGGTGGTAGCAGTGAGAGGGGTGTAGCATGAGTGAGAGGGGTGTGACCCAGTGAGTTAGATGGGGGTTTAGCAGTAATAGGGTGTAGCAGTGAGAAGGGGTTAGCATGAGAGGGGTGTGCAGTGAGTTGAGATGGTAGTAGCTGTGAGAGGGTGTAGCAGTGAGAGGGATAGCATTGAGTGAGAGGGGTGTATGGCAGTAAAAGGGGTGTAGCGAGTGAGAGGATTTAGGCGAGAGAGTGAGAGGGTTGTGGCCGCGGAGTGGAGGGGTGTAGCAGTGAGGATAGGGGTGTGACAGTGAGTGATAGGGGTGTAGTCAGTGGAAGAGGGTTTGGCCGTGATGAGAAGTTGTTAGCAGTGAGGAGAGGGGGATGTAGCAGTGAGAGGGTGAAGCAGTGAGTGAGAGGGATGTAGCAGTGAGAGTGATTAACATGAGAGGGTTGTAGCAGTGAGTAGAGGATGTAGCAGTGAGAGGGATGTAGCAGTGAGAGGGGTGTAAGCAGTGATAGGGTGTGTAGGCCAGTTGAGTGAGAGGGGTGTTGCAGTGAGTGAGAGGGGTGTAGCAGTGAGAGGTGTGTAGCAGTGAGAGGGGTGTAGCGAGTGATAGGGGTGTATCAGTAGAGGTGGTAGCAGGTGAGTGAGAGGGTAGTGGCAGTGAGTGAGAGGAGGGTGTAGCAGGAGAGGTGTAGCATGAGAGGGTTATACAGTGAGTTTGGAAGTGGGGACGAATTATATCGTTGTGGAGTCGTTGTTGAGCTGAAGCTCAACTCCCTCATGTATAATAATAACAATGGCCAAAGTTCTGTGAGTAGAGACCACCCTGAGGCTAAAAAAAATACTTCCTAGCATCCCTCTTTAACTTCTATCTGTGTTCTCGTATAGTCGTTTTCCACTTCATTGTTTAGGTCGTTCCTCTGCCTAATGTGTGTGTGTGTCTCACCTGTACCGTTGCAATGTATATCCACAGTATGATCTCACTAACATAGTGTATAACTGTGGTCATAAGAGTGTTTCCACTAATGTTTTTAAGCCACCAAGAGTGAACCTTAGTACCCAATAAACTCTTAAAATATATTCAGCAAGGTCAAATATTAAATATTAACAGTTTACTTAAAAAAGGTTTATTACACTGAGGGATATATAAATCTAAATACATTAGGAATTTAAAAGTTTTTATTAGTAAGCAAAACCCAGTGTTCTCTCCCCGACTACTCAAACATATTTTAAAACAATATATGTACGTAATTTACAAATTATCACTGATCGAAAGTAACACTGTATACAATATGTATACTCATATAAATCCAGTATGAGATCACAGGGTCTAAATAACCACCACACCCTCGGTATCTTGTCCAAGATAGATACAAAGGTGTTTACTGCAATAATAGTAAACAATTTGACAAGCCAGAGTAAACATGTACAGCAATAACGAACTTTCTAACACCCTAAGGTTGACACACACACGTCTAAAACCAAACAATGTAACTCCAATTTGCCCTGAGTTTGATAAATGCACATAGCAGCCAGAGAACTAGAATTACTAGTCCAAGCTCTGGACAGAAGGGTAAGATAACAGGAATATCCTGCAACCCTCCACACCAACTCAAATATACTGTAAAAACCGTATATTTGAATTTAACCTAATAAATGTCTGTAATGTGTTTATTAACACTTTATCAGTTATAACACTAATAAAACTAAATAAATTAAATAGTTTTAAGTGTTTATAATGGCCACTTTCCAGGCATAGTGTGTGTGTGTAGGTAACCATGTGTGTGTGTGTGTTTGTGTGTAGTGTGTGTTTGTGGGTGTGTGTGTAGTGTTTGTGTGAGTGTGGATGAGTGTGTGGTTTGTTGTGTGTGTGGTGGTGTGTTGTGGTGTGCGTGTGTGTGTGTGTGTTTTTTGTGTGTGTGTGTGTGTGTGTGTGTGTGTGTGTGTGTGGTGTGTGTGAGTGATGGTGTGTGGTGTGCTGTGTACACACACCTATTTGTGGTGCAGGGGTCGAGACACAGCTCCTGGCCCCGCCTCTTCGCTGATTGCTAATATGTCCTCTCTCTCCCTGCCCCATGACCTCCCCTATCATACCTCGCCTTAAAATTTTAAACTAATGTAATAGGTTCCTGCTCCACCACATCACTTTTCTAGGCTATTCCAAGGCCTGACTACTACTCTTGACTGGACAAATACTTCCTAACATCCCTTTGATTCACTGAGTCTTCAACTTCCAATTGTGACCTCTTGTGTCTGTGTCCCATCTCTGGAAACATCCCCATCTTTGTCCACCTCGTCTATTCCGCGCAGTATTTATATGTTGTTATCATGTCTCCCACCATATCGTAAGGGTTCTTAAATGGAGATATCGTAGGTTAAAGTAGACACACTATGTAGGATGGTAATTTAATTGTCAGACTGAGATGAGGATTGAGCCCCAGCTGCCATGCCTGTCAACGCTGGATGGACATGCCCCGAGTGCGGCCGGGACAGAGGAATGGGCCCCTCCTCGTTGTGCATCGTGACGTCACACAAACCACGGCCTACGAGGGGGTCTCGTGTCTAAAGCACATGGATGAATGCTATCTTGCTCAGCTATATAATACGGGAATACAGGGATCAGCACTATGCTGCACCGCTCGGTCATTTACGTATGTCGTCCCCGACATACACAACTATACTATAGGCTGAACAGGGCAGGCGGATCTGGGCTGATTCTATACAATAACAAATTCATTATATAACTTAGAACTAATGGATGGTACAACATGATTTCTTGAGTAATGGTGTTAGACCTGTAATCAATACAAACTATAGAACAAATCATTATACAATAATGGATTGGAATTGAACGAGACGATCTGTATTCATGCCACTCTACGATTCATGAGAAGAATATATACAAAGAAGTGATTAACAGAAAAAGCAGGATCGGTGCACTCAATCTAGACTGTAAAATCTCAGAATACGGAGGGAACGTGAACACGAAAATTTCGAGACAAACTGATCATCTAATAATAAACTCACAGTTGAACAATTTCCATTCATCTCGTACATCTAATTAACCGACAATGTACATTTAAACCCAATTCTCGAGGGAAAGGTTTAACATTATGCAGAATGGTTATCATCTCTGGGAGGATCGAATTCCTCTGCAATGGCTTAACACATGCCTTGACTGAGTAGAGATCTGAAGAGTAATCTACAAAGATACAGGTACAATCACTATTGACTGTGGAATTACAATACTCTGCTTAGAGTACTCAACTCGACTATTCGATACAGTAATTCTTGCTCATTAACAAAGTCACACTAATGGATGCCTGTGTGGCTTCACAGTAAGAATACGATCTTCCTGGAGCAGGAATCGAATCACCCAGAACACAATGGATCTATTACTGTTTGGGCATTTTTGACATCCTCTACTGTAAATGGAGGATCTGCAGTAACTACACTAACGTGTTGCGATAAAGCATCTGCGACTACATTTGACTTGCCAGGTAAATTTCAAAAGTGGGATTCTAAGGCAGGGTTTTGTGGTGAGTTGTTCCATTCAGGTATGTGACTTTTTTGTAATTACCTCAGTTTTCAGTGATAGTACAAGGTTCCTGGTCAGTGGTGGCAGCAAGCTTGCTTAGCACTCAGTATATTAATGGAACCAGTGCCTCTAAGTAAGTGAAATGTATCGAATGCAATTCACTCAGGACACCTTATTTTGAGGACGTTTCGTCCTTTGAACCTGAAGTAAGTAAGAGGCAGGTAAGTTCCTCCGTCTTCAAATAACAAGATTCATTTTTCCACTAAATCTACCTTGTCCATAATTAGCTATCTCATTACTTTGGCCAAATTCGGTAAGGTGAAGTCCAGTGACTTCATGGTATAACTTAACAGTCTTTAAGGACAATTGTGTTGTAAGAGAATCTCTTATTTAGGCCAGTTTTTTGTGTCATCATCAGCAAATTTACTTCAGTCAATTGTTATTTCCCTCATCAACGGTACATTTAGTAAATTAATAACAGCAATGGTCCCATAAAACTGATCTTGTGGAAACGCCAATTGTGACCGGCTCCATTCTGATTGCATCCCATTTGTGTAAACTCTCACCATTTTGGTCAGCTATGCTTCTATCCATGACAGAATTGTTCCTCCCATGCTATGAGCTGTCACTTTTTAACAGTGTTTTGTGCAGTACTCTATCACTAGCATTACCAAAATCCAAATAAACATATTCGTTAATGTGGTCTACTGCCTCAAACACTGAACCGAAGGTCAGGAAATTTGTCACGTAGGGACTGCCTCTTGTGAATCCGTGTTAAGATTCATTAATCAAATTGTTCATTAGGGTGGCTTTTTATTAGATCGGCTATAATTGAGTCTAACAATTTGTTTATTATTAACGTCAGGCTTATTGGCCGGTAATGTGATGAAATTCACTTATCCACTGATTTAAAGATAGGAATTACATTAGCCATCTTTTACATCACGGGCACAACACCAGTTTGGATTGATGTATTAAACAAGCATGTTAGTAGCTGACTTAGTTTCCACTTGCATTCTTAAAGTACTCTTGAACACAGTTCGTCTAGACCTGGGGACATATTTTAATTTTGTCTACTGGTTGGTAACCATGTTCCTCGAGACTGTAATATTACTTAGTTCATTTTCTTTCAGCCTCCTGTAAAAATAAATATTGGAACTTAAACACTAGTCCTAAATTATTATTAATTATTATTATTATTTTTATTATTATTATTATTATTATTATTATTATTATAATTATTAATATTATAATTAATAATATTAATTATTATTAATCATCATCATCATATGGGAATCGAGTGGAGATTTGATTCTAGTGTAACAAACTGGTTTGCATGTAGTTCACGGAGGTGGGCCACCGAGGTTGTCAGTCCTGGTAGTGACAACCTGTCCACACACGCAACATCCAGGGATCTTCCTACAAGGAATTCTTTCAACGGTAACGACTAGCTACGACCACACTTCCACTTATTAGGCGTTCGGTGACGCCGCCCTGCATCTGCTTCGCCTCACTTGTCTGCGGTATATAAGCCCTTTCACAGTTCTGTATCCACAATCAAGATTGAAAGACTGAACACATCTCCAGGCTCGGGACTGATTACTCAAACTTCCTCATTTGATGTGATGAACCCCACTGTATAGGCGACTCGATTCTCAATACAGATACCCAGGTGTAGCCACAAGTTTTCTTATTCATCAACTTGTTTATTATCTAAATCATTTATATAATTGCTCAGAGTGGCAGTTGGTTGGTGATGAAGGTGTAGTGACAGGTGTTTGTGATGAGTGTAGTGACAGTTTGGTTTGTGTGTGAAGTGTAGTGACAGGTTGTGGTGTGATGAAGTGTAGTGACAGGTTGTTGTGTGATGAAGTGTAGTGACAGGTTGGTGGGTGAAGTGGTATGACAGGTTTGTGGTGAGAAAGTGTGAGCAACAGGTTGGTGGTGTGATGAAGTGTAGTGACAGGTTGGTGGTGTGAAGTGTAGTGACAGGTTGGTGGTGTGATGAAGTGTAGTGACAGGTTGGTGGTGTGATGAAGTGTAGTGACAGGTTGGTGGTGTGATGAAGTGTAGTGACAGGTTGGTGGTGTGATGAAGTGTAGTGACAGGTTGGTGGTGTATGATGTAAGAGACAGGTTTGGTTGAGATGAAGTGTAGTGACAGGTTGTGTGTGATGAAGTGTAGTGACAAGGTTGGTGGTGTGATGAAGTGTAGTGACAGTTGGTGTTGTTGATGATGTGTAGTGACAGGTTGGTGGTGTGATGAAGTGGTAGTGAGTGAACAGAGGAATAACAGAGTTTCTCAGGAAGTCACATTCCATGTGTGTTCCTGGTGTGATCTTCTAGCCTCTGAAATGGCAGGAAGAATCATGCTGGTTGGAAACAAAAAACACTTATATACTTGCTCATGGTTGACTTATTTAAAATCTTGACTGTGACTGTTTCCGTGACTGTACTACACGTTTGCATAGCACATTTTTTAAGCAGATCATTACAAGCGAGAAACTATGTTTCTCAGCTCATTACCAATGAACCCAGCCCTGAGGATGAGTTTTTCCATCCCCTTACCCATGATGCCACCCTCACTTGTCAGTTATCACCTAGTTTAGGGCAAAGAAGCACAGGGTAGGTGATGCATGCAATTGTGAACGAGATTTTATTCCTGGTTTGTACAGATATTATTCTGGCAACAGCTGTTCCTGTTTACGCCAGTTCCTGTTTGTTGTGATGTTTATCTTCTTGATGCTCTCACCTGAACCTGTCATGTCTTGTGTGTGTGTCCCTGGTTTGGGCAGTGTGTCCCTGGTTTGGGCAGTGTGTCCCTGGTTTGGGCAGTGTGTCCCAGTTGGGCATGTGTCCCCTAGGTTTTGGGGCAGTGTGTCCCTGGTTTGGGCAGTGTGTCCCTAGCTTTGGCATTGAGTCCCCTGGTTTGGCAGTGTGTCCCTGGTTTTTGGCAGTGTGTCCTGGTTTGGGCCAGTGGTAGTCCTGGTTTGGGCATTGGTCCCCTGTTGGGCAGTGTGTCCCTGGTTTGGGGCAGTGTTGATCCCTGTTTGGTCAGTGTTCCCAGGTTTGGGCGGTGTGTAAAATGGTTTGGGCAGTGTGTCCCTGGTTTGGGCAGTGTGTCCCTGGTTTGGGCAGTGTGTCCCTGGTTTGGGCAGTGTGTCCCTGGTTTGGGCAGTGTGTCCCTGGTTTGGGCAGTTTGTCCCTGGTTTGGGCAGTGTGTTCCCTGGTTTGGCAGGTGTCCCTGGTTTGGGCAGTGTGTCCCTGTTTGGCAGTGGTGGTCCTTCGGTTTGGGCAGTGTGTCCCCTGTTTGGCGGTGTACCCCCTGTATGGGCAGTGTCCCTGGTTTGGGCGGTGTACCCCCTGGTTTGGGCAGTGTGCCCCTGGTTTGGGCGGTGTACCCCCTGGTTTGGGCAGTGTGTCCCTGGTTTGGGCGGTGTACCCACTTGTTTGGCAGTGTGTCCCGGTTTGGGGCGTGTACCCCCTGTTTGGTGCAGTGTGTCCCCTGGTTATTAGGTGGGGCGGTGTGACCCCCGGATATATTGTGTGGCAGTGGTGCCCCAGGGGTATTGTAGGGGCGGTTGATAGAACCCCCTGGTTTGGGCATTGTGCCCACTTGGTTTGGGCGGTGTACCCCCCTGGTTTGTCAGTGTGCCCCTGGTTTGGGCGGTGTAAAACCCCCTGGTTTGTGCATGTGTCCCTGGTTTTGGGCGGAGTACCCTCCTGGTTTGGGCAGTGTGCCCCTGTTTGGGCGGTGTAACCCACCCCCTGGTTTGGGCAAGTGTGCCCTCTGGTTTGGGCGGTGTACCCCCCTGGTTGGGCAGTGTTGCCCGATGGTATTGTGTTGTGTACCCCCTGGTTTGGGCTAGTTTGCCCCTGGTTTGGGCGGTGTACGCCCTGGTTTGGCAGTGGTGCCCCTGGTTTGGGCGGTTTACACCCTGGTTTGGGCAAGGTCCCCTGGTTTTGGGCGTGGTACCCCCGGTTTGGGCAGTGTGCCCCTGGTTTTGAGGCGTGTACCCCCTGGTTTGGGCAGTGTGCCCTGGTTTGTGCGGTGTATACCCCCTGTTTTGGGCAGTGTGCACCCTGGTTTGGGCGGAGTACCCCCCTGGTTTTGGGCATTTGGGGGAGGCCCCTGGTTTGGGCGGTGTACCCCGCTGGTTGTGGGCAGTGTGCCCCCTGGTTTTGGGCGGTGTACCACCCTGGTTTGGGCAGTTGTGGCCGACCCTGGTTTGGTCGGTGTACCCCCTGGTTTTGGGCAGTGTGCCGCCTGTTTTGGGCGGAGTACCCTCCTGGTTTTGGGCAGTGTGCCCCTGGTTTGGGCGGTGTACCCCGCAGGTTTTGGGCAAAAGTGAGCCCCCTGGTTTGGGCGGTGAACGCCCCCTGTGGGCAGTGTGCCCCCTGGTTTGGGCGGTGTACCCCCCTGTTTTGGCCGTGTGCCCCTGGTTTTTTGGCGGTGTACCCCTGGTTGGGGCATTGTGTGCCCCTGGTTGGTGCTCGGTGTACCCCTGTTTGGGCATGTGCCCCTTGATTGGGTGTGTACCCCCTGGTTTGGGCAGTGTGCCCCTGGTTTGGGCGGTGTACCCCCTGGTTTGGGCAGTGTGCCCCTGGTTTGGGCGGTGTACCCCCTGGTTTGGGCAGTGTGCCCCTGGTTTGGGTTGTGTACCCCCTGGTTTGGGCATGTGGCCCCTGGTGTTGGGCGTGTACCCCCCTGGTTGGGCAGTGTGCCACTGGTTTGGGTTGTGTACCTTTGGAAGAGCAGCATCCTGTTCGCATCTCTCCTTGCATTTTACAACTGATTCTCTCTCTCTCTCACTCTGTCTGTCTGTCTGTCTGTCCTGTCCTGGCTCTCTCTCTCTCCTCTCGCTCTCTCTCTCTCCTCTATCTCTTCACTCTCCTCCCTCTCTCTCTCCTCTCCTCCAATCCATCCTCTCTCTCCTCCCTCTCCTTCCTCTTCGCTTCTCTCTCCTCTCCATCTCACTCCTCTCCTCTCACTCTCCTCTTCTCTCCTGCTCTCTCTCTCTCTCTTCTCTCTCTCTTTTCGTCTCTCGTGCTTCTCTCATGCTGTTTGCTACTCCCGTCCTTTGTCTCCTCTTCCCGCTCTACTCTCACATTTTTATCCTGTGTGAGGAGTCTTGACTCTGTCCTCTGCTCCCTCTTTCCCCTCCCTCCTCCACTTGCCCCTCCCTTCTGTGCTCCTATCTTCCCAACACCCTCCTCCAACTCTCCCCCTAACTCTGCTCTCTTCCTCCCTCCCCTCACCTTTCCTCAATTTTTGCCTCCCCGTGGATGGTGCACGGACACAATGAAGGAGCATTGTGACCAGCTATCCCTCTTTACCAATTCTAAATTCCATCTCTCTTTCCTTCCCTCTCTTTCTCACTTTCTCTTTTAACCCTCATAACTATGGTTAGGATTTCCCGGGCCAATATGCTTTCCTTCGGTGATTTTGTGTTGTATCTTGGGAAAAAGTATTACCTAGCCTCCTCTCTCCTGATCCCCAGTACTGTACTGCTACCAAGCCTGCTCTCTCCCTGGATCCCAGTACTGTACTGCTACCTAGCCTGCCTCTCTCCCTTGATCCCAGTACTGTACTGCTACCTAGCCTGCCTCTCCTCCCTGGATCCCAGTACAGTAACTGCTACCTATAGCCTGCCTCTTCTCCACCTTGATCCCAGTACTGTATTGCTTACCTAGCCTGTCTCTCTTTCCTGAACCCAGTGCTGCATTGCTAACCTAGCCTGCCGCTCTCTTCTTACCTATCCGCATTACTGTACTGCTACCTAGCCCTGCCTCTCTTTCCCTGATCCCAGTACTGTACTGCTACCCTAACCTGCCTTCTCTCCCCTTGATCCCCAGTACTGTAGTACGGCTACCTAGCCTGCCTCTCTTCTCCCTCGATCTCAATCCTGTACTGCTACCTAGCCTGCCTCTCTCCACTGATCCCCGAACTGTACCTGCTACCTAGCCAGCCTCTCTCCTCTTCCCTGGATCCCAGTACTGTACTGCTACCTAGCCTGCCTCTCTCCCTTGATCCCAGTACTGTACTGCTACCTAGCCTGCCTCTCTCCCTTGATCCCAGTACTGTATTGCTACCTACCTGCCTCTCATCCCTGTATACCCAATACTGTACTGCTACCTAGCCTCCTCTCTCTCCCTTGATTCCCAGTACTGTTACTGCTACCTAGCCTGCACTCTCCCTGATCCCAATACTGTACGGCTGACCTAGCCTGCCTCTCTCCCCTGGATCCCAATACTGTACTGCTACCTAGCCTGCCTCTCTCCCTTGATCCCAGTACTGTACTGCTACCTAGCCTGCCTCTCTCCCTGGATCCCAATACTGTACTGCTACCTAGCCTGCCTCTCTCCCTGGATCCCAATACTGTACTGCTACCTAGCCTGCCTCTCTCCCTTGATCCCAGTACTGTACTGCTACCTAGCCTTCCTCTCCCTTGATGCCAGTGACTGACCCTTCTACCTAGCCCTGCCTCTCTCCTTGATCCCAGTACTGTATTGTACCTAGCCTGCCTCTCTCCCTGGGGGGGCAAAAATCCCAATACTGTGTACTGCTACGCTATCCTGCCTCTCTCCCTTGATCCCAGTACTGTTCTGCTACCTAGCCTGCCTCTCTCCCTTGATCCCAGTACTGTACTGCTACCTAGCCTGCCTCTCTCCCTGGATCCCAATACTGTACTGCTACCTAGCCTGCCTCTCTCCCTTGATCCCAGTACTGTACTGCTACCTAGCCTGCCTCTCCCGGATCCCAATACTGTACTGCAACCTAGCCTGTCCGTCATTCCCCTTGATCCCAGTCTGTACTGCTACCATAGCCTGCCTCTTCTCCCTGGATCCTAAAAAAAAATCCCAATACTGTCACTGCAACCTAGCCTGCCCCAACTCTCCCTGGATCCCAATACTGACCTGCTACCTAGCCTGCCTCTCTTCCTTGATCCCAGTAGCTGTTACTTTCTCCCCCTACCTAGCCTGGCCACTCTCCCTGTATCCCACTACTGTACTGCTACCTAGCCTGCCTCTCTCCCTTGATTGCCCAGTTACTGACTGCTACCTACGCCTGCCTCTCTCCCTTGATTCCCAGTACAGTACAGCTACCTAGCTGCCACTCTCCCTTGATCCCATACTGTACTGCTACCTACCTCCTCTCTCCCTGATCCCAGTACTGAACTGCTACCTGATCATGCCTCTCTCTCTTGATCCCAGTACTGTATTCCTACCTAGCCTGTCTCTCTTCCTTGATCCCAGTGCTGCATTGCTACCTAGCCTGCCTCTCTTCCTTGATCCCAGTACTGTACTGCTACCTAGCCTGCCTCTCTCCCTTGATCCCAGTACTGTACTGCTACCTAGCCTGCCTCTCTCCCTTGATCCCAGTACTGTATTATTGCATTCCTAGCCTGCCTCTCTCCCTTATTCCCATACTGTACTGCTACCTAGCCTGCCTCCTCCCTTAGATCTCAATACTGCCATGCTACCCAGCCTGCCTCTCTCCCTTGATCCCAGTACTGTATTGCTACCTAGCCTGCCTCTCTTCCTTGATCCCAGTGCTGTATTGCTACCTAGCCTACCTCTCTCCCTTGATCTCAGTACTGCCATGCTACCTAGCCTACCTCTCTCCCTTGATCTCAGTAATCCCTTGATCTCAGTAATGTACTGCTACGTCTCTTCCTTGATCTATGTACTGCTACGTAGCCTGCCTCTCTCCCCTTGATCTCAATACTGTATTGCTACCTACCTAACCTCTCTCTCTCCCTTGATCTCAGTACTGCCATGCTACCTAGCCTACCTCTCTCCCTTGATCTCAGTAATCCCTTGATCTCAGTAATGTACTGCCACGTCTCTTCCTTGATCTATGTACTGCTACGTAGCCTGCCTCTCTCCCTTGATCTCAGTACTGTATTGCTACCTAGCCTACCTCTCTCCTCCCTGATCTCTGTACTGACCGCCATTCTACCCAGCCTGCCTCTCTCGCTTGATCTCAGTACTGTACAAGCTACCCAGCCTGCCTCTCTCCCTTGATCCCAGTACTGTATTGCTACCTAGCCTACCTCTCTCCCTTGATCTCAGTACTGTACTGCTACCCAGCCTGCCTCTCTCCCTTGATCTCAGTACTGTACTCTACCCCAGCCTGCACTCTCGCTCCCCTGGATCCCCGTACTGTATTGCTTTCTAGCCTACCCTCCTCCTTTAACCTGAACTGCCATGCTACCTAGCCTGCCTCTCTCCCTAGATCCAGTACTGTATTGCTACCTACCTACCTCTCACACCTGATCTCAGTACTTGCCTGCTACCCAGCCTGCTCTCTTCCTTGATCCAGTACTGCATGCTACCCAGCCTGCCTCTCTCCTTCCTTTGATCCCAAACTTGGGCCATGCTACCCACCTGCTCTCTCCCTGATCTCAGTAACTGTTACTGCTACACAGGCCTGCCTCTCACGTCTCTCCCTAATCCATACTGTATTGCTAACAAGCCTACCTCTCTCCCTTGATCTCAGTACTGCCATGCTACCCAGCCTGCCTCTCTCCCTTGATCTCAGTGCTGTACTGCTATACCAGCCCTGCCTCCAGTTAGATATTGTTTGGGTGTTGGAGGGAAGCGTTGGTGGTCAGTCCCCCACCTTCAACAAGCATGTCCCCATATACCCATACACCTCAAGAGACAGATAACGCCTGACAATTACTTCTTAATTTGTTTTTTTTCTTTCCCCCTTCCATATTTCTGTTTACTTTTTTTGTCCTTGGAGGAGTGCAAGTGCGTGTTGAATGGTGTGGTCAGTTGCATGTTGGAGCTGTTGCGAAAGCGTGTGTTGGAGTAGTGGTAAGTGCGTATTGGAGGTTGTCTAAGTACGTGTGGAGCCGTAAGTGCGTGTTTTTTTTGAGCATTGTAAGTGCTCTTTTAGGACAGTGTAAGTACACGTTGAAGAATTGTTGTGCTGGACAGTGTAAGTACTATTCGAAGAATTGTCAGTGGCTTGTTGAGTGCGAGTGTTGTAAGGAACGTAAGTGCCATGTTAGGTGTGTGTGGCATAATGTTTGGGAGTGTTAAAAAAATGGAGGAGTGTTGAGAGTTGTAATAGTGGGAGTAGGTAGAGAGTGTGTGGAGTATAGTTTTAGAGGAGTGTGGGAGTATGTTAGAGGATTGGTGGGAGTATGTTTAGAGGATGTGGGAGTAATGTTAAGGAGTGTGGTGAGTATGTTAGAGGATGTGGGAGTAATGTTAGAGGAGTGTGGGAGTAAGTCATCAGGATTGTCGCAGTGAGGGGTTGTGGCAGTGATTGATAGGGGTGTTAGCAGTGAAGTGAGAGGGGTGTAGCAGCGAGAGGGGTGTAGGCAGTGAGAGGGGTGGTAGCGAGTGAGTGAGAGGGGTGTGCAGTGATGAAGGAGTATAGCAGTGAGAGGGGTTGGCAGCAGTGCAGTGAAGTATTTAAAAAATTACAGTGATCGAAAGAACACTGTATACAATATGTATACTCATATAAATCCAGTATGAGATCACAGGGTCTAAATAACCACCACACCCTCGGTATCTTGTCCAAGATAGATACAAAGGTGTTTACTGCAATAATAGTAAACAATTTGACAAGCCAGAGTAAACATGTACAGCAATAACGACTTTCTAACACCCTAAGGTGGACACACACACGTCCTAAAACCAAAACATTGTAACTCCAATGTGCCCTGAGTGTGATAATGCACATGCAGCCAGAGACGTAGAATTACCTAGTGCCAAGCTCTGGACAGAAGGGTAAGATAACAGGAATATCCTGCAACCCTCCACACCAACTCAAAATATACTGTATAAAACCGTATATTTGTATTTAACCTTAATAAATGTCTGTAATGTGTTTATTAACACTTTATCAGTTATAACACTAATATATATAATTAAATTAAATAGTTTTAAGTGTTTATAGGCCACTTTCCAGGCATAGTGTGTGTGTGTGTTAGTTACCATTGTGTGTGTGTGTGTGTGTGTGTGTGTGTGTGTGTGTGTGTGTGGTGTGTGTGTGTGTGTGTGTGTGTGTGTGTGTGTGTGTGTGTGTGTGTGTGGTGTGTGTGTGTGTGTGCGTGTGTGTGTGTGTGTGTGTGTGTGTGTGTGTGTGTGTGTGTGTGGTGTGTGTGTGTGTGTGTGTGTGTTGTGTGTGTGTGTGTGCGTGTGTACTCACCTATTTGTGGTTGCAGGGGTCGGTCACAGCTCCTGGCCCCGCCTCTTCGCTGATTGCTACTAGGTCCTCTCTCTCCCTGCCCCATGAGCTCTATCATACCTCGCCTTAAAACTATGTATGGTTCCTGCCTCCACCACATCACTTTCTAGGCTATTCCATGGCCTGACTACTCTATGACTGAAGAAATACTTCCTAACATCCCTTTGATTCATCTGAGTCTTCAACTTCCAATTGTGACCTCTTGTGTCTGTGTCCCATCTCTGGAACATCCCATCTTTGTCCACCTCGTCTATTCCGCGCAGTATTTTATATGTCGTTATCATGTCTCCCCTTATCGTAAGGGTTCTTAAATGGAGATATCGTAGGTTGAAAGTAGACACACTTGTAGGATGGTAAATATATTGTCAGACTGAGATGAGGGATGGAGCCCCAGCTGCCTTGCCTGTCTACGCCTGGATGGTCTGCCGCCGAGTGAGGCCGGGACAGAGGAATGGGCCTCCTCGTGTGCATCCCGTGACGTCACACAAAGCCACAGGCCTACGAGGGGTCTCGTGTCTAAAGCACATGGATGATGCTATTGCTATGCTATATAATACTGGGAATACAGGGATCAGCAACTATGCTGACAGCTCGGTCATGTTACGTATGTCGTCCCGACATACACTACTATACTATAGGCTGAACAGGCAGGCGGATCTGGGCTGATTCTATACAATAACAAATTCATATATAACTTAGAACTAATGGATGGTACAACATGATTTTGATGTAATGGGTGTTAACGTAATCATTACAAACTTAAGAACAAATCTTTTTTTTTTAAAAGTTGGATGGAATTGAACGATCGACTGTATCATGCACTCTACGGATTCTGAGGAAAAATAATCAAAGAAGGTTTAACGAAAGGCAGATTCGGTGCCCCAAAAATTAGACTGTTAATTCCGAATACGGGGGGGAACGTGAACACAAAATTTCTGACAAATGATCAGCTAATAATAAACACACATTGAAAATTTCTTCATCTCGACATCTTTTTAAACCGACTATGTACTTTTAAAAACCCAAATTTCTGCGAGGGAAAAGGTTTAATATGCAGAAGGTTTACTCTGGGGGTCAAATTTTCCCTGCAAGGCTAACACATCCCCTTGATGAGAGAGATCTAAAGAGTATCTACAAAAGATAAGGTAAAATCACTAGTGATGGGGAATTACAATTGTTGCTAGGAGACTCAACCGACTATTCGATAAGAAAATTCTTGGTCATTACAAATCCTAATGGATGCTGGGGGGCTTCACATAAGAATAAGATCTTCCGGGAGGGGAAAATCGAACACACCAAAACACAAGGGATCTATTCTTGGCATTTTTGACATCCGACAGAAATGGAGGTCTGCGAAAACCAACTAACGGTTCGATAAAGCATCTGCGCACATTTACTTGCCAGGAAAATTTTTAAAAAGGGGGTTTGAATTTTGGGAGTAAAGGCCAGGCTAACCTTCCGTGGGCTGTTTTTTTCGGGTAAAGGTACAGTTCCCCCTTACTGGGGGAAAGAACAAACTCGGTGGAGTGGAACCCCCCCCGGGTTTGAAAAAATTTAAACGCTAAACGGCAAATGAGCAAGGGGCGAATTACTATCTCAAACGCAAGCACAGGAGAAAAAAAATAACACGGTGAACAATGCGATTTTCAATTGAGTCGCACACAGTGACACGAGGTATCAGCTATAAAGAAAAACCACTTACACGTTAACATGTGAAAGTTATTCGAGAAAAAACTTTTAAAAGCACTAATTACTGTCAATAGGTTGGGATCACCATCTGAAAACCAAGGAAAAAAACACAGACCCTTAGTGAGAACACTAGTGTAACAGAGAGTTTTCTGCAGCAGCATGTCACATCAACAAGAGATCTTACTAGTTGAATAATCGTTTTTGCAAGGATTTCCCCCCTGTGGAAAACTATACTCGAAAAGCATCCATTGCAGGGATGGGCTGTGCATCAAGGCGCTGAGTGTCCCCGGAACTTGGGCAACGGACACTATCCTGAAAGTCTGAGGTATAGGTGGAAACACAGAGGGGAATGACAGAATTCTTGCTGCCCGCTCGGTACTTAATAAGAATTTCACGGTCTATGGAAAACTTAATCTGAACTTCCATTCGCGCATTTTAAAAACCCAGATACAAGCTGTGAGAACAAAAAATTGCTAAGGGCTGGGTAGTCTTTCAGTCAGTAATGGAATGTTGGTATGTGGATGTTTCTTTTGATTTGACTAAGTAAATTTAAAAAGGAAATGGGACATTTCTCAGTGAAAATATGAAGGGCATAAGTCAAAAAAAATGGAGAGAATACACGTAAGTTAAAGGGAAAAAAAATGCTTAACTTTTCTGCATAATAATTAAAAAAATGACAATTACACAGTAAGAAAAGAACCACACAAAGAAAAATGCTTTTAAAAAAACTGAAAATAAAGAGAACTTTATTTTCCCAAAAAATTTTAAATTTGCTAAAACTTTTATTTTAAATTGAAAAATGGCACGTGAGTTTCTTTTTTTTCAATGAAAAAAGGAAATACACAATAAAATGAAAAAATGGACTCAATAAATTTGAAAAAATTAAAAAAAAACAACAATTCACTAAATTAAAAAAAAAAAAAAAATCCAGACAGAGTAAAAAAACTATGCCAGAACAAGCATAAGAAAGCACTGTAAAACGTAGCAAAATATCAAATAAATGCTAATAAAAAAAAAATTGCACAACACGCATAAAATTTTCTGCAAGAAAAAATTTAATACAAAACAATATTTTCACAAGAATTATTGCAAATGAGTCAATGTGCAATAATAAAAAATTTAAACACAAGAAAAGAAATATATCAAGGAATAACACTTTAAATCTTAATGCACTTAAACACAGCAAAAGAACAATTTACTTTAAAGGAAACTTAAAAAATTTCATAAATGAATTTTTTCAATAAAACATGAAAATAATGGTGCAAAAATACATAAAACAGGGGGGTTTAACCTTAAGTGGCAAACCAAAAACATCAAAATAAAAACGTACTAGAATTTTTTTTGCAATGAAACTTGATGTGTGAAAAAAATTTTTTAAAAGTGATTTTTGCTGGGGCTTCAATAAGGCACTATTGTCTGTAAATAAGACAAATTAAAACTGGCTGAATAAAAGAATATGAACACAAAAATGTTCAACCACAGGGGAAAAAACAAAAAAACACAAAAGTAGGAAGAAAAAAAATTAACAGACAACACTGGTTTTTGATGCAGATATAGGTGAAAATTACTGAATTTAATTCACTGGGAATTGAGAACTCTAGGTGATTCTGAAATTTAAACACAAGTTCTAATTTTATATGTTGCCACACAACTAAGGGAAAAACTAAGTATTCTTCAAGTGTATAAAAAGATACACAACACAAAGATATAAAATAATGCCGAAATTTCATGGATTAGGAGATTAAAAGAAAATTTTGAATCATACATGATAAACATGAGTCTGATAAAAGTCAAGAATGCACTAAGAAAAAATTTATGGGAAAAAACAAAAAAATTTCAACACTCGCAAATGCTCAAAAAAAAATATTATCGCGTAACAACTTTAAGAATGAGTTGATGGTTGTTATAGTCTTGCTGCGTCTTGCACAGATGATCGTTTTGAATTGCGCTTAAATCGGCGATAGCAACACACAGGAGGCCTTTTAAAAATGGGGGGCGACCCACTCTAGTCTTGCCCCCTATGTGGTCCCTTTAAAAAATGGTGCTACAACCCTTAGCAGGCACCAAAAAAAACCCGATGAGGAAAGGGGAGTTGTAATGGCCGGGCTGTGTTGGGTTTGTGGGTTAATGGGAGCGAGGGGTTGAACCCGGGAAAGGTGAGCACGGGTCGTGGTGGTGGGTTTTGGGTTGAAGTCGTAAGCCTACTGGAACACCCACCTGCCGCAAGTAATTCTAAAACCGGCTGGCTTAAAAAAACCCCGAAATACTAAACACCCCCAAAAGGGTGACAAGGAGCACTCAAATCTTGGAGCTTGAATCACAAGGATGAAGACTATCCGTTTGCTTAGTACTGGGGTAAGACACCCGGGTTAGTACTAGCTGGCATCTTAACCCCTTCACACAGAAATGATAACTTCCCAGATGAGCAAAGCAGGGTGGAAGCTGGCTGGCAGGCAAAATAATTGGATGGAGTAGGCTATGGATGGACTCGGTTGTTTCTGATCCCCCCCACAGACGGAACTGGGGTTATTTTGCAAAATGGGTCAACCCCCCGTGAGTGATCAAAAAAGCAGGAAACACTAATACAAAAAGACTGACAGTGAATAAAGTGAAGCTGGTAGAGTAGCTGGGTTAGGTGCTGGGTGGGTGAATTTGGTAGTCGATAGGCCATGGTGACCGAAATGGGCCGCTTTTGGTCGAAATTTTTTTCCGAAATCGCTGTAATCGCAGAATTACAGGCCCCCCCGCTGCCACCATTTATCGTAAGGTTCTTAAATGGAGAATGTAGGTTGAAAGTAGCCATTGTAGGTGGGAAAAAATATTGCGATGAATGGGGGGAGCCCCCTGCCTTGCCGTCACGCCTGGATGGCCTGCCCCGAGTGAGGCCCCGGGGCAGAGGGAAAGGGCCTCCTCGTTCTCCGTGAGCAACAAGCCAAGGCCTAGAGGGGTCTCGGTCTAAACACATGGATGATGTATTCTATGTTATAATACTGGGAATACAGGGATCAGCAATATGCTAACCCTGACCCCCCTGGCCCCAGTGTCGTCGGCCCTTTCCCTCAACCCTTTTTCATAGGACAACCCCCCTAGCTCTGGACTAGTTTGGCAAACCCTTTTACTTTCTCTAATTCTTGACGTGCTTGACTAGGGGTGGGTTCCAAACTGGTGTTTGCAAACTCCGTAGGGGGCCTGACGTAGGGGTTTTGTACAGAGTCTTTAAACGAATCTTACTGGGGATGGGGCCCTATCGGGGGTTTTTCCCAGGCCCCCTTTTGGGCTGCAGCAGTTATTAAATTGTTGTGCGCCTCAGGAGATATCCCCGGGTTTGTTATACTCCCCCCCATTTTTTTTCCTTGAGTGAGGTTTGCATTTTTTGGCCATCAAACTATATTTTTGTCGCGGTTTTCTTTCCCTTTCCCCCAATTTCTTCATGACTTTGCTTTTGGGCCCCGGGTTTTAAAATTCAAGGAGCAGTTGCGGGACCAGGCTTTTTAGCCGGGTCCCGGGTCTCTTTTTAGTCCTGCCAAATCCTCGTCCGATTCGATTTTTCTTTAAAACTTCACTTTTCTGCAAACGGGGGCCCATTTCTGTGTCTACCCCTTTCCCTTTTGGTGTTCACGTATCCCAAAGGAACGCACGGGGCCCTGGGGACGGGCCCCCTGTGGAACCCCGTTTGTACAGGCCCCCCACTCTGCCCACCTCGTCGCGTCCCCTTTGCCTCTTTTTTTTGCCCCCCTTCGATATTCTTGTTTCCAGTGCGGGCCCTTTTCCCTTTTTATGTTTTGCCTGGTCCTTCCCTTTTGGGCAGTAACCCCTCTTGTGGGAACTTTTGTAAAAACCCTTCTTGCATTTCCAAAAATACGCAGTCGATCCCCCCCCTCTTTCTCTTGTCTTACTTTGTCCCCTTGTCATAAAACCCCTTTGTAGGTTTGTGACCCCAGGATTTTCCTTCCCCGAAACCGTGCTGGTTGTCAATTTACACTTGTTTTTTCCAGGTGCCCCCCCCACTCTCCTTCCCGATGATCTTCTCCATGACCTTTTCAAAATATACCGTTGTGATTACAGGTCTGTAGTTTAGTCCTCATGTCGGGCTCCCCTTTTTTAAAAAATTGGGGGCTTCATTTGCCATTTTCCCTTTCCGGGAGTTGCCAAATTTCAAATGATTTTTGTTTTAAGAATTTTTTGGGTTTAAAGGCTCACAAAATCTCTGTCC
The DNA here is from genome assembly GCF_026875155.1 of Cherax quadricarinatus. NCBI lineage: Eukaryota > Metazoa > Arthropoda > Malacostraca > Decapoda > Parastacidae > Cherax > Cherax quadricarinatus. The sequence continues at coordinate 71,855,876 of NC_069405.1, forward strand.
CTCTTTAAGGACCCCTGGAGGATGTTGTTGGTCCCCCCGCCTTTTTTTGGGTTTTCAAGTTCGCATTGCAGCTTCTTTACTCCTCCCTTTGGGTTTTATGTACCCCACCATCACTTGTGGTGGGCCCCCCTGTTCGATTTTTGGAGGGCCTACTGGTTTCCACTGTAAAAACCTCTTTAAAATTTTTGTTGGTTTTGGGAATTTCCTCTCGGGCCCTTTCTTGTTTTAATTCCCCATCACCCCTTTCCCCAGTTGGGTTTTCTGGTCCTTGACGGGTTTTTTTTCCTCCCCCGTTTTGGTTTTACAAAAGCTTCGGGTCGTCTTTTCTTTTGATTGCTAAAGTCATTTTTTTTTATTGTTTGACCTCCCTTCTTATCTGTGATATTTTTGTTTCTGGCTCCCTTTGGCCCGATTTCTTTATTTTCTGGTTTCTGTCTTCTGTTTCCTTTTCCTTTTAGGGACACCCAG